>CM052648.1:164040657-164119151 GCA_028533165.1 Leontopithecus rosalia | reverse complement strand
CTGTTTTGATTACTGTAGCCTTGTAGTATAGTTTGAAGTCTGGTAGTGTGATGCCTCCTGCTGTGTTCTTTTTGCTTAGGATTGACTTGGCTATGCAGGCTCTCTTTTGGTTCCATATGAAGTTCAAGGTGGTTTTTTCCACTTAGAAATTAAGATCTGGGTACTATAGCTATTTGTTGCTAATGGAATATCATTGTTTCTAGGTTATTTCAGCAGACAAAACAGGAACAATGGCAGTTTCACAGGCTTCAACTTTTAAAACCTTTTAAATCATAAATTTATATGAAGAGTTCTAATTCTACTGCAAGGCAATAGGGTTCTTCCTTGCTTTTCCTCATGCAACATTTTCTCAATGCATGAAAATTCTGGAACCCCACACTACAATTACACATTTGTTTCTATTATCCTAATTCTATAATACACACAAAGTGCTTCAGAATTTCTAAAACCCTCTAAATAGTATCGTATGTATGCATGTCTATATACACATATGTATATGTAAAAGTAATCACACTACCAATTTGAGATGAATGAAACAAAATTTGTGAGTGAGAAGGTATTTTGTGTTATCAAATGCCTGCATGATATTTCCGGCCCTTTCCTCATCCTTCATTTCACTTGTAAATTTGTTAGAGCTCTAAATATTTATTTTACTTTCCTTCTTCTAATTATCAAATAATTTTAACAGACAAAAAATAAATATTAAAAGTACATCATCTGGCATGTGATTTCTGTATTAGTCCATCCTCACACTGCTATAAAGAACTACCTGAGACTGAGTAATTGATGAATAAAAGAGGTTTAATTGGCTCACAGTTCCTCAGTCTATACAGGAAGCATGGCTAGGAGGCCTCGGGAAACTAACAATTATGGCACAAGGTTAAGGTGAAGTAAGTATATCCTACCATGGTGGAGCAGGAGGAAGATGGAGGGGAGGTGCCATACACTTTTAAATGATCAGATCTCATGAAAACTTACTAACACGAAAACAGAAGGGAAGAAATCCACCCCATGATCCAATCACCTTCCACCACGCCCCTCCTCCTATTAGACATAAAATTTCGGTGGAGACATAATCCACAGCAAATCAATTTTAATCTTACATTTCATATCTACTTTTATACACTCTCCCATTTCATCTTACAATTTAGCTATGTTACATTTGCCAGTATTTTTTACAAAGATCCTATTTCTTACTGGAGTTTTTACTTAGAATATATATTTTTTAAAAATAATATTTGACTTCAGAATTAAAAGCTACTCCATATTTATGCATTAATCCAATCTTTTCAAAACTATTTTCTTTTCCAAAGACTTCCTTTTCCAAATAATTTTCCAAAATATTGTTGAACACTTACAAAATCATCTATCAAGTTTTGGAACAATATTTCAAGCTGATATTTATTGGGGTCTTAAAATGGCCCATTATAAATTGCTCCTTTGAGGCAGCATGTCAGAGGACTGAGACTGGCTTGAGCAATATTGAATAATAAGATTGGTCTGGGCGCAATGGCTCAGGCCTGTAATCCCAGCACTTTGGGAGGCCAAGGCGGGTGGATCACAAGGTCAAGAGATGGAGACCATCTGGCAAACATGGTGAAATCCCATCTCTACTAAAATAGAAAAATTATCTGGGCATGGTCATGCACAACTGTAGTCTCAGCTACTTGGGAGGCTGAGGCAGAAGAACTGCTTGAACCCAAGAGGTGGAGGTTGCAGTGACCTGAGGTTGCAGTGAGCGTCACTGCTCTCCAGCCTGGTGCCTGGAGACAGAGTGAGACTCTGTCTCAAAAATAAATAAATAAATAAATAAATAAGATGAATAAATAAGATATTTCACTCAAAATTTTCAACGCAAGTGGCAGTTAAAAATTCCAGAACAACTTATTGGAATTGTTACATAATTAACATTGTTACACATTATTTTATATAAAATATGATTTGGTCATAATGACATCTTGATTCATGCTTGTTTGTAAGTCCATACCATGCATAATTTCCAAAACTAACAGATTTTGAAAGATCGTGTTTTAGCACATGTTTTAATTCATTGAAAATATGAAGTAATGGTCATTTTACAAAATCACCATACTGGGGTAGAGGAATTAGCAGTCAATCCAAATTAGAGATCAACATTATTTTGCCACTTGAAAAAAACATATTGGCCTTGTTGATAAATACCATTATCTTGGTGATTGAAGGTAAATAATGAATTAAGCATTATTCATTATTTGACAAAACTATCATTACAATAGCTAATTTTATTTAATTTCAGTGAGCCTTTTCCCAACACAACGAAGTAGTTATAGTTTGCTCACTTAGCTTTACAATCATTTTTATTATTATTATTATTTAACTTACAGCTTCTCTATTTATTTATTTATTTAGACATGGAATCTCACTTTGTTGCCCAGGCTGGAGTGTAGTGGTGCGATATCGGCTCACTGCAACTTCTGCCTCCCAGATTCAAGTGATTCTCCTTCCTCAGCCTCCCCAGTAGCTGGGATTACAGATGCCCAGCTATTTTTTGTATCTTTAGTAGAGATGGGGTTTCACTGCATTGGGCAGGCTGATCTCAAACTCCTGACCTTGTGATATGCCACCTCAGCCTCCCAAAATGTTGGGATTACAAATGGAGCCACTGCACCCAGCCATAGGGTTTATTTCTGAAATTTTTCATTTGATGTTTTTGGACTACTGTTGGCAGCAAATAACAAACAGCAAAAAGGAAAACCAAGCATAAGGGAGTACACTGTATACGAATTTCTCCACAATTTAATACCAGTCACTAAATAGGTTGGATGAGAAGCATGTGAAAAAACTTTGGTTATCTATTGGGAATTAAAAAAACTCCTTCATATCTCTACATTAACCACTAAACTATTTTGTCAACCTTTTTCGTCTAATACACAACAGATTCCTTTGTAAGTAACTCAGACTCCGCTCTCTCACTGAAACTTTTTGCTATTTTCAGCTCCCAGTCATTGTTGCCCTGTTTCTCTATATAGAATTCCATTTTCTTCTTCTCCACCTATTAAAAACCTGTCTATCTTTCAAGAGGTCCTCTCAACCCATCTTCTTTATGCATCTTCCCTAGTAAATCTGAATTGGAGTTGATCATTTCCTTCTTTGAATTTTGGCTACTTAATTTTGTTACACACTTTGTGTGTGTGTGTGTGTGTGTGTGTGTGTGTGTGTGTGTGTGTGTGTGATGGAGTTTCGCTCTTGTTACCCAGGCTGGAGTGCAATGGCACGATCTCGGCTCACCGCAACTTCCGCCTCCTGGGTTCAGGCAATTCTCCTGCCTCAGCCTCCTGAGTAGCTGGGATTACAGGCACATGCCACCGTGCCCAGCTAATTTTTTGTATTTTTAGTAGAGACGGGGTTTCACCATGTTGACCAGGATGGTCTCGATCTCTTGAACTCGTGATCCACTCCCCTCGGCCTTCCAAAGTGCTGGGATTACAGGCGTGAGCCACTGTGCCCGGCCCACACACTTTTTTTTTTTAACACATCAAGGCAGAAAGAATGAAATAAATAATGCTTGGGTACCACCCAGGTATAATAGAGTATGAGTCAAGACATAATGGGTATAACCATCAAACTTTTCTAAACTTTCAGTTTAAGAGGTACATGTACTGATTTGTTATATACATAAATGGGATACCATGGGAATTTAATGTACAGATTATCTTGTCATCCAGGTAACAAGCATAGTATCTGATAGTTAGAAAGGTACTCTCCTCCCACCTTCATGAATAAGTACATTTACTGCTTTCTTACAGATATCTCAACACATAGTTCCAATCATCTCAGTATTATGTTTTCGATGATGATCTTTTTTCTTATCAATGAATATATTATTTTCTAGCTGATTTTTATAGCCTAATCAGGTCCCAATTATTTCTTATATCTGTGAAATTTAAGTGTTTGCTTGCATATGATGCCATGTGATTATGTGGTTTTTTATACTTTCCTAAACTTTGCTCACAAATATAACTAGTGAAAAATATTTGAGTTGATGATGGGTATATCTTGGAGATATTGTGGGTTCCATTCAGACAACGACAATAAAGCAAATATTGTAATAAAGAGTCACATGTTTTTCTTTGGTTTCCCAGTACATAAAAAAGTTACGGTTATACTATATTGCAGCCAATTAAGTATAAAATAGCATTATGCCCATAACAAAATAATGTACATATTCTAATTACAAATAGTTTATTGCTAAATGACTAAGAATCATTTGAGCCTTTGGCAGGTGATAATTTTTTGCTGGAGGGCTTTTCTCAGTGTTGATAACTGCTGACTGATAAGGGTGATAGTTACTGAACATCGGAGTGGCTGTGGCAATTTCTTAAAATAAAACAATGATGAGTTGGCCACATTTATTGACTTTTATCATAAAAGATTTCTGTAACATGCAATGCTACTTAATAGCATTTACTCACAGCAAAACTTATTTCAAAATTGATGTCAATCCTTTCAATCTTTTTTGCTGCTTTATCAATTAAGTCGATTTAATATTGCAAATCCTTTGTTGTTATTTCAACAATTTTCACAGCGTCTTTACTACAAGTAGATTAAATGCCAAGAAAACCCATTTTTTTTTTTGTTCATCTACAATAAATAATTTGTTCACGTTTTATCATGAGAATACACTAACTCAGTCACATGTTCAGGTGTCACTTCTAATTCTAGTTTTTTTAATTGTAATTTTCTTTGTTTGTTTTGCTGTTTCCACCACATCTTCAATTGTTTTCTCCACTGAAGTCTTAAAATGTCAAAGTCATCCACGAGGTGGGAATTAACTTCTTCCAAACTCTAGTTAATGTTGATATTTTGCCCTCCTCCCATGAATCACAAATGACATCTAGAATGGTGAATCCTGTCCAGTAAACTTTCAATCTACTTTTCCCAGAGAAATCACTGTCTATGGCAGCCATAGCCTTATAATATGTATTTATTAAATAATAAGACTAGAAAATTGAAATAACTCAATCAATGAGCTATGGAATGGATGCTGTATTTACAGGAATGAAAATTGGATCCACGTCCTTAAATATTTTTCATTTGAGCTCCTGGGTTACTAGCTACATGCATTATTAGTGGGAAGTAGTATCTTGAAAGGAATAATTTTAAAACTTTTTCTGAGCTGAAGTTCTCAAGGGTGTCTTAAAATACTCAGTAAACTGTGCTGTAAATGGAT
Organism: Leontopithecus rosalia; assembly: GCA_028533165.1. Taxonomy (NCBI): domain Eukaryota; kingdom Metazoa; phylum Chordata; class Mammalia; order Primates; family Cebidae; genus Leontopithecus; species Leontopithecus rosalia. Next base: position 164,113,942 of record CM052648.1, on the reverse strand, counting down.
GTGCTGTCATTCAGGATTTGTTATTCCCTTTGGAGAGTATAGGCAGAGTAAATTTAGCATAATTCTTAAAAACCTTAGGATTTGAAATGATAAATAAGCATTGGTTTCAACTTAAAGTCACCATTACATTAGCCCCTAAAAAGAGAGTCAATCTGTCCTTTGAAGCTAGGCATTGACTTCTTCTCTCTAGCTATGAAAGTTCTAAGTTGCATCTTCTTCCAATAGAAGGTGTTCCTTCTACACTGATAATCTTTGGTTTAGTGTAGCCATCTTCATCATCTATCTCAGTTAGATTTACTGTGTAACTTGCTAGTTTGCACATAAGCATTTTCTGCTTCACCTTGAACATTTATGTTATGCAGATAGCTTATGAACTAACTTCTGCTATCTTCAAAACTATCCTATATAGCTTTCTCACTTTTTTTCAGCTTTCATAGCTGAACTAACATAGCACTAACAACTTGGCTAAGTGTTTGGTACAAGAAACCTACTTTTCAGCCTATTTTAGCTTTCAACATACCTTCTTCACTGAACTTAATAATTTCTAGGGTTTTTTTAAAGTGAAAGAAGTGTGATTATTCCTTTCACTTAACGACAATTATAGCATTATAAACTCACCTAATTTCAATATTTTTGTGTCTCAGGAAATAGGGAGGCTGAAGAAGAGAGAGAAAGATGAGGAAAAGTGGGTTGATGGAACAATCAGAATACACACATTTATCAATTAAGTTAGCCATCTTATTGGGTGTAGTTTGTGGCACCCTGAGATAATTACAATGGTAACATCAAAGATTATCAATAACAGATATAACATTTTATAATATAAATAAAATAATAATGAATAAGTTTGAAACATTGCAAGAATAACCAAAATGTTGCAAACGGGCTGCTAAAAGATTTGCTTCACAGAGTTTTCACAAAGCTGCAATTTGGAAAAACAAAATGTGTGTGAAGTCCACTAAAGCTAAACAAAATAAAGTCAGGTAAACTTTTATTAAATTTCTTTGTCTAAAACATATATTGGAAAAAATCAAGATAACAATGATTGCAGGATTTTTCTTTGCATGAGAAAGAACTTACCAATTTTGCTTCCAAAATAATTATATTATTGTCACAGGATCCTTGGGGTGTCTCTTTGCCAACCAGAAACCTCTGTGGCCAGTGGTGCTTTTGCCTGAGTTTTGCTCAGGTCTGCTTAACTTGTTCTATTCACTCATCCTGGCAGGCTGCCCTTGTCTTGCACTACCATCCTGGATCCCATGCCAAGGGTGAGCCAGGTGCTGGTGGCAGAGGGGTGTGTGAGCAAGCAAAGGGTTTGGCTACTGTGCACAGCCAGACACACCAGTTGCAGTTGAGTGGGCAGCTCCAGGCACTGGCTTGGGTGTTGCCTCCTTGCAAGGCTGCAGCTGGACCATGCATACCATGAGTATCTTCTATGGCTGGCACTGGGGAAGGCAGTGATGCCTGGAAACTTGGAGATGCCAGGAACTACAGAACCCCCGAAAGGGTGTCACAACACTGGCCTGGGAAACTCCTAGGTCTGGGCTCCCTGAAGGACTGCAGCTCTTCTCTCCTTCCTTTTAATCTTCTTCTAGTTGCCTGCAGTGTGGTAAGAAAGGAGTGTGTTTCAGCCCTGTTTGTATTACACCTCTTTTAGCCCCATTATTTAGTAGGTCCTTAGTTCTTGTCCTGTATCCAGGAAGAATGAGGTATGTGGAGAAGTAGAGGGTAAGCAAGGTGAAGAGGAGCTTTATTGAGGGCTAGAACAACTCAGAGGAAACCCACATTGGGTAGCTCCTCTCTGTAGGCAAAATGCCCTGACAAGTTTTCAGCTCTCAGCAGAAAGGAGACCCTAGAGTGGGTAGCTCCTCTTCACAGCTAGACATCTTGTTGTCTCAGTCTGGCTGAGTCTAGGGCTTTTATGGACCTGGGAGTGGAGAAGGTGAGTACTGATTGTTCTATGCAGCCATGGGTGGGCTTGAAAAAGAAAAAAACACAAGGTCCCATTCTGGTCTGTGGGACTGGCAGCCCAACCCTCAGGCTTCAGGCACCCCCCAGCTTGAAGATTAAATTTCACCAGGGACCTGCCCCCTTACACCCAGGAGCCTGTCTGCCTCCTGCTGTCATTCATGGTGCCCATACCTTTCATGCCATGAAGCATCTGCAGGTCGGTGCTGAGCTGCCTTCAGGTTCCCCTCATACTCCTTCCTATGCTCATTGAAACCCAAAGTCTGAAGCGGGCTGAGGTGGCAGGGGCTAGTGTGTCAGCACTGCTCAAGCATATGCACCCTGAGCTTGGCCCCAACCTTGCTGCAAGATCAGACTGCACTCCATAAGCTGGAAGAGGCCAACAGTGGGAGCAGACACTGTCAAGTCTGCACAAAAAGGTGGTACCTTCCAAGACATCTGAGAGTACAGAGATGACTGTGTCTGCAGCCACAGCTTGGTGGCTGCAGCTGTGCCTGGGAAGGTAGGTCTCCTGCCTGCTCCTGGTCCCCAAGAACACAGGGAAGCCCAGGTCCACAGCCGTGACTTGGGTGGCTACAGGTGCACCCAGGAAGGCAGGACTCCTGCCTGTTCCTGCTTGCTCTGTGGAGTGTGCAGTCCAGCCTGCACCTGCCCCATTTCAGCCTGCATCTTGGCAGGGGCTTCTCCAGGTAGGCCACTGTTGCCATCATTATCTCACATATTAAACCAGAAAATATTATACAAATCATTAGGTTTTGCTAGTTTTATAAGAACAGGCATTTTCTTCAGTTCGTATGAACACTGGACACTGTGAATATTTTTAGATTTGTTTGTTGTTTATTGTTTTTACTTAGTCATGGGTAACTATCCAGAAACTCTTCAAACATTTCTGTTAATCAGTATTCAGCTCTGCTTTAGATATGCAGGTTATCTCTTTGTAAAGATTTTTTCTCTCCAGTTTTCTGTGTTGTAATTTTTGACTTTTTCTCACCGAACTTTCAGCTATGTCTTCTCAATTTATTTTTACTCAAAGAAGCACTGTATATCAATAAAATATTTCTTCTGCTAAAATAAATCATAATTCAAATATTGGCATCAGATTTTCAGCAATGTATTTAAGTCAATTTGTGTTTGCTTTGAGATTGAAAAACTTTTATCATAAATAGTAAATACTATTAAAACTTTTTCAGGGGAAATAAAGATATAAGTGTTTATGCATAACCATTCAGTGATAAAACCTTGAATGTCTTCAATCACAAACATAGCAAAAAAGAATAGGTCAGCTTTTTAAAAGTTAAATAATTACAGCTGGAAAACATTTAAAGCTATTTCTAAACCTCATATTTTTAACTTGCTGTGTAGGCATTGTTTGTTCAATTGTTGTTTTGTTTTCATAACTTGAATAATTAATACAGGCAGCAAATGTAACAAGGAATTCCATTTTATGAACAAAGAAAGTAGATTTATTTTATCTTCTCTGGTCAACGTAAATGTTTGTGAACTCTGTAGGCATTTAGCTAACCATAGATTCATATCCAGAAAAGCACTTTTCAAACTTCTAGAAAAACATAAAATTGCCTCCTGCTGTGTTTTATTCCTTTTTATATTTTAACCATACACTCTATCTAATGCAAGAATAACTAGAAGTATATATGTGTAATGCAGTAAATTAGTGATTTGGGTTATATACATATACATCCATAGGAGTAATTTATAGATTTTATAATGCTATAAAGATGTTGGAAAATAGGCAAGAATTATGGGAATTTCCAAATTCTTCACCTTCCCATATTTTTAATATAATCTGCCTATTGACGTGTATTTCATTAAGACTAATGAGTAATTATATGCTGAGCATTATAAAGGGTGATAAAAAATTTAAGGCTATAACTAATACATCCCAATAGATCATTTTCAAACTGGCATACACAGTTCCACAATAACATTCACTATATGGTATTGTATGTGTTTGCTGATGTGTCTATCTCCTATATATTTTCTCCTCAAGGGAAGAGTCTATTTCTTTATTTAGACTTGTAGCCATAACAACCAATTCAGAATCTGTCTTAGAGCATATGCTGAATAAATGCTTATTTGATGTGGAATTATGATTGAATGGTTAGATTTTTCACTCAAAAAATTAGAGTTTAGTTGGAAAGATAAGACTTACCTCTTTGAATTGGTCTATGACAGTGTAGATAAAGTGCTTAATAAAGAATACATAATATAAAGAGTTCAGTAAATGGAATGGTTTTGTTAAATTTATAGATCTAATTTGTGAATTACATAAAATGTAATTACGTAAAATGAATGCTTTAGCAGTCCTCTTCCTAAAAGAATCAAATATTAAATCCATTACAAGTTTAAAATAACTTACTAGAAAGATGAAAATAAATCAATTACAAATACAAGCAGGCATGTGCTTTGGTTTCTACAGTTTAGCACATAGCACTTTAATTTCAATGCTATATTTACCTTTCTTAATGTGAGATTAGCTCCAATTGGCTAAAAATGCAGCATGCTTTTTTAGCTCAGTATTTGAGGTTTAAAGGAAATTATCAATTTTAAAGATTGGGTTAAGTCATATCTGATTTAAAATTCTGTCATTTATAAAACACAGATGTGAACATGCTTTGGTAACGCATGACTACAAGAGGCACCTTTAAAAATCCTATTCTAATATCAAAATATGGACTTACTTTTTAAGGTAGAGTTTATTTTAGTTATGTGTGTATAGGCATATATGTGTGTGTGTGTGTGTGTGTGTGTGTGTGTGTGTTCTTAACTTGATATTTATCTTGATCACAATGTTTAGAAATATAAATTGGGTCAATATATATATGCATTAATTTAAATAATGCAATACAGTAAGATTTCTCAACTTGTAGTTTCTGCTTAACATGTACATGTTTTGAATACAAAGTTGTATAAAAAATAATAGTCTTTCCTCTTACCATTTGAATTTGTCTTCCCCTTGGGTTGAACATTAATAGTATCAATAATTCTAAGGTTCTCATACGTTATTTTTTAAGATGAATGACCCTGTTAACTTTACTGTCTCTGTATACTCAAAAGCCTGAAATTCTTTTTGGTGAACAGACTTGTCCTGTTGCTTTTAATCAAGATTTTTCTTTCTTCTGATGAGCTCTATGACTGCTGACTCCTTGCTTTATACAGTATTCTGGAAAGTAGCATGCTTCTGTTTGAAAATGTGGACTCATTGTACAGCAGCTATATCTGCCACAATTAATGATACTCAAGGAGGCAAATTTGTCTGTGTTGTCAATACATAGACAATACAACATCCTGACTAAAGAAAGGCCTGAAAGCACTTTGAATAGAGAACACAGTGGACTTTTATATTTATAAAGTCTGAACATAATGAACGAGATTGTTAATAATGTTAAGTACTTTTGCTAATCATGGAAAAACATCATAAATGTGCTGTGGAAATATAAATGCTTTTACAATTATTTTGTTAAAAATGTTTCTGTGAGTTGATGTTTAAAATTTTTATCATTAATTCTAAAAACAAAGTCCCTTTTCCTCAAAATAAAAAAGAAAATATCATTTAATCTCTTGATTTTTCACTTGCCTTATATTTCCAAATTCAAACAAATATATATCCAAGGAAGAGAAAGCAGCCCCCACAAGTATTTCTTTGCTGACTGGTGCCTGGATAGTCTATCATGCACTATGTCATTAGATGGAGGTCCTTTCACACAGGGATTTTTATTACCCAACCACAGATTCAGAATATTTGAAATGTGTACTGGGAATATCTACTTTAATGTGCTATAATATGCTGCACAGTTGCTGTAAGTCTGATATGCAGCCAAGTTTTGATACCATTGATATATAATGCATTTTTATAGAGAATAAAAGTCAAATTTAAAATATCCCATGTTTATTTATTTCCTTACAATACTTCTTTCTTCTAATTGTTGACTTTTCTATTTGTGCTCTTGCATTTAATTAGTTTTGTGAATTTCCTTCAGTAATAGTATATGACTAGCAGTATTTGTCAGTGTCTCCAACTTCCCATAAAAATATTAATAAGATTCATCTAAAAGCGAAAGTAACTGTAACTAAAAGTCAACTTATATTATGAAGAGAAAAATCAATTGCTCGATTTGTAGAATGATAACTGAAAAAACAACAGTCAGATAACGTACTAATTTCCTGATAGAGAGACTAAACCAGTCAGCCTCTCGGTTAGAAAGCGGCTGAATTGCCTCTGTTGTAATTATTGTCCCTGATTCAGAAGACCACAGCCTGGCTGGGAAATTATATCCCTCCTCTACCAGAGAGTCTGTTAAAACTCTAAAGTATACCTCTCTCTAAATAGGATAGACATTCTTCAACTCAAGGTCATTTTGTCATTTATGAACACTGGCTCTGTTACATATTTTTATTTTTAAAAATCCCTCATTGAGATTTCTAAATAAAAATAGTAACAACTATTAATATTTCAAGCCCCACTTGCCTCAACTATGGTTTTTCCATTGGTGATTTTGTTCAGGACAATTGTATACACAAATTTTTGATTTGAGCAGAATGAGGAATGCAGGGTGGGTTTGTATTGGGATATGGAGACAGTGAAACAGAAGGTTAAGAGAACTATTTTAAGATTTCAGCAGAAAATTGGAGCAGAAAAATAATGTAGTAGATATATAAAGATTACATCATCAAGATAAATTACTTTTTTTTCCAATGTGATATATTATGGCACATGTTTAAGCTTAAAAAGAATGATCCAATAAAGTGTACAAGGTATAATCCAGTAAATTAAAAAATAAAATCATGGCATAAGACAGAGAGGGAATAAATGGTGCACAAAACTCCCTGAGTAGTGCATGAGAGTAAAAAGTTTTACTGATGAAAGAATTGGATGTAGATGGGCAAGACAATTTAAAAAATTAACACCCTAGACAACATTTTATAGATGTGGAAGTAAACAGATTACATAGATTGTGTAGATTAAATAACAGGAGTTTGATCTCACATGATTACATCTGTTTTCTTGGTGAAATGAACAGCAAGTAAATGGTTCAAATTGAGAAGACAGTGAATATCACAGAAAAAAAAGAGTAGAATCTGAGAACTGTGAGTGAATTTATTGACAAATATATTTTAATGGAGAAATTAGAGATTAAAACATTCACTTTGAGAAAAAGTTGCTTGTGGTTTTCTTGGGGCTTCACTGTTAAATGACACAAATTTTTTAACACCATATCTCATTTTTCTCTCTGCAAATTTGTGGTAATAGTAGTAACACAGCATAACATTTTTGTAATTGCTAATTTTTTATTTAATTAAAATACTTTGAAAAGTTTTATGAATTTGTGGTGATATTTATTTATTTATTTATTTATTTATTTTTAGGCAGAGTATCACTCTGTCGCCCAGGCTGAAATGCAGTGGTAAGATCTCTGCTCAGTCCGCCTCCCGGGTTCAAGCAATTCTCTGCCCCAGGCCCCTGAGCAGCTAGGATTACAGTTGCTCACCACCATGCCCAGCTAATTTTTGTATTTTTATTAGAGATGGGGTTTCACCATCTTAGCCAGGCTGGTCTTGAACTCCTGACCTCATGATCCATTCGCCTCAGTCTCCCAAAGTGGTAACATTATAGGTGTGAGCTACTGCGCCAGGCCCAAAATTTTTTAAAACTCTGAATGTTCTTTCTTGTTGTTCAATGATAAATGCAGCTTTTCTTTTGCAGAAATAATATAGGTAAGGTATGCAGAAGAGTTCAGTGGAAAAGCTGAGAGGTATAAAAATTGAATGATACTTTTGGTTTGCTTCATGGAACGCAAGTTGGGAAAGAGCTTAGAGTGAATGATTTGGACACTTCGATGGGATTAACGATTGCTGAGATGTCTGTACTAGAATATGTAAGTCTTAAGATAGGAGATTGAGGTATGATTAAAAAACACTTAAAATCAAGATTTTGGAGGTGATGTAATTATTAGAAATAAAACAGTTCTTCCGTATTTACCCATTAAGGGAGTGGCTAAACTAGGATGAAAAGATTATGAGAAATTAGAAGGTAAAGAAACTAAGAGACTAGAGTCTAGCCTCAAAGGTATCAAGCAGTTTTATTCATGAAGAGTGCTCTTGGATCAACTGTTTATTATGATCTTCAGGTACATAGTAAGATTTCACTGTTGGCTTCTATGAAGATTTGAATAGTCATGAAAGTTGCTTTCTTCAATAAAGAAGCAAACAATAACATTTTATTTCAAAGTAGAAGTTTTATAAGCAATACACAGTTTACCATCCTGCATCTTCCATTAAAACAAACTAATGTGCCAAGCTAGTATATTCTCCTTTGGCCTGGGCTCCTGAATGATTAAGATGACAAAAACCCACTAAAAGTCCATTTTTTATATGTGTCACAAATAAGAAACATGTCTTTACTATTTAAGCCACTGAGATTTAAGGCACATTGTTGGTTTAACATGACACAAACGGATTACTAATGTAGACAGTGAGATAATGCCTATACTAGTAAGAAAGAGAAACATGTGTCCTTAATGAATGGGTCAAAAATAATCGGTACATTACTATGGGATGTGAATACAATGGCTTATCTAGAAGATCTCTCCTTTTCAGGTCTGAAACATTTTTTTTTCTAGCTTCTGGACTCTCAAATACGACCCTATCTGGGAATTACATTTAGCATAAGAAAGCTGCCTCATCCATAAAGTACCTACTTGGTACAGAGTTTATCCAATAACTGATATTCCTGTGGGTATAAATGCCAGTTTTTTTTTGCCTTTAGGAAGGACAATTTAAGCTTTATTCCAGCTCCAAAGCTTTTTGTGGGATTGGTTGCAGTTTTTGTTGTAACTGCATTGCAGTTCACTCTGCCCTGTTCTGCTTTTTTCTACTCATATGCATGTATTGATCCTGAGGGCACTCTTCAGTGAAATTCCTCCTCACAAATCTCTATGCCAGTATGTGTTTCCTATGGAATTGGCCTATTATAATTGTTTCCAGGTGTGGCTCAACACAGCAGACTCTCAGATGGAAATTTGGAGTTGGATTGCCCATCAGCATGCTGGCAATGTAGACTCCATTAATTGTAGCCAGTAAAAGCTTCTAATGCAGAGGAGCAATATGATTGTTAAAATTTTTGCACATTTTGTGTGCTAATGGAAGATAGATGAAAATACATGATGGCAGGTGGACTATGCATGAGGCCAGTGATATTAGATGGCTGCTGCTGAATGCCATGAATGTACTGAAGACAAATAATAAAAGAACTGAGACTGAGTATTAACCAACTGAAATTAAGTGTTAAATTTAGAATGTTACTGTGACATCTTATAAAAACAGTTATCTCCTGTGGCTGTAGCATAGAAAAACCTGAGTATTAGGCACAGTACTTATTCATAACATTAGCACAACTCCAGAGAATGGTAAATTCTTACCACTCAAGCCAGTTATATCAGGTCTTGGCATAGTAGGTCTTGACCTTAGTTAGGAAGGAGAGGGTCCATAGGACTTAGAGCTGAGAAATACTGATTAAATACATTTAAAAAATCATAAGATCTGTCTAAACCCTGCATTCTCACATGAGTAACCCACTCTTCCTTGTTAAAGGCTATTCCTCCTATCTTACAAATGCCTATGCCTTGCTGGGTAATAGAAGCTTCTTCCAGATCTATTTCCACATCCCTTTCTGTCAAGTAACTGTGATGGGTCACACTAAAAGACTGCAGAAGGGCCGGGAGCCATGGCTCAAGCCTGTAATCCCAGCACTTTGGGAGGCCGAGGCGGGTGGATCACGAGGTCAAGAGATCGAGACCATCCTGGTCAACATGGTGAAACCCCGTCTCTACTAAAAATACAAAAAATTAGCTGGGCATGGTGGCGTGTGCCCGTAATCCCAGCTACTCAGGAGGCTGAGGCGGGAGAATTGCCTGAACCCAGGAGGTGGAGGTTGTGGTGAGCCGAGATCGTGCCATTGCACTCCAGCCTGGGTAACAAGAGTGAAACTCCATCTCAAAAAAAAAAAAAAAAAAAAAAGACTACAGAAGTATTGGGGCTACTAAAAGAGAAAAAAGACAATAAATTAATAAAGCTGCAAGACACAGCATATTGTCTGGATCTGGGTGATCGTGTGCAGAACTTGATTCTGAAAGTCAGTCAAGGTGGATCATAAGGTTAGATGATTAAGTATTTATGTGGGAGAATTCTTCCCTAAAAGAATTATCAATATTCTGTAAATGATAAGGAATCAATTCATAGTAATAACAGTACCTAATAACAGTACCTAAAAGCTTTTTAAGAGATGACTGGCACCAAAGGAAGTAGAAATACTAGTGCTGTCATGGCAATGGTGGAAGAAGTAAACACATTGTTCAGAGAAGTGGAAAAGCTGTATTATTGGAAAGAGCATATTTTGTTTTAGTAGGATCTTAGCATTCATTCCTGGATCTGTAGGTTAAGAGCTATTTTAATGACAAATGGAAGGTGGAATACTTTGAAATTACTTTTGACCTAGCCAAAGGTTTAATTTGAAATAGTAATATATCTTAAAGGAATGGCAGAAAGTTGTGTCACCCTAAAAGGTGGATAGTGCCATCTATCATATCCTTTGTTAAATCACAGTTTTACCCCTACAAAAACTCGGTGGATCCTCTAATTTCCAGTTATAGTTCACTTGCACCTGCTCCAGATTAACATGATATTAGAAATATGGCATGTGGTCACTGATCAGGGCACCGTATTATCAAATACCAGATATGATTCTTTCTATATAACTATATTTTTATACTCATTTACTATTCCCACTTCCCTGGCTCCCAGTACCCTTCCCAGACTCTTGTAACCATCATTTTACTCTCTATTTCAATGAGTTCAGTTGTTTAAAAGTTTAGCTCCCAAAAATAAGTTAGAACATGTGAAGATTGTCTTTCTGTGCCTGGTTTATTTCACTTACCATAATGAACTCCAGTTCCATGTATGTTGTTGCAAATAACAGATCTCATTCTGTTTTGTGGCTGAATAGTTCTCAGGAGAAGGAAACAAGAAACCCTATGAGGATCTAGAGAATGCTAGACCTTGCTCCACACTGGGGCATTTATGGGTCACTGATCCACCTGCAGTAACAGTAACAGTAGCAACAGCAACAGTAGGGGTAACGAACTTTAGATCCCTATGCTCCACACAGTGGCATTAGGAGGCCACACCCTGCAAACTCACCTGCTCCACTTGGCCATGACATGCATATCTATTGCAGTAGGTGGCCAGTGACACCACATTTATTTAATCCATTTGTTGCGTTTATCTATGTGTCTGTTTTTATGCCAGTACCATCTGTTAATGGACACTTAACATTGCTTCCAAATCTTGGCTATTGTGAATAGTCTGAATAAACATCAGAGTTCAGATATTTCTTCTGTATACTAATTTCCTTTTTTGTGTATATACCTAATAGCAAGAAGATTGCTAGATCATATGATAGCTCTATATTTAGTATTTGGAGGAACCTCCAACCTGTTCTTCAGAGTGGCTGAACTAATTTATATTCCCACCAATAGTGTACAAGTGTTCCCTTTTCTTCACATTCTCTCCAGCATTTATTATTGCCTATCGTTCGAATAAAAGCCATTTTAACTGGGATGAGATGATATCTCGCTGTAGTTTTTGTTTGACTTTTCTCTGATGACCAGTGATGTTGAGCTCTGTTTTGTATACCTGTTTGCCATTTGTATATCTTATTTTGAGAAATATCTATTGAGGCAGTTTGCCATTTTTTAATCAGATTATTAGATTTTTTTCTCACAGACTTGTTTGAATTTCTTATATATTCTGGTTATTAATCTCTTGTCAGATGGACAGTTTGCAAATATTTTATCACATTGTATGGTTGGCTCTTCACATTGTTCTTTCTTTGCTGTGCAAAAACTTTTCAATTTAATGTATCCTTATTAATTTTTGCTTTAGGTGCTTGTGCTTGTGCAGTATTACTCAAGAAAACTTTGCTGAGTCCAATGTTCTGGAGAGTCTGCCCAAAGTTTTCTTTTAGTAGTTTTAGAGTTTGATGTCTTAGATTTAAGTCTTTAGTCCATTTTTGAATTAACTATTGCATATGGCAAAAGATCGGGGTCTAGTTTCATTCTTCTACATTTAGATATTTAGTTTCCTCAGCACCAATTATTGAAGAAACAGTTTTTTCCCAAATGTATGTTGTTGGCACCTTTGTCAAAAATGACTTTACAGTAGACACATATATTTGATTCTGGGTTATTTATTCTGTTCCATTTGTTTATGTGTCTGTTTTTATGCCAGTATCATGCTGTTTGGGTTATTATAGCTTTGGAGCATAATTTGAAGTCATGTAATATGATTGCAAGTTTTGTTCTTTGTACTCAGGATAGCTTTGGCTATTTTGGTATTTTGTAGTTCCAAATAAATATTAGGATTTTTTCATTTATGTAAAGAATATCATCAGTATTTTGATAGGGATTGCATTGAATCAGTAGATTACTAGGTGGTAAAAACATTTCTTCCAACCCATGAACATGGAATATCTTTTAATTTTTTGCCCTTTTCCATTTATTTTATTGGTATTTTATACTTTTCATTGTAGAGATTATTCACTTCTTTGGTTAATTCCTAGGTTAATTTTATTTTATTTGTATATATTGTAAATGAGATTACAATGTGATTTTATTCCTAGACTTGACAACAATATCGTGACTCATAAAAGAAATAAGCTATGTCTTATAAAAATAAAAACATTTCTTCTGCAAAAGAGCCTCTTCAAAAGATGAAAATGCAAGTCACAGAATGGAATTGTAATTTGTAAACCACATACATGATGAAGGACTAATATTTCAACCGTATGAAGAACTCTCACATCTTGACATTAAATAAATAACAATTAAATCAGAAAATAGGTTGAAGACAAACACAGCATCTTGCGAAGAGTGTATGTGTTTGGCCAATGTGCACATAAAAAGTATTCTACAATATTAGCCCTTTTAAAATTCAATTTTAAAACCTTGATGTTATCCTTTATTTTTTTCACCTCCCAACTTGCATCTCATTAGCTAGTGATTAGCTTTATTAAATATATTTCTTTGATTGCTATATCATCTGCTCCAATACCAAAACCATTCCCAAGACATCAACATCCCTGACCCTAACCAATCTCTTTACGTTTTATCTACATTTTGTGTTAACACTCATATCCTGTTGTGACTTTACCTTTGTTATAGCCTATTCTCCAAAACAACTTGTGTGATGTTACATTGTGCATATCATGCCACTGTCTTGATCTAAATCCTCCAAAGACTCCTTATAACATTAGATTAATGCTTTGCAAAACTGCATGCGCACACACACACACACACACACACACACGCACACACACATATATACCTTTAAAAAACCTGCCAAAATTATTGTTAAAGTTTTCTTTACCTTCTTCATAAGGATCTCTTCTCTACACTAGTCACCAAAGATGTGCTGCTTCTATTTCTTCTTTGAAAATACTTATATAAACCAAAGTTAGTAGGTACTTTAAAGAATTTAGTAAGGTGATTATATGTTATAAATGTAAATACACTATTTTTTCTCCTCTGGGTACAATTAAAGGTTGTTGATTCTCTCTACTAGTTACCTTCAATGTTTTCAGTTCTCAGTATTAGCTTATTGGTGCCCTAGTCCAGTCCACTATGGTTGGTGAGTAGTTTACTGCAGTATATATATATATATATAGGCAAACACACACACACACACACACGCACACACACACACACAAAGAAAATGCCAAACTTACTTTCACCTCAGTTTTAGTGCTTGCTGCCATTTATCACGAAGTGCTTTCCCCATAGATATCCACAGATTAATTTTTTAAATATCACTTTCTCAGAAACATTATATGTTTATCAGAAACACATGGCCTTCTCCAGACATCCCTTACTACCCTTTTCTTCTGATTTGTTTTTCTCCACAGCACTGACTGTGACTTAAAATTGTACTGTTTACTTTTCCCTCTCCTTTTCTTTTTTTTTTTTTTCTTTTGAGATAGGGCCCTGCTGTGCCACCAAGGCTGGAATACAGTTGTTCAAATACAGGTCACTGCAAACTTGAACTCCTCAACTTAGCAATCCTCCCAACTCAGCCTCTTAAGTAGCTGGGCCCACAAGGGTGGGTCAACATACAAAACACCTAATGATTAAATGTTTTGTAGAGATATGGCATTAGCATGTTACCCAGTCTAATCTCAAATTCCAGCTTCATGTCATTCTCCTGTCTCAGCCTCCCAAAGTGCTGGGATTACAGACATAAGCCACCATGACCAGCCCCTACTTTCCCCTTTTTATTTTCTTCTCTTAGTACAATAATTCAAGCAACATCAGTCAAACCCATGCAACTGGGTTTGAATGAATAAAATAAAAACTGTGACTGATATCGCAGGTAGTCAGCAAATATATTTGAATGAATACATAAATGAATAATCTTGTTTAATAAAAATATTAAAATATTCAAACATATAATACATATGATCAAAAAATAAACCACACACCAAAGACTAAAATGTAAAAACTACAAATTTTCAATATAAGACATCATGTGATTATACTATATACCAATGTAAGCTAAATTTTTAAAAAGACACTTCTATGTTGGAAAAACTGTGTTTCAGCAAGTGATTATTCTCATTGGAAATAATGTAATTAAATTATTAGTCTCTATGCCACAGACAATATCAAATTTAGTATGGGTTAATAAACTTTCTTCTGCAAGATATCCTTATATATTTTTTAGAAAAAATGGAAAGAAAAGTAGAAAATCTTTTTTAGTCACATATGTACTACATTCCGAAGATATTGCTTTACTCTAAAAGAGCAATGACTTCTAAAAGAGCAGTCAACATTGGCATCTCTACTTGATTAAGTTACCATAATCTGAAGTCATTTTCTAAAACCCATCAGTTTTTCACACTTGCCAAACTGGTAATTGAAAGGAGATGGAATAGGAATCAACCCACACAATTTTCACTTATTTTTTATGATGACACTGATTAATAAGATTTCTCTGGAGACTCAGTATTGCTTTTGAATACTACAAACTAATGTGAGAATTAGATCCATTGTTAAACACGTGCATGACAAATATAAAACCAAATTCTTCCAAAATAAAATTGGATCATTTCAGGGATTTATTTGATATGAACTAAAATTTAATTTGACACAAATTCATTTTTTTCATATGATTCTGTATCTTCTCTACTCTAAATGAGAGATTTTAATTTAAACTGACCAGAAATCATTAGCTTGATCAAACTGCACAGTACTCCATGATGTTTTTCCATTTCCATTTGTCTGGACACAGTGTAGGAAGAAAATATTTCTGTATACACTTGAGTTAAATACTAGGGGAAGGTTCAGAGGTTACTGAGTATTTCAATGATATACAGTTTTTGTGCCTGGAGAGTTTATCCACAGCTGTTTTAATTTGAAGAATAATTTTATTTTTATTTAATTATTATTTTTTGAGATGGAGTCTCTCTCTGTTGTCCAGGCTGGAATGCAGTCATGCAATCTCAGCTTACTGCAACCTCCACTTCAAGAGTTCAAGAGATTCTCCTGCCTCAGCCTCCCAAGTAGCTGGGATTACAGACATGTGCCACCATAAGCAGCTAATATTTGTATTTGTAGTAGAGATGGGGTTTTGCCATATTGGCCAGGCTGGTCTTGAACTCCTGATCTCAGGTGATCCTCCCACCTTGGCCTCTCCAAACTGCTGGGATTACAGGCATGAGCCACTATGCCTGGCCAAAAGATAATTTTTATTCAATTCAAAAATCTATTAAGAAAATGTTTAAATATTTCAATGTAGACCTCAATTTGATATTTTCTTAACTTACATTAAAATTAACTTATATTACTCCATACATTTGAATGATATTTCTAGAGTTTTCTCTTGGAACATAAACATGACAAAAATATTAATACTGTTTAAAATTACTGCTATGGCTACACCTCAGTTATAAAAATACCAAAATTATTTATTTAGTTTATCTACATTTATTTTTAATATTTACCTGGAGTTCTCCTAGCTAGCTTACTAAAGGTAATTTAAAAAGAAAAATAAATTACCATCTCATGGCTAGGCAATATTGCATGATGTAATTTAATTGATGACTGATTACAGTAGAGGGCTTTGTGACTGCTCTCAGGTTATTTAAGTCTTGCTCACCGAATACAAGTCTGAACATAAGCTTATAAGGTAAAAAGAACTTGTTACACAAGCAAAAATTTTCAGTCCACCGCTGACAATTATTCTGCTTTATTTTTGCTTATGCAATTCAAGTAAGACATTGGCAGGTTGTCTATAAATTTCATTTCTTGGAACTACATGATTAATTATCTACAGTGGAACAGCTCTGTGTTTTTAGGCTACCCTCTAAAATCAAATTATGTGCCATGCTTGCTGTCTATTTTAATAACTTTATTTCTTGCCATAAGTACTAGAACTATTTAACTAAACTTGACCCCCCCTTTTTCTTTTTTGAGACAGTCTCCCTCTGTCACCAGGCTGGAATGCAGTGTCACCATCTCAGCTCATTGCAACCTCCTCCACCTAGGTGTAAGCAATTCTTCTGCCTCAGACTTCCGAGTAGCTGGGGTTACAGGTGTGTGCCACCACACTCAGCTAATTTTTTTGTAATTTTAGTAGAGATGGGGTTTCACTATGTCCGCCAGGCTGATCTCAAACTCATGACCTCAGGTGATCCACTGATCTCTGCCTCCAAAAGTGCGAGGATTACAGGCTTGAGCCACTGTGCCCAACCTACCCCTTTCAACCCCATTGAGAATATGAATATTATTTCCATTTTAGTTCTTTATGCCATAATTCCCCATATACTAAAAACAGGTGGTTTGTTTGAAGATTCCTGTGCTTTTATAATCAATAATTCATGGTCATGAACTTTGGACCTTGTTCAGTAAAGTAAGATAGAGGTAACTTTTTTTTTTAAGTTCTATATACAGGATGTGCAGGTTTGTTACATAGGTAAATTGCCATGGTGGTTTGCTGTACCTATTACCCCATCAACCAGATATTAAGCCCAGCATGCATTAACTGTTTTTCTTAATGTTCTTTTCCCAACCCCACCTCCCCAAAAGGCTCCAATGTGTGTCATTCCCCTCCCTGTGTCCATGTGTACTCATTGTTCAGCTCCCACTTATAAGTGAGAACATGTGTTTGATTTTCTGTTCCTGTATCACTTTGGTAAGGTTGATGGCTTCGAGCCTCATCAATGACACTGCAAAAGATATGATCTCATTCATTTTCATTGCTGCATAATATTCCATGGTGTATAAGTATAAGGTAGCACTTTTATCTCCTGGTATCTTTGAATTAATTCCTCTACATTATGTCAAGATTTTCCTATTACTTTTATATTTACCATCAGAAACCAGCACTTGGTGCCTGGTTTTACTAGTCACATCATTAAAGGATTAAAACCAAAATTAGGTGTCAAAATAACACAATGAATATAGTTTGAATGCAGTTCAAGATTATATTCTGTACTTAGTTTGGAAGTCCCCCCAAAAGCAACGCATATATAGTTCCAAAAATATTAATTGTTGCTCTGTTTTCCTTCATTACTTTTTCCTTAGAATGTATTTGCCACTTAGTTACTAAGATGAAAAAAAGTAATCTGGAGCATGATGAAGAGTTTACAGTATTCCCCTTCAAATGTACCTAAGGTTTCTCAAGAATGAAAATCACAACAGAAAACATCCTGTTGTGATGTATATGTTTTCAAATATTTCAAATCCTTCTAATTATTCCAAATGGTGAAATTTCACGTTTATTATTGAATGTCTTTTTTTTTGAGACAGAGTCTCATTCTGTTGCCCAGGATGAAATGCAGTGGCATGATCATAGCTCACTGCAGCCTCAACCTTCCATGCTCAAGACATCCCCACACCTCAGCCTCTCAAGTCATGGGTCGAAAGGTCTGTGCCACACGTGCAGCTAATTTTTCTTTTTTTACTTTTTGGTAGAGATGAGTTCTGACTATGCTGCCCTCAAACTTCTGGGTTCAAGCAATCCTCCTGCCTAGGCTACCCGAAGTGATGGGATCACAGGTATGAGACTACTGTTGAATGTCTTAACTTTCACACAAAAATCTAGAAACAAATAGTGATAATCCAAATGGTGTGGCAATTATAAAACAGAATTATTTTCCCATTTTGCTAGATAATCCAAATAGTGTGGCAATTACAAAATAGAATTATTTTCCCATTTTGCTTTCCGATCTTATATCCAAATGTTAACTTCCCCCCTTTTATTTTTTTCCAAAAAGTGACATATATAGGTCCAATTTTAAGTATATGTTTTAGTAAAAAATTCTGAAATGTAAATGTGTTTATAAATATTTGTGAGGTACACAAAGCTAGAAATATCAATATGCCAAAATAATCAAATGAATATTTGGAACTTAATCTCAGCAGCCACGTTTAAGGTCATTTTCATAATGTGAATGGAGTTGTCTTGCAGAAAATTTTTATTTTATTTGATTTGATAATATGGAAATATACTCAATGTTTTATCTCAATTACTATTCTTCTTCTCTCATTAAGTCCTTATTTTATGGCATGGAATGCAACTACCTCAAAAAACTGAAGGGAAATGTAACACATCAATAGGTAGCAACAGTGGTTGCTTGAAGAACTGATGCAATAGATAAATGGCTATAATAGTTTAAAAACAATAAAATTGAGCTATAAAATATTGTAATAAGACTGTGACATTAAAGATTGGCACATCTGTGGGTTGATTTGTAATTAATGTAATCGTCTCTTTGTAAATGTATTATTTTTGTATCATGAATTAACCTAAACATAGGGGAGTGTGGTGTGTGGACTGTCATATGGTTCACAGTCAAAGGCAAATAAGGACCAATGTTCTACAACAAGAGGAGAGACAGACTCATAAAGCAGAACATTTGAACTTGATCTTGAACTTTACACCAGTGATTTAAAACAATGTTTTACTTAGAATTTGGATTACGTATACTTTGACATATTCATCAATCTTAAATAACTGTTTAGTAAATTGAATATCTATTTCTCAGTGTAGGTTTAAATCTTATTATCTAAATCCATTTGTTAAAATAGCTTTCTAGTGGTACTAAAGAAAGACACCTGAATAAATTGGACCTGAATGTCAGTAATTGTCCCCATATTGATGAAACATATTATCCACATTTGGTAAACATTTTCTTTATATAATTTCATCTGGAAAAATAATATAATAGTCAGAAACCATTAATTTTTTATTCTTTAACTTATTACAATCATGAAAATGGTTATTTGCATTACAATTTCAACCTTTCAAAATATACAGGTTATAAATTTCAACTTCATATACATAATTCTTTCTCCTGGGGATATGAGTGAATGATTGTTTCCATTTTTGTTGTCTTGATATTTCAGTTTTAAGGCATGTGTGACTGAATCATCCTTAATATAGGGGACAGTGATTTGTGTATTAAATAATGATATGATCTAAAACCAAAGTGAAATGCTTGAGACATGGTAGCAGTTAGGAAAAACATTTATTGAGTACAGAGGGCAACATATAAATTCTGTTAGGACAGGTTTTCTTTCCTAACAGAGTAGAGGTTCTTATTACCAGAAGAGCAGGTGGGTTTATTGTTAAAGTGTATCAAAATGTGAGACCTGGGACAAGAGACACAGGTATTACAGTGATGATGAAATAGAAACAATGTACTATTTGGAATTTAGATTCTAAGTATTTCCTTTACAATATTCTAGATTGATGTTAAAATCAGTTCACAAATATGCAATCATTATTTAGTTTTATCACTTTTAAAAAGCACTACTATATGTGTTTCGTCAAGAGCCACATTAATAATTTTTAATCAATGCATAACAACTTGACATTTTCTAAAGATCTCAGAGTTCCTATCCAATTCTGTAATATATTTTAATTCAAAATCTCTAGTATCTCTTTAGATTGTTAAATACAAGGGTTTTACTTTATGTATGCAGAGTTTAAACATAGTTAAGCAAAACATTTAAACAAAGTTAAAGTGCACATGTTGAATCAATATGAAAGTACACATTGTAAATTCAGTGTTGATTATAATATGTGTTTAATAGTTAATTACATCTGAAATTATAGCCTTCACTGTCTCTGTCCCCACTGAAGGATAGATTGATAATGCTTCTATTAAATATATACAATCATATGTGCATATGATAATAACAGCAACATTATAAGAGCTAACGTAGATGCTCACCCAAGGATTTTACTTAAAATAATCTATTTAGTTCTATGATGTTGGTAATTATTTCCACTTTAAGGATAAGAAAACTAAGTTACTGACAGCTTATGTAATGTATTTGCATTAGGTTGAAATATGTCTACCAAAAGATACGTTGAAGCTCTAACACCCAGTACCTCAGAATGTAAACTTATTTGGAAATAGAATCATTGCAGATGTAATTAGTTCAGTTATAATGAGGTCACATTGGAGTAGGTGAGCCTTTAATTCAATGTTACTGACATCCTTCTAAGAAAAGGGGGATTTTAACAGAGCCACATGGGGCAAATGCCTTTTGATGACAGAGACAGAAATTGGACTGATGCTACTGCAAGCCAAGAAATGCCAAAGACTGATGGCCTTCACCAGAAGCCAGGAAGAGGCAAGGAAAGATTCTACTCAGAATCTTAGAGCAAATGTTTCCTTACGAACACCTTGGTTTCAGGAGTCTAGCCTCTAGAATGATGAGAAAATACGTTGCTATTTTTTTAAGCTATTCAGTTTATGATATTTTGTTGTAGTAGCCCTAGGAAATAAATACAGTGTCCCACGTCACAGAGTTAGTGCATGTCAAGGACAGTGAAGGGTCTGATACTTTACCCTGCTTGCAAGCTAATAAGTTAGTCTAACAGTTTTATAATGTCAATAAAAGACATTACACTTCTGGGTCAGAGACAAAGGACTTTACTCATGGCAGAGCATGCTATAAAAAACCCAGTGGGTATTTTTAAATTCCTCTTGCCCGTAAGTCCAATGGGGGAAACCTATATGGGCCAACATGGATGCTGTGCATGCATAGTTTGTATAAAAGAATATGAACCCTATGCTTAGGCGACCCAAATATTACAAGGAGTAAGTATGCCTGCCCTTTGCTTCTGCAGGAGACAGTATCTCTAATGTTTCAAGGCAGTTTGCAAATCCGCCTTTTGTTTCAAAGTAAGACAAGAACTAGGGTTTTAACCAAGAGTAACTGGTTCTTGAATACTTCAGTTATCATGCTTACCATATATTCATATGTTTTACTTATATGAGAAAATATCTGTCTCCCTCTATATCCCAATCACATGCACACGTATAGTATACCTATACATACACATGTGTGATATATACATATATATGAATGTCTTTTTACATACATGTATAATATGTACATTATGTAAGTAGACATATATATGTATGTGTATGCTCATGTGTGTATTTACAGGTATTTATCAGCTTTGAACATAGATAACCTTAAAATAAGAGATGAGGGTATAAATTTCTCTTCGGCATCTTTAAATGGCTATTTTGGGGTCTTTCTCTCTCTCTGTCTCTCTTCCATATCCCATGGTGTATGTTTCTGTTTGTGTTTGTGTGTGTGTATGTGTATGCACAAGTCAATAGTCATGAGATTTTTAAGACATAAATTTAAAATAGCACAATGTATGTCTGTGTATTGCTTTTTTCTCTTAAAACAATGTCCTTCAAAAGTTACCATGTTAAAAAGAAAAAAAAAGCTCATAAAAATACTAGCCACTCTTTTCAAAAGTGTCTTCCCTACTTAACATGCTCACCAGAGATGTATGAGAAATCTAGTGGCTTCACATCCTCTGTAACATTTAGCACTGTCAATTTTTTAAAGTTAGTGGCCTCACTTGTGAATTTAACTTTAAAAGATTGACAAAGCTAGTAATGTATATGTATATGTGCATGTATTTGTATGTGTATGTAACCTGTGTAACTTCTAGTGAAGAAATTTTTTATTGCGAATGATCACAGACTTTGAAAACTATTTAAACATGTTATTTTTCTGAATCAAGCTACTTTTCAGAATTCATCTTGTGATTGAACTTGTCATCATAGTCCAGATGTTTTGCAATCTCTAAGGATTGTTGGGGAGGGATTGTTACTTTAGGAGACATTTAACAATAACTGGAGATAGTTTGGGCTATAACAAAGTTGGGGTTATGCTTCTGGCATCTGCTACTTAGAAGCTACGAAAGATTTTTCTCTAACATATAGTCAAAAACATTACTTAAATGATTACTTGTATAACTATTAATTTAATGTTGTTTTTACATAAAACAGAAAAGCCATTAAAGAAAAAGTCTTGTCTCCATTTATCCCTTTATGTCCCCTGTACTTACCATTATGACTAGACCTAAGAATGGTGCAATCTGTATATATCAAATTAATATATTATAAATTTACTCTGCAAATCAACTGCTAATACAGAACAAGAAATTACCAGGAATTTTATTTAAGGTAGAGTTAATTTGTATTGACTAGATGTAAAGCTTTAAGGAATTCATTGTGAAGACAAAGGAAAAGACATATGATTTCCTTATTTTAAAAATCAGGTGGGTTGTTTTATTATTCTTATTTGAATTGATTGATTATTAACCCTTTATCAGTTGTATAGCTTCCAAATATTTTTGTTCATTCTGTAGATTGTCTCTTCACTCTGTTAGTTGTTTCTTTTCTTGTGCAGCAGCTTTTTGGTTTGATGTAATCCCATTTGACTATTTTTTGCTTATTGTTTTGAGATATTATCCAGAATATCCTTTCCCAGACCAGTCATGGAGCATTCCTCCTATTTTTTATTCCAGTCATCTTATAGTTTCTGGTCCTATATTTGAGTCTTTGATTCATTTTAACTTGAATTTTGAATATGATAAGTATGATAAGTATAAGGGACTTATTTCACTCTTTTGAATTGAATATCTATTTTTCTCTACACCCACTTATTGAAAGGATGTTTTTTCCTCAGTGTGTATTTTTAACATATTTGTTGAAATTCACTTGGCTGTGGAAAGACATTAATAGATATATTTTCAAAAGAAGACATACAAGTACATACATATGGCCAGCAGGTATATGAAAACATGCTCAATGTCACTAACAACAGAAAAATGCAAATCAAAACCACATTGGGATATCACGTCATTCCAGTTAGAATGGCTATTATCAGAAAGGCCAAAGATAACAGGTGCAAGTGAGAAGGATGTAGGGAAATGGTTAACAATGTTTGTAGCAATGTACATTAGTGCAGCTACTATAAAAAATGGCATTTAAGTGCCTTAAAAATTAGAAAGAGAACTAACATATGATCCAGGAATCCCACCCCTGGGCATATATGCAAAGGAAATAAAACCAGTATTTCGAAGAGATACCTGTATTCCCATGTTTATTGCAGAACTTTTTGCTATATCCAAGATATGGAATCAACATAAATGTTTATCAGCTAATGAATATGTTAAAAAATGTAGGATACACTGAAAATGATATACTATATAGTCATTGAAAAAGTATAAGATTCTGTCTTTTGCAACAACATGGATGAACCTGGAAGACGTTATGGTAGATGAAATAAACCTGACCAATAAAACAAAACAAAAAGACAAATGTCATATGATCTCATTCACGTGTGGAATCTATAAACTCAATCTCCTAGAAATAGAAAGCAGCATAGTGATTGCCACAGGCAGATGAAAAAAGATTGGCCAATGAAAACATAATTTCAATTAGGAGAAATAAATTCAAGAGAGCTATTGCTCAGTAGGTGGCATTAGTTAATGGGTACATATTGTATTCTTTAAAAATGCAAAGTGGATGCTGAGTGCTCTCACTACAAAAAATGTTAACTGTGGGTAATGCATTTGTTATTTAGTCATTCGTTATTCGGTTAGAGGTAACCATTCCACAATGTGCATGTACCTAGAAACATAATGTTTTGCATGATAAGCACATGAAATGTTATTTTTTAATAAGAAAAAGGTGAAGAAAACCAATGCTCAGTATGCTGTTAATAAAAATGTTATGCTGGTGTCTTCATTTATATTATCACTTATATTTTAAGAATTATTTCTCATTCTCCGTGAAAGTCATTGTAACTGAAATCTTTCAGATGACAAAACTGGAATTTAGAGACAATAAATAACTTGTAATAACTAATAACTTGTATAAGTTAGTTAAATATAAATGAGATTAATAACTTTTGTAACTTATTAGTTATACATGTTATTAGTCACTAATTTGTAGTGAACAACTAACTTGTAATAACTAAAGTTACAGAGCCTGAGGCAGTGCAGCCAAAATTTAACAAAAGACAATGTAACTAAAACATAGTATTAATATTTAAGAATATAATTTTTGATGTAGGAGACATAAAATGTAAATTTGAAAGGGAATACTTTTTCATACTTAATAGTTAGATAAATAATAAAAATTTATATATTCACCAACTTCTGTCAATTCAATAATTTTGAGATTACATTATAGAAATATACGTATAATAACATTTAGTTAAGAGAAAGACAAATAGTATTAAATATTTAGCAGACGTATAACTGGGATAGTTTATACTCAGTAGTGAAAAAAATTAAAATAAAAATGACTAGTTTATTTAATGTGAATAACTTTACTAAAAAGTTTTTATGTCTAAACTTCGTTAACAAATAAAGAAGAAAAATAAATTGAGAAATACACTTGAGCCATAGTTTATTTGTGTTTTCATGTTTTCACTTGTTAATTTAATGGATTTGTGATATGACAGTATCAAGACTTTAGAGTATTATAAGTAGGTAAAATAAAAAATAACAAAATATTTTGTCTACTAGATAGATAAAATCTCTTAAATATGTAAATGTAAATTTTAAAATGTATGTTTGTCATGTTATGAATAATAAATGTAGATTTTTAAACTAGACTATTAATTGCCAAATTTGAGGCAACATCAAATTTGTCCTTGTTTTGCAGAAAAATTATCAAAATATTTGGACACATTTTTCAAGATATTAATATAAATACATTTTCTAAAAAGATAAACAATAAAAAACTCTTCAAAGTTGTATTCATCCCATAATGTGGCAATTCCCTATTTGACAATGAGATTCTAAGTAAGTGTAATATTTTATTTGATAAGCACTGACTATCAATACATTTTGAGTGAAGGCAGAATAAGGTATAATTTCTGTCACTGTTTCAATTTGTCTGTCTGTTTCTCTCAGGCCCACTATATTGTTTTTAGCAATTATCTTTTTTTTTCTCTTGAGACGAAGTCTCCCTGTGTTGTTCAGGCTGAAGTGTAGTAGTGTGATCTCGGCTCACTACAACCTCTTCCTCCCAAGTTCAAGGCATTCTTCTGACTCAGCCCCCCAAGTAGCTGGTATTACAGGTACCCGCCACCACACCCAGATAATTTTTGTACTTTTAATGGAGGCGGAGTTTTACCACATTAGCCAGGATTGTCTGTAACTCATGACTCAAGTGATTCACCCAACTCAGCCTCCTAAAGTGTTGGGATTACAGGCATGAGTCACCACACCAGGCCTATTTTTAGCCATTAGTTTTTTAATGGCATATGGAAGATATCCTTAAATCATTTAAAAATTATATTAATGTCTTAAACTCTTAGCTTATTCATCTGAAGTTTTCATAACTTTTACTGAACAGAACAAAGCTGGAATATCAGACCTGTCTGACTTCCAAGCTTACATTCTTGGAAAGTATAATAATGTCTTCCTAATAGAGAAATTGTATATGTCAATGATGAAACAGAGATAGATAATTTAAATATTAGCTGTAAGAAGGTAAACCAAAGCAAAGACTTATGAACTTTGCAGAACTTCTAAAAAGATGTAGATCATTTTTTGTTCAACTTCATAAATGTAACTATAGACTGCATAGTTGATATCTACTCTCATTTTTCCATCTGTCTTTCATAATTAACTCTTGAACATGTTTCAAAGTGATCAAGTGATCACAGTTGTCAACCACGTACTCACTTACTGGGCTTGAACAAATACAGTCAGGCTTCTATTCTTAAGGCAATATACTTCGGATTACAGCAAGCTAAGAAAAGCACTAGGATATTTGCTGTTTTGTCTTAAGGTGTTGAACATAGGAATGCTTCTATTACATTGACTTGTATTGATTTTAACAAAGTATTAGTGGGCTCAAAATCCTACATTTTAATTTCTACTGATAAAAATTCAGATTAATCCAAAAACATAAATCACATGTAACTGAGGTAGATTTTTAACCTTAAGAATACATTGTTTTGTGATGAGGATTCAAGATGGCTGAAAAGGAACAGCTCTGGAGTGCAGTTCCCAGCAAGAACAATGCAAAGGGTGAGTGTCCACTGCATTTCCAAACATATTTTTACTGCCCATAGACCAGGAGATTCCCGGGCTGAAAAGCACCACAAGTTTTCATCATGGCAGTTTCAGCTGGTGCCAGGTTGGCACACAGAAACTCACACAAACCTGGGCAACTGTTTCAACTGGCATCTAGAACACCTGGGAGACAGAACCACCCATTCAACTGAAAGGGAGGGGACAGAGACAGGGAGCCAGGCAATCTGTCTCGGCATGTACCACCCCCACGAAACAAGCAATCTGAAACACTTTGGATTGAGAGTTTCACAGCAGGTGTAGCTGGACCCAGGATGGTCCAGCTCAGTGACGGGAAGGGCGACCACCACTACCGAGGCAGTTCACACAGCAGCTGGGCAGAGCCTGCAGCAGCTCAGCAACACCTCTGCTGGCAGACTGTGACTAGACTACTCCTTGTGGGGCAGGGCATCTATGAAAAAAGGCAGCAGCATGACAAGAACTTATAAATAAAGCTGACCTTCCTAGGACAGAGCACCTGGGAAAAGAGGTGGTTAAAACTTAAAACTACCTGCTGAGCAGCTCTGAATGGAACAACAGAGCTCCCAGCACTTCAGCTCCCATAAGGGATAGACTATCTCATAAAGCAGCTCCCCAACCCCCATATACCCAAAGAGATACCTCATAAAGTAGAACTCAGGCCGACATGTGGCAGATACCTTTCTGGTACAAAGATAACTGAAGAAGAAACTGGTAGCAACCTTTACTGTTCTGCAGCCCCTGCAGGTGATCCCCAGGCAAGCAGGGTCTTGAGTGGACCTCCAGCAGTCCTGCAGCAGAGTGGCCTGGCTGTTAGAAGGAACACTAAGTAACAGAAAGAAATAACTTCATCATCAACAAAGAGGATGTCCACTCAGAGACCACATCCGAAAGTCACCAACTACAAAGACAACAGGTAGATAAAGCCACTAAAATGGGAAGAAACCAGCACACACAAAAATGAAAACACCAAAAACCGGAATGCTTCTCCTCCTCCAAAGGATCACAACTCCTCACCAGCTAGGGATCAAAGATGGATGGAGAATGAATCTGATGAATTGACAGAAATGGGCTTCAGAGGCTGGGTAATAACAAACTTCTCAGAGCTAAAAGAACATGTGCTAACCCAATGCAAAGAAACTAAGAACCTAGAAAAAAGGTTTGATGAGATGCTAACTAGAATATACAGCTTAGAGAAGAATATAAATGACTTGATGGAGCTGAAAAACACAGCATGAGAACTTCCTGAAGCATACACAAGTTTCAATAGCCAAATCAACCAAGCAGAAGAAAGGATATCAGAGATTGAAGATCACCTCAATGTAATAAAATGAGAAGGCAAGAACAGATAAAAAAGAGTGAAAGGAAATGAACAAGGACTCAAGAAATATGGAATTATGTGAAAAGACCTAATGTGCGTTTGATAGGTATATCAGAATGTGATGGAGAGAATGAATCCAAGCTGGAAAACACACATTAGGATATTATCCAAGAGAACTTCCCCAACCTAACAAAGCAGGCCAACATTCAAATCCAGGAAATACAGAGAATACCACAAATATACTCCTCAAGAAGAGTAACCCCAAGGCACATAATTGTCAGATTCCCCAGGGTTGAAATGAAGGAAAAAATGCTAAGGGCAGCCAGAGAAAAAGGTCAGGTTACCCACAAAGGGAAGCCCATCAGAATCACAGTGGATCCCTATGCAGAAACTATATAAGCCAGAAGAGTGTGGGGGTCAATATTCAACATCTTTAAGGAAAAGAACTTTCAACCTAGAATTTCATATCCAGCCTAACTAAGCTTCATAAGTGAAGGAGAAAGAAAATCAGTAATGGACAAGCAATTGCTGAGAGATTTCATCACCATGAGGCCCGCATTAAAAGAGCTCCCGAAAGAAGCACTAAACAAGGAAAGGAACAACCAGTACCAGCCACTCCAAAAATGTACCAAATGGTAAAGACCACTGACACAATGAAAAAAAAAATGTGTAAACTAACAGTGAAATCATCCAGCTAACATTAAAATGGTAGGATCAGATTCACACATAACAATATTAACCTTAAATGTAAACGGGCTAAATGCCCCAATCAAAAGACAGAGACAGGCAAATTGGATAAAAGGTCAAGACCCATCCATGTGCTGTATTCAGGAAACCCATCTCACATGCAAGGATACAATAGGCTCAAAATAAAGGGATAGAGGAAGATATATCAAGCAAATGGAGAGAAAAAAAAAGCAGGAATTACAAGCCTAGTCTCTGATAAAATGGACTTTAATCCAACATAGATCAAAATAGACAAAGAAGGACATTACATAATGGTAAAAGGATCAATGCATCAAGAAGAGCTAACGATCCTAAATATACATGCACCCAATACAGGAGCACCCAGGTACATAAAGCAAGTTCTTAAAGACCTACAAAGAGACTTAGATTCCCATACAATAATAATGGGAGACTTTAACACTCCACTCTCAGTATTAGACAGATTGACAAGACAGAAAATTAACAAGGATATCCAGGACTTGAACTCAAATCTGGACCAAGCGGACCTAATAGACATCTACAGAAATCTCCACCCCAAATCCAAAGAATATACATTCTTCCCAGCACCGCATTGCACCTACTCTAAAATTGACCGCATAATTGGAAGTAAATCACTCCTCAGCAAATGCAAAAGAATGGAAATCGTAACAAACTGTCTCTCAGACCACAGGGCAATCAAATTAGAACTCAGAATTAAGAAACTAACTCAGAACCACACAGCTTCATGGAAACTGAACAACTCGCTCCTGAATGTTGACTAGATCATCAATGAAATGAAGGCAAAAATAAAGATGTTCTTTGAAACCAATGGGAATGAAGACACAACATACCAGAATATCTGGGGCACATTTAAAGCAGTGTCTGTGGGAAATTTGTAAGAACAAATGCCCACATGAGAAGCAAGGAAAGATCTAAAATCAATACCCTATCATCAAAATTGAAAGAGCTAGAGGAGCAAGATAAAAAAAACTCAAAAGCTAGCAGAAGACAAGAAATAACTAAGATCAGAGTAGAAATGAAGGAGATAGAGTCACAAAATTCCTTCAAAAAGATCAACAAAATAGACCACAAACCAGATTAAGAAAAAAGAAAAGGGAGAAAATTCCAATAGATGCAATATAAAACAATAAAGGGGATATCACCACTGATTCCACAGAAATAAAAACTACAATCAGAGATTACTACAAAAAAACTCTATGCATATAAACCAGTAAACCTGGAAATAATGGATAAATTCCTGGATACTTGCACCCTCCCAAGCCTACAGCAGGAAGAAGTTGAAACCTCTAACAGACCAACAACAAGGGCTGAAGTTGAGGCATCAATTAATAGCCTACCCACCAAAAAAAGTCCAGGTCCAGATAGGTTCACAGCTGAATTCTACCAGATGTACAAAGAGGACAAAAGAGAGCCTGCATAGCCAAGACAATCCTAAGCAAAATTAACAAAGCCAGAGGCATCACCCTACTTGATTTCAAACTATACTACAAGGCTGCAGTAATCAAAACATCATGGTACTCATATCAAAACAGAGATGTAGACCAATGGAACAGAACAGAGGCTCTGGAGGCAATGCCACACATCTACAACCATCTGATCTTTGACCAACCTGACAAAAACAAGCAATGGGGAAAGTATTTCCTGTTTAACAAATGGTGTTGGGAAAACTAGCTAGTAGTGTGCAGAAAGCAGAAACTGGACCCCTTCCTGAAACCTTACACTAAAATTAACTCCAGATGGACTAAAGACATAAACATAAGACCTAACACCATAAAAACCATAGAAGAAAACCTAGGCAAAACCACTCGGGACATAGGCATAGGCAAGGACTTCATGACTAAAACACCAAAAGCATTGGCAACAAAAGCCAAAATAGACAAATGGGACCTAATTAAACTTCAGAGCTTCTGTACAGTAAAAGAAACAATCATTAGAGTGAATCAGCAACCAACAGAATGGGGAAAAAGATTTTGCAATCTACCCATCAGACAAAGGACTAATATCCAGAATCTACAAACAACTAACACAGATTTACTAGAAAAAAGAAAAAACACCCAAAAGTGGGTGAAGGATATGAACAGACAGTTTCAAAAAAAGACATATATAAGGCCAAAAAAATATGAAAAAATGCTCATCATCACTGATTATTAAAGAAATGCAAATCAAAACCACATTGAGATACCTCATGTCAGTTAGAATGGCATTCATTAAAAAATCCGGAGACAACAGATGCTGGAGAAGATCTGGAGAAATAGGAACGCTTTTACACTGTTGCTGGGAGTGTAAATTAGTTCAACATTGTAGAAGACAGTGTGGTGATTCCTCAAGGACCTAGAAATAGAAATTCTATTTGACCCAGCAATCCCATTACTGGATATATACCCAAAGAATTATAAATCATGCTATTATAAAAAACACAGGCATACATATATTCACACCAGCACTGTTTCCAATAGCAAAGACCTAGAACTAACTCAAATGACCATCAATGATAGACTGGACAAGGAAAATGTGGTATATATATACTATGGAATACTACGCAGCCATAAAAATGATGAGTTTGTGTCCTTTGTAGGGACATGGATGAATCTGGATACCATCATTTTCAGCAAACTGACACAAGAACAGAAAATCAAACACCACATGTTCTCACTCATAGGTGGGTGTTAAATGATGAGAACACATGGACATGGGGGAGGAGCATCACACACTGGAGTCTGTTGTGGGAGGGAAAGGGAGGGACAGCGGTGGGGTGGGGAGGTCAGGGAGGGATAACATGGGGAGAAATGCCAGATGTAGGTGATGGGGGGATGAAGCAGCAAACCACATTTTCACGTGTGTACCTATGCAACAATCCTGCATTATCTGCAGATGTTCCCCAGAACCTAAAGTACAATAAAATAATAATAATAATAATAATAATAATAATAATAATAAAAGATTACAATTTTACCAGACATTTTAAACTTAAAAATTATGAATGCAGGCCAGGTGTGCTGGCTCGCACCTGTAATCTTAGCACTTTGGGAGACAGAGATGTGTAGATCATCTGAGGTCAGGAGTTCAAGACCAGTCTGGCCAACATGGTGAAACCCCATCTCTACTAAAAATACAAAAATTAGCTAGGCATGGTGGTAGGCACCTGTAATTCCAGCTACTCAGGGGGCTTAGGCAGGAGAATCACTTGAACCCAGGGGTCAGAGGTTGCAGTGAGCAGAGATGGCACCACTGCCCTCCAGCCTGGGTCGAAGAGTGAGACTGCCTCAAAAAAAAATTAAGGCAGAAAAAGAGATTATATAGCTTTATGTACCTGCCTGATACTTAATTTTTTACATTTTAAACGACTTGAACAAGTGTGATACTGCTGATCTAGTATACTTTGTAAATCTCTTAGGTTACTTAGAAATGCATATCTAAAAGCCTTTCCCTTCCTCTGTAATGGTAACTTGTGTTGTTCTATTAAACTAAAAGCATAATGTGAATAATCATTTAAAATGTACTAAGGTGTAAAACATTCCCAGTTAACAGCTTATTCTGAGAATAAGCCATCATGGAAAAATACATTTCCTGCTGAAAAGATCTGATTTTGCCACCTGCCCAGGCCACCTGCTTTTTCTACATTCTGCAATATATCTCCTAGTCTTGCTTTCTTCTTCCTGTTTAGCAAACCTTTCTGTTCTTTATGTAAAGATGCCTGCAGATTGTGAGGTCAGAGCATTCTCACTGTTGAAATGATCTTTTGTTAAAATATACTTTTAAATTTATTTTATTTTTACTTGACAAATAATAATTGCATATATTTATACTGTGACGCTTTGATATGTGCCTGCATTGTGGGATGATTAAATCAAGCCAATTAACGTATGCATGCATACATTGCAATAGTCTTTTTGAAACAGTCTCTGCTTATATTGAGTCCAGATTTGTTTTTATTTGACAAGCATTTGGAATTTTTATAAATGTCAAGAATTTTTACAAGCATAATCCTCTTTCCTTTTACACTTTACAGAGAACTATAAAATAAAGTTCTATATAAATAGTAGAATAATTTTATAGATGAATATATTTATACATGTATAAATATATTCTATTTATCTCTCTATTGCTATCTATACACAGATGTAAAGACAGAGTTTTTGAAAACACATAACTAAAAGATGAAGTCAATATCCTTTATTTTATTCATCTATTTATTTTAACTTGCAAAGCATCAGTGACATTCCTAAGCTCAATAGCAGTGTAGGAAATCGAAAAACACTAGTCTAGTCAGAAATATATTACTTCAAAACAACTTGACATTTTCCACAGCTCTCAATACTCTTAGCTTCATTTTAATTCAAGATTCTTGTACTTTCTCGGAGTGGATAATGTGATAGTCATATAACAGAAATGTAAAGACATAGAAACACAAATTTTTATGTCAGTCATGTATATAACTATTAGAATATTACAGTAAATGGCAATTTCCAGGAGGAAACAAAACTTATTTAAATAAAAGTGAAAAGTAAAATAATCTTTATCCATCAAACATGAATTTTCTAAATATAAACATATATTCAAATGCATAGTTAGATAACAGCAAGTGCAAATTTAAGATTGAAAAGTATTTGAAGTTAAAACGTTACTTTTTTATGAAAATAGCTTGATATATTTGTGTTTATTATAATACATTATAGCATTCACAAAATTGTCTTATTAAGAGCATACTTATTAAGATGTAATACACATTCCATAAAAGTCAATATTTACAGTTTACTCTTCAGTTGTTTTTAGCATCTACATAGTAGTAGTACAATCATTACCACTTCCTAATTTTAGAATATCTTCCTACCCCCATATAGAAATTCTATATCTTTAGTAATCACTGCCTTGCCCCTATCCCTTACAACTACTTTCAGTTATTATGGATTTGCCTATTAGTTATAGTTAAGTAAATTTCATTTAGTATTTGGTTGTTGTTGTTACTGACTACTTTCAATTATAGTTTTCAAAATTTATTTGTGTTGTAGCAATTGATTTTTTTACAGACATCTTATACACTGCAATTTTTTTAAATAGAGTTTTACTCTTGCTGCTCAGGCTGTAGTGCAGTGGTGCCATCACGGCTCACTGCAACCTCTGCCTCTCAGGTTCAAGCAATTCTGTCTCAGCCTCCTGAGTAGCTGGAATGACAGGCGCCTACCACTACGCCTGGCTAATTTTTGGTATTTTTAGCAGAGATGGGTTTCACCATGTTGGCCAGGGTGGTCTCAAACTCCTGACCTCAGGTGATCTGCCTGCCTAGGCCTCCCAAAGTGTTGGGTTTAAAGGTGTGAGCCACTGCAGCTGGCCATTACTTGTAATAATATATTTTAATAGATTGTATAATATTTCTCTATCCAAAAACATGTCATCTACAGGGACTGACTTACTTCTCTCTTTTTCAACTGGATGCCTTTATTTCTTTCTCTTCCCTAACTGTCCTTCCTGCTAGTATAATGTTGATTAGAAATGGTAGAAGCCAACCTTCTTGTCTTGTCCCTAGTTTATGGGGAAAGCTTTAAGTCTTTCACCATTAACTACAACTTTAGCTATAGATTTTTCAAACATGCTCTTTCTCAGGTTGAAAAATTTCTCTTCTATTCCTAGCTTGTTATTGTTCTTGTGATAAAAATTTAAGATACACTTTGTTAATTGTTGTTATTGGTCTACTGTGACAATCACATGTGTTTTTAAATCTAAGTTTACATACGCATATGTGACATCATTAATTTTCATTGGTTGAACCAAACTTGCATTCAAAAGATAAATCCCAACTAATCATAACATATATTTTTATAACTTAAGTTTGTTGATATTCTATTGAGGACTTTTTGTCTCCATATTCATAAGGGATTCCAATTGGTAGTTTTCCTTCTTGTAATATCTTTGTTTAAGTTTGTATCAGGGTGATGTGTCCTCATAAGGTGTGAAGTGTTCCCACCATTTCTATCTTTTGAAAGTTTTTGAGAAGAATGATGCTAATATTTCTTTCTCTTTGTTTTTTATTGTACTTTAGGTTCTGCGGTACATATGCTGATCATGCAGGGTTGTTGCATAGGTACATATATGGCAAGGTGGTTTTCTGCCTCCATTACCCCATCATCTATATTTGGCCTTTCTCCCCATATTATCCCTCCCTACCCTCCCCAATCACCACTGTTCCTCCCCTAGCCCCCCCAGCAGACCCCAGTGTGTGATGCTTCCCTCCCTGTATCCACGTTTTCATTGTTCAATACCTGCCTATGAGTGAGAACATGAGGTGTTTGATTTTCTGTTCTTGTGTCATTTTGCTGAATATGATGGTTTCCAGATTCATCCAAGTCCCTACAAAGGACACGAACTCATCATTTTTTATGGTTGCATAGTATTGCATGGTGTATATGTGCCACATTTTCTTTGTCCAGTCTTTCATTGATGGGCATTTGGGTTGGTTCCAAGTCTTTGCTATTGTAAACAGTGCTATGATGAACATATGTGTGCATGTGTCTTTATAACTGAATGTTTTATAATCCTTTGGGTAAATACCCAGTAATGGGATTGCTGGGTCAAATAGAATTTCTATTTCTAGGTCCTTGAGGAATCACCACACTGTCATCCACAATGGTTGAACTAATATGCACTCCCACTAATAGTGTAAAAGTATTCCTATTTCTCCACATTGTCTCCAGTGTCTGTTGGCTGCAGATCTTTTAATGATCACCACTCTAAACGGCATGAGATGGTAACTCAATGTGGTTTTGATTTGCATTTCTCTAATGACCAGTAATGATGAACATTTTTTCATATGTTTGCTGGCCTCATATATGTCTTCTTTTGAAAAGTGCCTGTTCATATCCTTTACCCACTTTGCAATGAGTTTGTTTGCCTTTTCTTGTAAATCTGTTTTAGTTCTTTATAGATTCTGAATATTAGCCCTTTGTCAGATGGGTAGATTGCAAAAAATTTTTCCCATTCTGTTGGTTGCCAGTTCACTCTAATGATTGTTCATTTTGCTGTACAGAAGCTCTGAAGTTTAATTAGGTCCCATTTGTCTATTTTGGCATTTGTTGCCAATGCTTTTGGTGTTTTAGTCATGAAGTCCTTTTGTATGCCTATGTCCTGAGTTGTTTTGCCTAGGTTCCTTTCTAGGCTTTTTATGGTGTTAGGTCTTATCTTTAACTCTTCAATCATCTGGAGTTTATATTAGTGTAAGGTGACAGGAACGGGTCAAGTTTCTGCTTTCTGCACATTGCTAGCTGGTTTTCCCAACACCACTTGTTAAACAGGGAATCCTTTTCCCATTGCTTGTTTTTGTCAGGTTTGTCAAAGATCAAATTGTTGTAGATGTGTGCTGTTGCTTCTGAGGACTGTGTTCTGTTCCATTTGTCTATGTCTCTGTTTTGGTACTAGTACCATGCTTTTTTGATTACTGTAGTTTTGTAGTGTAGTTTAAAGTCAGGCAGCATGATGTCTCCAGCTTTGTTCTTTTTGCTTAGGATTGTCTTGGCTATGCAAGGTCTCTTTTGTCCTCTTTGTGTCCATGTTTATTCAAAGTTTTAGTGAGAACATCTCATATTTGGTGGTGTATTCCATTATTAATTCATTTAGGATTATGGCCTTTAGCTGTACCCACATTGTTGGAGAAGGCATGTTTCATTATTAATTTTTATGGTTGCATAGTATTCTATGATGTATATGTATCATATTTTCTTTATCAAGTCCACCATTGATAAAGATGTAGGTTCATTACATGTCTTTACTATTGTGAATAGTACTGCAGTAAACATACATATGCATGTGCCTTTGTGGCAGAATAATTTATTTCTTTTGAGTAAATACCTAATAATAACAGGGAATAACAGGGATGAATAGTTCTGTTTTAAGGTATCTGATAAATCTTCAAACTGCTTCTGATTGTAGCTGAACTAATTTGCATTCCCACCAAGAGTGTATAAGCATAACCTTTACTCTGCAACTTCACCAACATCTGTAATTTTTGTTACTCTAATAGCTGTTCTGACTGCTTTGAGATGATGTCTCATTGTAGTTTCAATTAGCATTTCTCTGATTAGTGATATGGAGCATCTTTCCATATGTTTGTTGGATACTTGTATGTTTTCCTTTAAGAAGTGTGTATTCATGTCCCCTGCCCATTTTTATATGGTGCTATTTAGCTTTCGCTTGTGGATATGTTTAAGTTTCTTATAGATTATGGATATTAGAATTTTGTTGGGTAGTTCGCATTATCTCCCACTCTACAGGTTATCAGTTTATTTTGTAATAATTTACTCAGCTATGTAGAACCCTTTAGTTTAAGTAGGTCTCACTTGTCAGTTTTTGCTTTTGTTGTAATTGCTTTTGGCATCTTTGTTATGAAATCTTTGCCAAAGAGCCTCTCCAAAATGGAATTACCTAGATTTTCTTCCAGAGTGTTTTTTTTTTTTTTTTGTTGTTTTTTTTTTTTTGTTGTTGTTGTTGTTGTTGTTGTTTTTGAGACGGAGTTTCGCTCTTGTTACCCAGGCTGGAGTGCAATGGCGCAATCTCAGCTCACGGCAAACTCCACCTCCTGGGTTCAGGCAATTCTCCTGCCTCAGCCTCCTGAGTAGCTGGGATTACAGGCACACACCACCATGCCCAGCTAATTTTTTGTATTTTTAGTAGAGACGGGGTTTTACCATGTTGACCAGAATGGTCTCCATCTCTTGACCTCCTGATCCACCCACCTCGGCCTCCCAAAGTGCTGGGATTACAGGCTTGAGCCACCACGCCCGGCCTCTTCCTGAGTTTTTTATAGTTTTAAGTTTAAGTGTTTAATTCATCTTGAGTTGATTTTGTACTTGGTGAAAGGAAGGGGTCCAGTTTCAATTTTCTGCATATGACTGGCCAGTTATACCAGCATCATTAATGAATGGTGTTAAATCAAGGTTAATCTAAAGCTGCCTCCTTAAATATTTTAAGTTCAGCCTAAAAGTTTCTCTGTACATAATAAAGTATAATCTAAATGGAGGTATAAATAAAATGTAACTTACTCTTGTGCCAATCATCAAGTTTTGGAGAATCAAAAGGGGTTAACTGTCCAAACCATGTTGAAGTAAGGTAAACACTGATTTTTTGTTTAACCAATCTAGCTGTTTCTCTATCTTACTTCTGTTTTCTGTATCTCACTTTCCTTTGTCTATAAATCTTATTGCACCATGTGGCTTCCCTGGAGTTTCTCTGAGCCTACCCTGGCTCAAGAGTCTGGCCTATTCATGTAATTGCTCAATTAGACTCTGTTTAAATTTAATTTAGCTAAGGATTTTCTTTTAACAATAGAGTCCTTTCCTGATTGCTTGTTTTTGTTAACATTTTCAAAGATCAGATGACTGCAGATTTGTGGCTTTCTGAATTCTCTACCTGTTCCTTTGGTCCATGAGTCTGTTTTGTTTGTTCATTGTTTTGGTTGTTGTTGTTTTGTTTTACCAGTACAATACTATTTGGTTACTATAGGCTTGTAGCATAGTTTGAAGTCAGGTAGTGTAATGTCTCTGGCTTGTTTGTTTTATTTGCTTTGCTTAGAATTGCTTTGTCTATTTGGGCTCTTTTTTTGGTTCCATACGAATTTTACAATCATTTTTTTCCCTAATTCTGTGGGAAATGACATTGGTAATTTTATAGAAATAGCACTGAATCTGTACATTGCTTTAGGTGAATGGCCATTTAGGCAATATTTTTTCTTCCTATTCATGAGTGTGAAATGTTTTTTCATTTGTTTGTGGTGTCATCTCTCATTTCTTTCAACCGTGTTCTATAAATCACATTTTAGAGATCTTTCACCTCTCTTATTTCTATATTTGTAGGTATTTTATTTCTTTCACCTATCTTGTGGCTGTAGTGAATGGGATTGCATTCTTGATATGGCTCTCAGCTTGGCTATTATTGTACAGAAATAATACTGATTTCTTATACTGATTTTGTACACTGAAACTTTACTAAAGTATTTTACCATTTCCAGGGGCAGAAACAATGGTTTTATGGATATAGAATCATATTATCTGTAAAGAGAGATAGTCTAACTCCCTCTCTTCCTATTTAGATGTCCCTTATTTCTTTCTCTTGCTTGATTGCTCTGGCCAGGACTTCCAGTACTGTGCTGAATAGGACTTGTGAGAGTGGGCATCCTTGTCTTCTGGTTAGCAAGGGGAATGCTTACAGCTTTGTCTATTCAGTATAAAGTTGGCTGTGTGTTTTTCATAGATAGCTCTTATTAGTTTGAGATATGTTCCTTTAGTGCCTAGCTTGCCGAGGGTTTTTAACGGAGAGGGATGTTGAATTTTATCAAAAGTCATTTCTGCATCTATTAATTTGATCATTTGGTTTTTGTTTTTAGCTCTGTTTATGTGACGAATCCAATTTATTTATTTGCATATGTTGGAACAATCTTGCATCCCAGGGATAAAGCCTGATTGATTGTGGTGCATTTGCTTTTTGATGTGCTGCTAGATTTTATTTTCTAGTGTTTTGTTGAGGATTTTTGCATCTATATTTGTCAATGATATTGGCCTAAAGTTTTCTCTTTTCATTGCCCTCCTCCTCAATTGTTTCTTTATAGTTTCATTGTATTGGTACCAGCACTTTTTTAGAAGAGTGTAGAATTCTGGTAGAATTCATCTGTAAATCAGTCTGGTACAGGGCTTTAAATTTTATCAAGTGATTTTTATGCATCTATTGAGATAAATCTAGGCTTATGGTTCTTCATTCTGTGGATTTGATATATCACATTTACTGATTTGTGCATCCCTCCATCATTGCACCCCTGGTATAAATCTCACTTTCCCTTAGGCAATCTATTTGAAGTACAATTATCTACTCACTATTTTGATTCTTCTTTGTGAAGGAGGTGAGTGGCAGATTCCTCTAGTCAGCCACCGTCTATTTCTTCTTGAGTGCATTTAGTTAGCTTGTGTCTTTCTACAGATTTGTTTATTTCATCTAGGTTATCTAATTTGGTGGCAAACCCTTGTTAATAGTATTAGCTTATAAATTTTTTTTGGTAAAACTTGTAGTAATGTTCATCTTCCCATTCTTGACTTTTGTAATTTGAATTATCGACCACCTTTCTCTTTCTCTCTCGCTTCTTTCTTGGTAAATCTAGCTAAGGTTTGCCAATTTTGTTAACATTGCTG
This sequence comes from Leontopithecus rosalia, assembly GCA_028533165.1. NCBI lineage: Eukaryota > Metazoa > Chordata > Mammalia > Primates > Cebidae > Leontopithecus > Leontopithecus rosalia. The sequence continues at coordinate 164,074,300 of CM052648.1, read as the reverse complement.
ACAAATGTTGATTTCATTAATATGTTCCCTTTGTTTCTTTATTATCTAGTTTATTTCTGCTCTAATCTTTATTATTTTTCTCCTACTTTCTGTGGGTTTCGTTTTTATTTCTTATATTTGTTTTCTAAGGTGGAAATTTTGGCTATTGGTTTAGTATCTTTCTTCTTATTTAACATGGGTGGTTCCAACCACAAGTTTTTCTCTAAGTACTGCTACAACTGCATTCCATAATTTTGAAATATAGTGTTTCTTTGTTTTGTTTTTATTGATTTTAAACTACATATATTTCTCCTTATGTAGTCTTCTTTATTTGTTATTTATTAGTGTGCTGTCTAATTTTCACATATCTGCACATTTCCCAAATTACATTTTTATTCATTTTTAATTTTTCTATTATTATAGATCCTGCCATATCCAGAAGAATCAAATTGTACCCCCATCTCTCATTTTATACCAAAAATCAACTCAAGATGCACCAGTTGCTTAAATATAAGGCTTTACACTTTAAAAATACTAGAAGAACACCTAGAGAAAACTCTTCTGGACATTGGCCAAGGCTAATAATTTATGACTAAGATGTCAAAAGCATAAGCAACAAAATGAGAAGTAGAAAAATGGGAGTTAAACTAGAAAGCTTCTAAAAGTAAAATAAATAAATAAATAGTCATCATGATCAACAGAGTGAACAAACAACTTGCAGAATGAGAGAAAATGTTTGCCAATGGATGAATTCAACTAGGGGCTAATATACAGAATTTACAAGGAATGCAAACAAATCATTGAAAACAATAATAAAAACAAGTAACTCCAGTAAAAAGTGAGCAAGGAACATGAACATACTTTTGGCCAAAGAAAACATGCAAGTGTCCAAGAAATATAAAAAAATGCTCAACATCAGTAATCATGAGAGAAATCCAAATTAAAACCACAATAAAATAGCATCTCACATCAGTCAGAATAGCTATTACTAAAAGTTGAAAAATAAGAGACGGTGAGGATGCAGACAAAAGGGAATGCTTGTACTGTACACTATTGGTAGAAATGTAAATTAGTAAAACCTCTGTGAAAAACAGTACAGAGATTATTCAAGAATTAAAATTAGAACTACCATTTGATGTAGCAATCCCACTACTAATTATATATGCAAAAGAAAATAAATAATTATTAAAAAGATACCTGCATGCATATGTTTATCACAACACTATCCACAATAGCCAAGATACAGAATCCACCTAAGTGCCCACCAACAGATGATTGTATTAAAAACGTGATGTGTGTACATATACATATACATAAAATGGAACAATGCATTCATAAAAAGTAAGAGAATCATGTCTTCTGTAGCAGCATGAATGGAACTGGAGGCTAGTATTTTAAGTAAAACAATTTATAAATAGTAAGTCCAAAACCATCTATTCTTACTTATAAGAGGGAGATAAATGATGGGTACACCTGACAGTAAAAAAAAAAAGTTATTAGAGACTTGGAAAGATAGGAGCATGGAAGGGGGTAGAGGATGAGAAATAACTTAATGGGTATGATGTAAATTATTTGGGTGATAATTACACTACAATTATTTTTCACCACCACATAATATATCTATGTAAAAAAAACTGCACTTTTACCTCTTCCATTCATAGAAATTTTAAGATTTTGCGCCACCAATATGCAACATTGCCTTAGCATATTATTCAAACAAGACTGTATGTCTAGATTCTAAGATTTATTATCAAATTATGGAAGGCAGAATTCATTATATTATGTAATACATAGTGTTAGTCATCTATATCTTTTCAGTCAACAATATAACTTGATCTCAGTGTATTCCATTTTATTGTATATAAATATAAATTTATCTACTTCATTCTTTTAAAAATCTACATAAATCTCTTTCTGAAGAAGCCTTATAATTTATTAAAACTGCCCTTCAAAAATATGAGACAGTAACAGTCATGGATTGTCAGTTTATGACAATTCTATTTTTAATGTAGTTTACTGGAGTCAAAACACGATTTTTTTCCTACAACTATTTGAGAGTCAGTAGGATGCCTATTCTCTTCTTTATTTCTTAGGGGTTTTTTTGTGATGATCAAACATGTTAGAAAACATTTTTACTTTTATACTTGGAGTGCCTCAAAAAGAAACCAACCCAGCCCAGCATTCTCACACAAATATCATGTTTACTAGAAGTTGCCAACTGACAGTGAATTAGTTTCAAACATAAGTATTAAGAGAAAATTTAGCAGGTAATCTTTCACAATTAACCTTTAACTAGTAGGTAACTGTCAAATTATTTTAAATACATGTATCTCCCATCTACCAAAAAATTTCTGAGAAATGACACATACTGCAACAACTTAATAGAAAATACTGTTTTCCTAGGACTACCTTTGCCATTAGGAAGACTGCTTTATTTTTTTAGTCATTGTACACTGAAAGAAAGGAGAGAATTACCACTCCGTTTCTGTGAAATATTGGCAGTGTATTACTTAGGATTAGTTCAGCTGCAAGTAAAAAGCAGAAAACAAAACAAATAATAGCAACAATGAAAGCAAATAAGAAACAAAGGCAAAACAAAATTACGGTAAGAATTAACACAGATAACATAGTAGACTTTTCTTAGGTTGTTTACTCAAATACCACCAAATAGCCTGTTCAGTGAACTGATCCACATTTTCACATTTTTGTTTCCTTAAGTATTCTGATTGGTCATATTCTGTTTTTCTCTTCTCTTTCTTCTTAGTCTACGTTTTAGGTATTTCTGATTGGATCACTTGCAGTAATCTTCTATATTTAGAACATGTAGCTGTGCAAGCCAGAAATATTTATAAAACTACTTGCTTTCACTATCCATGCAGAATTTTTAGCTGTGTTTACGTGAATTGATTGTATCATAAGTTCAGAGACACTGACCATAAACTGTCAGTGAACAATGCTCTGAAACACTGCAACATTTTCCTATCCCATTAATCTCTCTACAATCCTTTTTAAATTCAATTTAAGTCTTGATAAAACTGGGTAACCCCAATTTCTTCCTTATTTTCAGCTGAAAAAAAAATGTGTCCTATTACATAATCAAATAAAAAACACTGCCATAGAAGCCCTGGGATCACCCAGAGCATGGCAGAGGATGGCCAGAGAACAAAGAGAGCAGAGAGCTGACAGACAGGATGACCAGTTGTAGAGAGGAGTACCCTCTTCTCCGAGAGCTGCAGAGTAAACCCACCAGCAGACGGGAGCTACCCTCTCTGCTGAGAGCTTTAGAGACCTGCAGAGAGGTCAGATGACTTGCCTGCAGGGAGGAGCCACCCTCTTCAGGGCCTCCTCTTATAGTTGAACACTAGACAGTATGACCTGCAAATAGAGAGGAGCTACCCACTTTTACAAGATGTTCAATGAAACTCTTCCTCACCCATCTGTTGCTTTTGTACCTCATTCTTCCTCTACATAGAAAAGAACTCAGGCAAAAGTGCCATGGCCACAGAGGTTTCTGGCCAGAAAAATTGACACCCCAGAAATTCAGTAATAATATTGAAGAGCTATATTACTTTCTGCATATTGTCATTCACAATTTTACAGATTTTATGTTTTTTCTTATTCTTTTCAACAATTCACTGTTTTTTCCTTCCTGTCCAATTTTTTTTTTTTTTTTGAGACAGAGTTTCGCTCTTGTTACCCAGGCTGGAGTGCAATGGCGCAATTTCGGCTCGCCGCAACCTCCACCTCCTGGGTTCAGGCAATTCTCCTGCCTCAGCCTCCTGAGTAGCTGTGATTACAGGCACGCGCCACCGTGCCCAGCTATTTTTTTTTGTATTTTTAGTAGAGACGGGGTTTCACCATGTTGACCAAGATGGTCTAGAGCTCTTGACCTCGTGAACCACCCGCCTCGGCCTCCCAAAGTGCTGGGATTACAGGCGTGAGCCACCGCGCCCGGTCCCAACCTTTTTCTGTAGATGAAATAGAAATGCAAACCCTTCTCAAGTTTCATGGTCTCCCAACGTCTTTCAGTATTTCTTTCTTTTCATGATACATCAAAAGAACTACAGATCTGACTGTGCCTTTCTACAGCTACCACTTGCAACTTTCTGAACTCATTTAGGGTTTCAAAGCATACTGCATAATAAAGCTATTTCTATTTCTGTCTCTAATGCCCTGCTATGTCAGAAAATTCTATGTCCTTTAAAAATATCCTGATTATTTTGGAGGAAACTGTTGACACTGCTAAGCACACTTCTCCACAAAATAATCTTACCCCTACCTTTCTAAAAACACCATCTGTTAGATTTTATTTTTATTTGCTGGCTGCTTCTCATTTAGCATTGCTTCCTTCTCCTCTACCAAATCAATAAATGAGGGAAATGACCAGGGCTGCATCACATATGCACTTACCTTCTTATATCCTAGATGATTTCAGCAATTCTAATGCATTTAATTATATTGATAGTTCCCAAAGATACATTATAACCATTGTCATTTCTCCTAATTTTCAGAAAAATGCAAGTATTTGCAAGATGATTTCACTTTTATACCTCTTAGGCACCTCAAATCTACCACACTAAACTGAGCTCAGAATTAACCTTCATTGTGCCAAAAAGAAAATAAAAACAACAAAAATTCCTTTCATTTTTTCCCACTGTTCACTCAAGTAAAAAATCTGAAATAAATAATTTACCGTCATGTATGTTTACTCTTCATATTCAATCACTACATCTTCCCAATACTGTATTTTAATTGTCTACTCTGTACACTTTACATTTACAGTAGATATTTTTCCTTTGTCCCTGTACACTTCTGCTTCAGCTTGGTCTTCTTTAAACACTTAGCATATTCTGTGTACAGTCTTCTTTAAGCACTAGAATATTTTCCATACAGTCTTCTTTAAGCACTTAGTATATTCTGAGAGTGTTCTTTCTTGGGCCATTGCATCTGATAAACTTTTACTCATTTGTCAGACCTCAGATCAACTATCACTTCTTCAAGTTCTTCTATCTTAGTAGATAGTCCTATGTCATATCATCAAGAGTACTATATACTTTCTTTTATACAACATATGTTCAACTTTCTGTTGTTGCTATAAATTTCTAAAAATTATTCCGTAAGCCCATAAACTGCCATACATTTTTTGCACACAAAATATAAGAAAATAAGGATTCAATAAATATAGATTGATTGTTTTGCAATAAATCTTTTCAGAAAAAAATCAAAAAGTTGGTTTCTATAAACAATGCTGTATCAAGCATCTTCTGCATATCTTGTTCCACATATTTTGAGGAAATATTTATGTGCATTTTTCTCATTTTGACACATCATAAATATTGAAAAATGAAAGATATATATGCTTCCATTAAGAACTGTATGAGAATGCGTGGGTTTCTAAACTATAGGCCCTATTTTATAAATCTGATAGAAGAAAGTGAACTTTCATTGTTGTCTTATTTGGAATGTCTATTCCTAAAAATATTTTGTAATTGGACATAAATACTTCTTGGTAAATTTGTCTTCCTGGAAATTTTCCCACTGCATTTTTGGCATTGTTGGATTAACAGAATTTATTGTTGTTTCAAGAATAACTGTAATTGCTGATTTGAAAGTGGTGCTGTGGTCAAAAATGCCTTGTCTCAGTTAATTTGAAGAATTATTTCAGAAATAATGGACAATGTATAAATAAAAAATGAAATATATTTTGGCTATAATAATTTATAAATAGTGCCTGTAAACACATTTAATAGTAAATGCAACTATTATGGTTTACAAAGTAATAAGTATTATAAATTTCATTTGCAAATCCTAATTATATTACCAAATAATGTTTTGATTGCATAATTATGTGAATAAAAACCTATTACATGCCCCAAATATATGTAAAACAACATTTTATTAACAGTAATAAAATTCCAAAGAATTTTATAATTTTAAATTAATCTGATAATATTTTGGAATCTAATTTCATATGAAAAAAACTTAAAAAATAATATAAAACAGCATGATTTGTCATCTCACGTAATAATATCCTAGAACTGAAACTCTATGAAGATTGATTTGCCCTTTGTCTTTTATGTGTACAGAACCTTCAAATCTGGATAGCTGTCACTATTATGATTAGGATTGAACATTGGCTCTTTTCACAGAACACTGGGCAGATTAGAAAGTAAAATTGAAATTTCTGACAGCCATCACTTGAATGTAGCCATCCCGTTCATTTTTTCCATCATTTACTCTTGTTATATTTCTTAATTGATGTTAAAAACAAATACAAATTTGTAATTGTCTTTACAGGGTGGCCAGGGTGTTCAACGTATTATGTTTTTTGCAATAATGGAACAATTTATGTTCACTCTGAGATGAAAATCTATACAAAATATAAATAATAACAAGCCTGCCTGACATAACTCTAAAGTATAATTTATTTCTATATTGTTATTTACTATAATACAAGAAACATCCAGGGTAAGATATTGGCCAAATAATACAGAAATAAATTTTAAATCATTTTATTTTGTAATATATTTTAGGTTATTACAAATGACTAGGTTTATATCTTGTGCCACTAACAAGGTTTATATCTTGTTTAATATGCCATTTAAAAATATTTTCTATATCAGTTTAAAAACATATTAATATCTGTTGCCTTATGACTACGCATGCATATGAAATATGCCTTAGAAATAATTGGCAATATAAACTCAATTGCAAGGATTACATTGATTCAAACTGAATTAATAGAATACACCAGAAACAGGAACTAATATATACAATTTATATATAAAACAGAGATTTATTATAGCCAGTACAGGTAAAATATATTGAAATAACTTGAATACATTTGGGTGGAAAGAATAGGAGTTTTGACATATTTGTTTCACTGTATAGTACCTGTATATACTCATTTCTTTCTTTCTGTGTGTGCATGCATGTAATTTATCCTTCTTTGCAAGTACTATATGTCACTTTTTATTTATTTATTTTTGAGACAACATCTCACTCTGCTGCCCAGACTAAGTGCAGCGGCGTGATCACAGCACACTGCCATCTCAACCTCCCGGGCTCAAGTGATCTTCACACCTAAGGATCCCAAGTATCTGGAACTACAGGAATGTGCCACCACACCCAGCAAATTTTTTATTTCTTGTAGAGACAAGGTCTTGCTCTGTTGCACAGTCTCATCTCAAACTCCTGAATTCAAGGGATCCTCCTGCCTCAGCCTCCCAAAATGCTGGGATTACAGGTGTGAGCCACCACACCTAGCCCTCTTATTTTTGAAAGCAATTAACACAGGTATAAAGTATGCACCAGATGAATGTATTTTTAACTTCCAAAGACAAAAATGCCACTGTTATAATCTTATTACAAACTGAGTGTGCATTCATAGAGATCAAAATGAATAACAGATAACATTTGTTTGCTATTAAATAATGCCTATTTCACATGGTGCGATAATCTACACACCTATTTAACCTTAAAATGGTATAATCGTGGAACTGATAAATGCTTATGATAAAATTTGTGTAAAAATTTTATACTACAGTAGGTACAATTACATATATAAACGTATAACATTATAGAAACATAAGAATTGATTCGAATGTGCCTGTAGAACTAGTGTATCTGGAAAGAAAATAACTAAAACTGGTATATGCCAGAATAAATTCTGTGGGTATCATCAGTGTTTCCTCCTTCATTTTTATAAGTTGAAACATAATATAAAGTAATACTATACGTGACAAATATTAATATGTTAATAAAATTATAACTATTATAATGGGATGAAGCACTCTGCGATGATTTTACTCGTAGAAAACGTTGGCATCTTTGTTATGTACATATCTTGGAGAAAAGATGTCAGTCTTTCGTCATTCCATCTATCCATTACTCCACTGATTTCTCAGCTGTCAGTCTACTCAACCAAATGCAATAAAGACTTTATTTAAAAAGAGAGATATATCCACACGTATATGTCAAATAACATATTCATTTGGCCTTTGTCATATTTTTATCTGTGTACAAATCTATTTATCTGTCTGCCTCTCTGTCTCTATTATCTTTCCCAATAGGCCCTTCAAAGTCATGCAACAGCCCTTATTAATGAAGCATCTTTTGGAGCCAAATTAAGTATTATGTTGGAGATCCTTTTATGTGTGCCATAAGTGGGCAGGAAGCAAACGCAAAATGATGTTTTAGAAAGATTATTTGGGCACAGAAAAAAGAACACTAAGAGGTGAGAGATTACTAAATGTGAGGTGTCGGGGGTTGATTATAAACAGAGTAATACAGTTTTCCCAAGGTGAAGGTTAAAAAAAATTTTCAGGGAGTAAATATCATTATGCATTTGGCAGAAAATAAAAGTATAACAAGCCAACAATGATGATTTTATACAGGTTGCAGCCTTTTATCAGAATAATATTGTAATCATGAATCATTTACTTAAATAATTTGTATATCAATCTTTAAAATGTTGAATTCAAGGATCTGTATTTATTTGTAAATTGTTCATCTGGTTTGGAAGACAGTTTTCCATTATCACCTGTATTCCTTCTATAGCCTCTAAATGTAGCTTCTTTACTATTCCTTTTCCCACAAGCATCCTTAGAATTTGAATCATAAACTTAACCTTGTCTCATCACCGCATAAAACCTTCTTCATGTTTTCTATAAGGAAATGTAAAATTGTGAGCATAGGAATATAAAAATGATAAGAAAACAATTATGCTAAAATTACTACAATAGATAAATAAATGTCTTTTGGCTCTTTCTCTGGGTGAGACACTTTACAAAGTCATTGACACAAGATAGCAAATTTAATCCTCTAAACCACAATACACTAAGTAGTAGCTTCCACTTAGCAAGGAAGGAAGAGAAGTTAATTCCCAAAGATAGTGTGTGAGAGTTCAAAGGCATACTTGGATTTTCTGATGTCTGTAGAGTGTGGAATGAAAAATTACCTAGTGGGTACAATGTACACTAGGTGAATGATGGGTAAAATAATAGCCCAGACTTCACCATTACACAATACATCCATGTAACCTTTGTTAAAGTTAGTCATTCCGGAAATTCCTTTGACTTTTTATTTTCCTTATGAACTCCACACTTATTTCCTACATGCTATAAATGTACACTGAAAGCATAGAACAAAAATACTATCTTCTGGCAATGACAGACACTGGGAAGTACTAAAGGCAGTAAGAAGAGACCAGGGCAAAGGGGGAAAAACTGTTGGGTACGATGCTCAGTACCCCAAGTCTCACCATCACACAAACTTTTAACCCAGACAAAAAAAATCTGCACATATACTCCCTAAATCTAGAGTAAAAGTAGAAAAAGAAAAAAGAATCCTAACTTTTATTATTATTATGTACCCAGACATGTGCATGCTTTCTCTCCCTAAGTAAGTTATCTTATTACAAACATATGGTCTCTTTTATAGCTGTTTGTCCAATGTCTGGCAGAGTTTATAGATGAAGAAGGTATTTAATAAACCTTTTCTGAATTAATTCAAATTTTAAAGATTTAAATTCAAAGACATTATTAACTGATTCCTATTGAAGTCACTGAAAAATCCAAATGTGAAAAAAAAAACAACTAATTGCTTACAAAGAATATGTAATCATATAATATGTATTACCATTCTCAATGCTAATGTTCCCAAGAAAGGAGTGTGCTGTTAAACTGTAATTAAATAGTAGTCCCTCAAGCAAAAATTATTTATTTCCAAACTTTGACCATATGAGCAATCATATAATCAACAAAGGAAATTTATAAATTATAAAAAGAGAAACCAATGGTATCTTTATTTTAGAAATGAGAAAGGTAGAAACGATCATTTTGTAGGCATGTGCTAATCTACAGTATTGCAATCACCATTTAGGAAAACTCATTGATTTACAAAATTGAACATGGACATCCTGAATGGGACACCTGAGACTCTCAAAGTACATTGTAACAGAACCTCCCAAGCATGCAAGTTAAGTATAAAAAGAATGTGCTGTGCTCACTAGCCTTTTTTATTTGCAACAAGGAATTTTAATGATCCTAGTTTCATTGCTGCCTTTGATGCTCAACTATCCTACAAATAACTCTCTTGGGAAGTAAGATATTGGAGAACTGGAAACAACATACTCTCCCTCATAGAAAATTGCTTATATGAGCACTTACTCTGAAACACTCCAGTTTCATGGATTACTCAGGGTTTTGTGGTATACTTATACCAAGCCCTCCTTCGAAATGACTAGTTTTATACTATTTGTTTATGTGTTGAGTAATGTGTGTTTGAAAAACTAAAGTTAACTAAACTTAGGAACTAAATTTAAAGTTGAATTTTGATTATAAACTGACACTAACATCAAAAGAGAAATATGCTGCTATGTTACCTATGAGTACATGACTTGCAAATAGGCATTATATAAGATTATAGCGTACTTGGCCCAGTTACTAGAAAATATTATCTTTTCTGCTTTTCATCTTCAAATAGGCATTCCTTTAGTCATTTAGCAGCTTACATTTTACAATTGGAAGATTAACACGTAGTTAAGTAATAAGTGAGTACCTTGCTACTCTCAGTGTAATCCATGAACCAGCAACATTGGAATGAGTGAGAAATGCAGAATCCTAAGCATCACCCCAGTGAATTAAAGTCTGCATTTTAACAAAATTCTTAGGTAATTTACGGGTTCACTAATGTTTGATAAACATTATTCTAGTAGAAGAGCGAGAATTTGGAATAACTGCTATCTCCTTCGTGATTAACGAGGCTCACTTCAGCTGTCTTTTGAAAAACAAAACAAAACACTTCCCTCCACAAAGTACAAAGACAAACCTAAACAAGCAAAGAAACAAAAGGCAATCTTGCTACTTTGGACCTATACAGCATTTACTTCAGCTATAATTGGCTGGAACTAAACAGCACCATCTACCTTCAGATGGAGAATTGTCCGCTGAATTCATTTATGCTATCTGCTTTGTTATCTTACCTGCATTTAAGTTTGAGGTCCCTGATTCATAGAAAAGCAAGGCTAATTTAATGATTATCTTTTGCTCAAAAATGTGGCACTCTCTTTAAGCCATAACTTAATTGATGACATCTTGACTCCAATCCTGGTCAGATATATTTTACACATATTCCTAACCCCTTTGGGAGGAATCCAAGACAGGGATTTCTGATCACTACGATATAAAATCAAAATAAAGCATCCTGTGACTGAAGCTCAATTAAGTATTTATATTGGATTCGGGAACATGAAATCAATGTCACTGAAAGCTTGAAGAACCCTATCCTTATTAACAAGCAGCTCTTTATTTTGTCTATCTCCTCAGCATGCCCAGGCAGAGAATATGGAAGAGGTAACTTGGATTCAGGCATAAGAGGCATAGACAGTGGATCAACCATATTTTCATTGATATTGGTTGCCACAGTTGCATTAGTAATCTTCCGAGAAGGTGGCTCTAGCAGAAGTTAGTCACAGACCTGAATGTTTCTTCTTGATAAACAGCATCACAGTCAAAGATACACCAAGATCTCTTATAGGGCTAAGGTTGAGATGTGCTACAGATTAAAAATTAAGACCTGATTTCTATCTCTTCTTGACATTCCATTTATGTTATGAAACCATTTATAGTTTCTTCATTTCTAGTATCAAAGGAAGTCACAGTACATTGATTTAATTCTACTGAAGGAGGACTATCCTTTCTTTGCCCTTTCCTATATGCACAGCCATGATGAGTACATGTTTTGTTATTCAGCATATATTCTTTTATTGGTAATGCCTTAACAATATGTAAAGTTTGAACATTACATGTAGCTTAAATAAAATGTAAATACAAACAGGCAATTTTACTTCTACATTTTGCCCAATGAGTCATCAATCATTGGTCACCATTATATAAGCTCTTTAAGACTGTGTACTTTCAGTTGAATTTTGTATTTGATGTTTATGGTATGTACATTGTTATAATATGATCCTTTTGTAAAATAAATATTCTATAATTGTGTATATAATAATTATTTTGGCTTTTTCTCTTCTGATGCAGGGTTATGTTAGTTTCATTTTCAGAGTTACAAACTATTAGTGGATGGTGTATCCTTCTAGATAAAGTTCACACACTCCCCCACACTCTAATACACACTTAAATCTCATTTCAAAATAAAGGTTAGTGTGACACCTATACCATTTTGAACATTATATTTTTCTACATATGTGTGTAGGTATATACATGAATGTGAACATTTGTGTATCATTAATTCAGTGAGGTATTATTTTTGGTGATAAATACCACCATATTTTTAAGTGTCAAAAGAGGAGTAAAATACAGTAAATAAAAGCAAGAGTTCAAAAGCCAGAGTACATGGACTTTGTTTTTGTATAATATCTTATTTCAATCCTTAAGTAAGCTTTCTAATCTCTTGGTGTCTTGGTTCTCTAAACCACAATAGAATATTACTTTGGAATACTACAAACATGAGTCAGATATAGTTGTTATAAAAATAACAATAATAAATAAAAAGCTTAGAAAAACATCCAATAATCTAGAAATTGCTAAAGTCATTCATTTTTTTGGACCTTGATTTTCTTTTTCATGCCATCTATTTTATTTGGGCTGAATAGGAAGCTGAATATTTTACTTATTGTGCTTTCATTTACTGAAAATGGCTACTTTATAAAAAGAATGTCCGAAAACAAAGAAGAAATCAAACTTCCACCAGAATCCCAGAGCAGATGTAAATGCAGACCTCTTACACATGGGAATTCAATTTTGGGATGGGGAAGTCTCACAGGTTCTGATATGGGATGGATGTTCAATTTATCTTGATATTAACTTAGCACCTGAAATTTGTCAAACCTACAAACCTAGCTTTTTACTTCAATCTGCTTTAACTATTTGTGCTTTTCAAGGTCTTCTTAAATTACCAGCTTTTGTCTTTTTGTGTACCCTGAATGCTGTAAACTGCCTGAGAAAGAATCGTTTTCTTGTCAATTATGAATCAAAGGATAGACATCTTAACAGGTAACCTATGAAACAGAAGAAAATATTTGCAAACCATGAATCTATCTGATAAGGGGTTAATATCCAAAATGCATGAGGCACTCCTACAAGTAAATAGCTGAAATCATAATGATACCCCAATCAAAAATATTGAAGAACTTGAATGAACATATCTCCATAGAAAACATACAAATGACCCACGGGTATATGAAAATATGTTCACCATCAGTTTGGCACGGTGGCTTATGCCTGTAATCCCAGCACTTTGGCAAGCTGAGGCAGGCAGATCATGAAGTCAGGAGTTTCAGGAAAGCCTGGCCAACATGGTGAAACCCCGTCTCTACTAAAAAATTCAAAAATTACCTGGGTGTGGTGGTGGGTACCTGTAATCACAGTTACTTGGGAGGCTGGGGCAGAATTACTTGAACCCAGGAGGTAGAGGTTGCAGCAAGCCAATATTGCACCACTGAACTCCAGCCTGGGTGACAGAGCAAGACTCAGTCTTGAGAAAGAAAAAGAAAAGAAAAGAAAATATGTCCAACATCATAACTATCAGCAAATTGCAAATTCAAAACCACAATGAGGCAGCATCTCACATCACATACAATGGCTATTATTTTTAAAAAGATAAGTGTCGGGAGGATGTGAAGAATGTGTAACCATTATACAATGTTGGTGGAAATATAGTTTGGTTGGTGCAGCCACTATAAAGCATAGTTAGAAAGTGCCTTAAAAACAACAACGAAAAATTAAACTAGCAATGCTGCTACTGGATGTATGTTCAAAAAGACTGAGATCAAGAATTTAAGATATATTTTCCTTCTATGCACCTCTAGGTTTATTTTGACATTATTCACAATAGCCAATAAGTAGAAATAACCTAAATGTCCATTGATGGATGAATAATAAGGAAAATATGAATATTAGCTTGTTTAGTGTGATGTTGGCTGTGGGTTTGTCATAGATAACTCTTATTATTTTGAGGTATGTGCCTTTGATTCCTAGTCTGTTGAGGATTGTTATCATAAAGAAATGTTAAATTTTATCAAAAGCTTTTTCTGTATCTATTTGAGGTAATCATATAATTTTTGCAGTTTGGCTATTTCTCAAAGAACTAAAAGTCAATAGTTCTATTTGACCCAGAAATCCCACTACTGGGTATATATCCAAAGAAAAATAAATCATTCCACCAAAAGGACACATACACCTGTATGTTCATCTCAGCACTATTCACAATAGCAAATACATTGAATCAACCCAGAGCACCCATCAACAGTGAACTGGATAAAGAAAATGTGGTAATATACACCATGGAATAATGTCCTTTGCAGCAACATGAATATAGCTGGAGGCCATTATACTAAGTTAACTAATGTAGAAACAGAAAACCAAATATCACATGTTCCCACTTATAAGTGAGAGCTAAACATTGGTACACATGAACATAAAGGTGAGAACAATAGACCCTGGGGACTAGTAGATGGGGCATACAAGTAGGAGAACAAAGGCTAAAACTACCTGTTGGTTTCTATGCTCACTCCCTGGGTGATGGGTTCAGTCATGCTCCAAACCTCATCATCATGCAATATACCACTGTAACAAACTTGCCTTGCACATTTACCCACTAATTGTGAAATAAAAGTTACAAAAGGAAACATATATTTAAAAAAGAGAGAGGAGAATGTTGGTTGCTGGGGACTGGGGAACCAAGGAAAATACAGAGCTGCTGTTCAATAGGTATGAAGTTTGAGTTATGCAAGATGAATAAATTCTAGAGAGCTCAGTACAACATTGTACCCACAGTTGATAGCACTGTGTTGTGCCTTAATATTTTCTGAGAAGGTAGATCTCATGTTAAGTATTCTTATCACAGTAATAAAATACTTTGACTTATTAGCTAAATAAAAATCCATTTTATAGTCAGATAATATTACAATAAAATGTGTTGAGAGTAGGAAAATCACCTTGTTGATGAGGAAAAAATAAAGTCATAGATTCAATTAGCAAGAGATTTTCACCATCTCTAGAGAAGCACTTGTATAATTCATGTAAAAAGAAAGGATAAAAAATAGTCTGGATAATCTAGATCAAATTAATCATCACTAAAGAAGGCATTATCTTTAGCTGAAAGTTAAGAGCAGCACTAGCTTTACAGAGAGAAAAATCCACACTTTATATACGAAGGTTTTTTGAATGATACTTGTTCATATAACTGTTTTAATGTGCTTAATTAACAAAAAGCTTATGAAATTTTATCTCATTAGGTATTCTTGCTTCAAGAAATACAATATGCCACTCTAAATGTATAACATTATAAAACTCCATAGTTATTTTCATATGTAAAAATATAATGTACTGTTAGCATATTGTTTTCTAATACTTAATTTTTGGAAAGCATTAAATATTTAATGTTTGATTTTTTCATGCAGGAATACCATCCAATATTTAGAATATAATGTCACAAGGCTGAATCAACAGGTACATGTGTCAGTATAGGTTTTCCTTAATTTGTCCATCAAACAAAATACATAGGGATATATCAGTTAATGAAGAATATGGCATTACAAAATATAATACAGTCAACATAGGAGAGAGTTAGCATTAAGGCTCTGGTTGGTAAAAACACTGTCATAGATACTGCAACAGAGTAAGATTTTAAGCAAGGGAATTTTAAAAGGAGACAACAGTTAGAGTTTCAAACATTGGTAATGGGTATTCTGATA
The DNA here is from genome assembly GCA_028533165.1 of Leontopithecus rosalia. NCBI lineage: Eukaryota > Metazoa > Chordata > Mammalia > Primates > Cebidae > Leontopithecus > Leontopithecus rosalia. The sequence goes on along the minus strand of CM052648.1, from coordinate 164,058,603 downwards.
CTAAAACAATTGGAAGTACATGTACGGTTAGAACTAGCAAGAAATCCAGGCATTATTTAAACTAGGAAGGCACTAGGCTGAAACTTGCATTCAAAAAATTAATTACTATATTTACCTTCCATATATGACATACAGTGTTAGAGTAGATTGAGCAGTTAAGGGTCAGCTAAGACTGAGCTGCCACTTTTTTCAAGATAAACTAATAAAGCTTAATTTTTGAATAGGCTGTGTTAATCTTGACTTTAGGCTTGAAATTAATTTAGAGGATTAATTATGAATAAGTAATAGAGGAGGCCACTTTAAAATTTTAAGTTAATCAACTTATGATATAATAAACTGGATATGAAGTTATTATAAAAAACACATGCTATATATCACTCCTTTAAACTTACATGTTAGTTAATCTTTTTAAATATGTATGGTTGGCATTGGATCAAGATGAACTATTGCTCATTTTCCCACCTTCTCTTCCCATGTCCTAGTTATCAAATCCAAAATAAAAATATACTTTGAATATAATGACTCCATACAAATTCAACAGAGAAAAATGAACTGATAAATCCCTATATTAAGCATGCCAAAAATTTCAAGGAATAGCCTTAGTTTAAGTAGAGTTTGGTATAAGAAAACTAAAAAGAAAATAACTGAATAACTTTTCTCCTCAAAACATACCCAGAAAAAAATGATGCTTTTTGAGGGGTAGGAAAAATAGTGGAGGAGTTTTAACTCAGGGCTAACAGTCTAAAATTACAGGTGGGGAAATTAGGACATTCATTAATGCACATTATTGCCAAAAAATATTCAGAGTTTGACTTGTTGGTCAAATCTCCTCCTTCAACTTGGGTTGAGCCATAGGTAGCCTAGATAGAGAGAGAGATAAAGAGAGAGAGAGAGACAGACAGACAGACATAGATAGATTATATAAAGTATTTGTAAATACAGATAGGTGTTAGATGGGTTAGATTCCCGAGAGTCATGGATGCTCCCTAAAGAACAGAACTCTCTTCCACATCCCAGACTTCTATGAGACCATGTCCAGCAACCCATCCCAATATTCATATGGAACGTAGGCAAAATTATCATTTGTTCACGTCAAAATATGTATTGATCATGTATTATACGCTAGAAATTTAGCTAGGTGCTTGCAATACATCAACGAATAATGCAATGAATAGAAGAGGCTTACTATGGCAGCTTTCCAGTTAGTCAGCCTGGTACTGGTCTTAGGGACTGTGAGCTTGGAGTTGTATAATTATGCTTATAGCTCTGTAGAAGTCTCTCTCTCTCTATATCTGTATACATTGAATTCATATTATATCATTTCACATATATGCATAATAGAGAAAAAATACATATATTTCTTTTATGTATATATAAAAATATATATGTAAATATATATAAATATATATATGTAAATACATGTAAGTATATATAAATATATATGTAAATATATACAAAATATATAAAAATATATATGTAAATATATATAAAATTTATAAATATATATGTAAATATATATAAATATGCAAATATATATATATTTCTTCTTCCATTTTACTGAATATTTTATCCCATCTATTTCTTGTTATTTAAGGAATTACTTATTGCAGCATTTTATTTTCTCATGACATTTTTACACCTACACTGCTTTGTGTTATTATTATTTTTTTTTTGAGATGGAGTTTCGCTGTTGTTACCCAGGCTGGAGTGCAATGGCCTGATCTCGGCTCACCGCAACCTCCGCCTCCTGGGTTCAGGCAATTCTCCTGCCTCAGACTTCTGAGTAGCTGGGATGACAGGCACGCACCACCATGCCCAGCTAATTTTTTGTAATTTTAGTAGAGATGGGTTTCACCACGTTGACCAGGATGGTCTCAATCTCTTGACCTCGTGATCCACCCGCCTTGGCCTCCCAAAGTGCTGGGATTACAGGCGTGAGCCACCATGCCCGGCCCACTTTGTGTTATTTTTAATGGTTGCCACCACCATAAAATTACAGTATGCCTCCTTAAATTATCACAATATATATTGATTTAATATTATATTACTATTAACTTTGAATAATGTATTTTTGCTAAATTTAAATTGACATTAAATATGTGTAAAAGAAAGAAAAATAGCCTTTATTCATGAAAAGATATTAACCATATGTGTAAAATTGAAATAATAAATAACTCATTTATTTATTACCATGAATAATAAGGTTATGAAGCTTAAATATATAATTGATAAATGATTTAGTTAACATAGAAGTCATCCCCAATTAAAAATAACAATTACTAATATATTTTCTATTTATACTAAAATAATTATCTTATCTTAGCTACTTTGTTCCTGCAAAGATAGTTGCAAAAATTATGTTAAACATTTGCAGCTATAATGTAGATTCTATCTGGTTTACTAATTTTATTAATCCTATAAATACCTTATAATACAGCCAAAAGTAGATACTATATACTTTCTGAAAATATCTTTTTATGATAAAAGTAATTTTATTCATATTTCCTGTTAATTAGCATCCCTTTTCTCTCATCACTGAATTTGGAGATTTTCTCTAATTTCAATCTAATATGAATCTATTCCAATGAGTTTTTCTTCCAAATTATTTTAATTATAATAAACATTCTTATTCAGGTCAGCTCTATAATACCACTTAAAGAAGCAGTGAAAAACTCAGGAAAGGTCTTTACAGAACCTATATTACCAAGATCTCTTCCAAAATTTTCAAAATAAATGGTTTGGCATGGGAGTGGTAGGCTTCTTATCTCTGAATCTTTATTTCAGAAACAGAAAATACATGTTATGAGTCAATTTATTCTTCTAATATGTCAAAAGATGTTAATAATAATGTGTGTCATTTTGTTTTTTAATATTTTAGTTTCAATTTTTCGTAAATGCTATATAGACTTCAACCTATATAGACTTCTAGGCCTAATCTTATATACTTGGAAATCATCAAACATATAGGAGGGGAATTTTAAAGCCTGGTATTTAGTAAGAATAGATCATTGTTTACCACTAGTCTGTTGATATTATTTACAGAACAGTTTAATCATTCAAGTGTATAGAAATTTATCAACAAAAACACATATGATGCACTGGAAATATATTTGATACAACTGTTTAACTTTTTAAAAATAATGTTAAGAAGGATAATGATAGAATTACTGTCCTTAATGTACAGAAATAGCATTTATTACATTCCTATAAATGAGATCATAAGATATTTTGAAAACATCATTTTTTTGTCTTATTGAACCAACTTGAAGTCTTATCTACTTTACCATTTGAATGATTAAATAATATTCATATACATTGTTGGCATATGAATATTATAGTACTACTACTTAGATTTAGAACAATTTTGTAAAAACACATATTTAGTTTTAACCTCAATAGGCCTTTGAGACAACATAATCTTCATTTTACAGAAAAACAACATCCTAGATATTTCACATAAAATAGCTAGTAATTTGCAGAATGTAGGGCTTTCAAGTCTCTTAGAAAACAAATGAAACCTTTTTATTATATATTCTATAATATTCTAGAGATTGATTTCAAGGATTCTGAAGTTTATGGATGTCTTCCTTAGCTAATTAAAACAAATAAAATATATTTCTTTTAAAATTTCCAAGCAATGTTTTGATTTTTTTATCCAGTCTCTTAGTATAATCCACCTATCTCAGTTTCATACTTTCTCAAAATTCATATTAGATGATGTTCCCAAATAAAATTTTAACTAATATTAATATAAAAGATTAGATATATTGATTTTTCTCATCACATCTTGTGTTTGATTCTCCCTTAGTAATATTATCACTATGCTTTAAGAATTAATTTTTTTCTCAGAGGAGAAAAAATGAAAGATTGCTATATTGCATACTCCCATGCTACGTGGAAAACATAAACAATTCTGTTTTAGCGACTCACTTGGATGTTAATTTCCTGATTAATATGTGAAAGCCAATAAAATAAACATCCCTTAGTATCTTGGCTTGTAAACATAGATGATTAAGCAAAATAATTACTATGGTCTCAGATCAGAAGATTTTTCATTCAGTCAGTTATTTTTATTCTATCACTGAATAACAAATTACCACAAATTTAGCAGTTGACAACACAGTTGTTATTTATTTATTTACATTACATGGTTCTGTAAGTTACAAGTCAAAGCAGATTCAAATGGATTCTCTGATTATGATATTTCAAGTCCAAAATCAAGGTGCTGGCTAGGCTGGGCTCTTATCTAGAAGCTTTGGGAAATAATCCTCTCTTACTCTCATTCAAATGGTTGACTTAATTATGGTAAGTTATGTCAGATCAAAGTGGTTAAATTCAGGTCCCCATTACTTTGCTGGCTGCCAGGCTTGATCTATTTTCTTTCTTGAAAGTCCACTTGCATTCATTTACATGTTCCCTTTCAACTTCAAACCAGTGGTCACTGTCAAATCCCCCTCATGCTACCACTTTCTCTGGTTTCCCTTTCTGCTAGCAGTCAGAGAAAGGTATCTGCATTTGCTTAAATAATAGCCTTACTAATATATAATTCATGTAGAATAATTCACAAATTTAAAGTGCAAAATTAGATGGTTTTAGTATATCCATATGGTTGCACAACAATCACTACAGTAAACTTTAGAACATCTTTATTACCACAACATTGATAAACTTCTTTATTGAATCTCTGGATATATCTTTCTGGCTAAGCTCTTTTCAAAATAATCAAACGAAGTGGCTCTTTAACATTTCAAATGTATTGCCCCAACCATTATTGTTTTACACAATATATTTTAACTTAATTTTTTTTGAGTCGGAGTTTCCCTCTTCTTGCCCAGGTTGGAGTGCAATGGTGGTGTGGTCTCAGCTCACTGCAACCTCTACAACCCTGGTTCAAGCAATCCTCCTGCCTCAGACTTCTAAGTAGCTGGGATTATAGGCACCAGCCACCATGCCTGGCTAATTTTTGTATTTTCAGTAGAGATGGGGTTTCACCATGTTGGCCCGGCTGGTCTTGAACTCTTGATCTCAGGTGATGCTCCAGCCTTGGTCTTCCAAAGGGCTGATATCACAGGCATAAGGCACTTCGCCTGGCTTTAACTTAATTTCATAAACAGAAGTAAAGAGGACATACCATGTATTGAGAGAAATTTTTTCCATGAGCATCATGGACTTCAATATTTTCTTTTTCTGATCCTTTCCTTGCTTAGCATTTGTACCATTATTAAGAATTTAGAGCCTTAATTTATACCACTTGCTAAATCATTTATTCCTCTCTCTTCATATGTGCTTTATTATCAAAAATCCTTTAGATTCCTACTGTAGATAGATTATGTCATAATCCTAGGAAAAATTATGAACAAATTCAGCACCTTAAGTTAAAACCAAAAATAATAATGCAAGAAATCATAAATATCTCTGTTTCTGTGAAATATTAAACTTTTTATGTATAAAAATGCATTAAGCCCAGATTTATGGAAATATTTACCAATTAAAATATGCTCCATATTTAATTCTCAGTAATAATAAGTACACTAGCAAAGAGATAACATTACAATAGGCAACCAGGGACTTCACTCTGTTCCTTTCTACATCATCCTCTCCACAAAGCTCCTTGGGTTTCTTCACAGACTAAAAATTGTTTTTTAAGAGCAAATAAAGAGAGCAAGAAGAAGCTTTCAGTGGTCTGAGTTGGAAAACGGATACATTATTCTTACTGTATTTTACTGTTCATATCAGTTATAGAGCCAAAGCAGATATGGGGATAGGTAGAAGTCCCCTCTTGGTATTCTGTAATTGTATTTGTGACACACACTCTAAATGTACAAAGAAATGCTACTTTATAAAACATTCTTAAACAAAACTTCATATTTTCTAGTTTTCCAGAGTAATATTTAGATGATGAATATATCACTGGATTTTGAAAAGGATTGCCATTGGCTATGGAAAAATATTTCTAAACATTCTTACATAAAGAAACAAGTTTGATTTCTATAATGACTTAATTTGTCATTCTCAGTAGGATTGTTGAAATATTGCACAAGCTAAAATTTTATGTTGTTTTTAATTTCAATTTATTAATATTTTATTTTCTGTGAGCATATTGTTTCCTCAGGTCAGATATTAACTCTGTCCAGATTTCTTGATAGTTGGAAACCAATAAAAATTTAATAGAAGGAGCCTGAGGGAAAGGATGCATTTAAATCAGGTGGTGTTATTTTAATATTCCAATAACTTTCATCTATGTGGCAGTAAAATTCAATTTCAAAAGTTTTAATGAAAGGAGCACATGATTTATTGTGTTGGATGTTCATGAATCCCTTAAGTCTTTGTTCCACAAAATAAACTGTCTAGTGTTGCCTTTCTTATAGTGTGTTTCTGAAATACCAGTTTTAGAGAATGTTAATGGAAACAAATGAAAAAATTTAAAACATTATGTTTTTTAAATTAGGGTTTTCTCAGCATTGAAAATCTTGTAATTTACATTCTAAATCTTCAAAATGTATAATATACATTTACAATAAAAATATATTCAAGGTGTGTCACTGAGGATTTCTGACTCTAGTTACACTGTTAGGAAAGGAATGATTTCTATGGTAATTAAAGAGATTTAATAAAGTCGTTAATTTTTGCAAATATATTATAAAGACTGGAAGAGCAGGTTCTTGAATCACATCTAAGAATGACTTCCAGCATTAAAAAGAAGTCATGTTTCAGGAAAGTATAACTCAGAACACTATCAACATACTGAGTTGAGTAATATATTGCAAGTGCTGGAACCATTGAATCAGTAAGATAGTTCCAAGAAGCTGCCATCTTTTCTATGGTCACTTACATAATTTAAAAACAAAGACTAATTAATTCTGGGCCCTACCTCCTTCATGATGAGGTTTTGATGCCCACAGGGCTGAAGACTTGATGTTGGTGCATAATGACTTCTGTTTCTTTTTAGTTCAATTATAAATGTCTCTAATGGAACCCAATTCCAACACAAAGAAATAGCCACAACTACTACTAGCTATTTTTTTCTTATCTTCTTACATTTTGCATTTGATTTACTGTTCTTTTTCTAATAAATTGAGGTAGATTTTAAATAATTGATTTTTCATGTTCTTATATTTAAAACACATATAGAAGGTAATAAATCCCTGACTCGATCTTATCTACATTCTCCAAGTTTCATGATATATCTTTATTAACATTTACTTCAAAATGCCTCTTAATCTTGACATGGCTTCTTAATTGATTTATGGATTCTTTAAAAGTGCATATCCTTATTTCAACATACATCAACTTGTGAGTGGTACTGTCTAATTTGTGAATTTACTGTATTAAGATAGCATAATAATTATTTCAATCATTTGTGGTCTAATGAGACTTGATTTGTAGCACAGTGTTTTAGTCTGTTTTGTGCTGTCATAACAGCATACTTGAAACTGCACAATTTTTAATAAATAATAATTTGTTGGCTCATGGATCTGGAGGCTGGAGAGTTCAAGATTGAGGAGGCACCAACTGGCTAAAGCCTTCTTACTACATCATTCCATGGTGGAGGGCAAGAAATAGAAAGAGAGAAGGAATCAAACTTATCCCTTTATAAAGATTCCACAATGACTGACCCACACAGGAAATTACATTAATTTTATTTTTGAGACAGACTCTTGCTCTGTTGCCCAGGCTGGAGTGGAATGGTGCAATCTAGGCTCAGGGCAACATCTGCCTCCCGGTTTCAAGCAATTCTCCTGCCTCAGCCTCTTGAGTAGCTGAGACTACAGGCGCATGCCACCATTACTGAATAACTTTTTGTATTCGTAGTAGAGACAGGGTTTCACTGTGTTAGCAAGGTTGGTCTCAAACTCCCCACCTCATGATCCACCTGCCTTGGCCTCCCAAAATGCTGGGATTACAGGTGTGAGCCACTGTGCCCGGCAACAATATTAATCTATTAATAAGGTCAGAACCTTAGCAGCCAAATCAACTCTTAAAGGTCCCACTCTTAATGCTGTTGCAATGGTGATTAACTCTTCAACACATACTTTTTGGGGGACACATTCAAACCACAGCACTCAGTATAGAGCCATTTTGAGGATAAATGCTGAACTATATCTATGTAGTTATAAATAGTGTAAATACAAGCAATCATGTCATGTAGGACAGCTGTATCAGCCAGAGATCTCCAGAAAAAAAAAAAAACAGAACAAAAGATTTATTAAAACTGCCTCAGGTGATTACATGATTATGGTGATTCAGTCAAAATCCAATGATCTAGTAGCAGGGTTTTCCATATTCAAAAAGATGGACACAGGAGAGAAGACAGAGTGAAAATTTGTCTCTCATCCAGCATTTTGTACTAACAGGACAGCCCACAGATTGAATGATGCCACCCACATTTAGGAGGCTGATTTTTAGTAAGTATGTTCATTCAGATACTACTCTCTTGAAGAAACACCCTCACTGACACATACAGAAATAATGTTTTACATCCCTTCGCGCAGTCAAGTAGACACATAAGATAAACCCTAACAAATAACAACTCCATGCCTTATAAATTTGGCACCTATATGAATCTCCTTAAACCATGCTTGATCTCCAAATAAAGACAGTAAATGGCAAGGTAATAATCTCATATAATATGATACAACTATCCTGTGTACAACTAAAAATGCACTAATCCCTACCAAGAAAGGGGAAGTAAAGTCCTTGAGCGATGTTTACTCTTATAATATCCCATAACTTCAATACCATGATGTAAAATAAGCAACACTTATAAAGGGATAATAAAGTCAATACATCTAATGTTATATGATAAGGCAATAAGATAGGAGGGTAAACAAAGATACTTGCTTGTTATATGCATATGTACACACATGAGGGTAAACAACATAGGCACAAAATACTCATGACAATTATAGTCTTCGTTTCTGTAGCTGATCATATGGTTGTTACTAGAGTTTATAATCACCTCCTTCTTCTATACATTCTACATTCACTTTGCCTTCAGCAAGAAGCTCAGCTGATCATGGTTTCTTACTTGATGTAGTTGCACAAACTTTTATACCTGAAGGGTTTAAAATGGCTGTTTGTAGTCCTGCCTGAATTAGGTTGCAGTTTTCCATTGGCCTTAATTACTGGACATGGTAACACTAAGAGAAGCCCTGAGTAACCTCCTATATTTCAGATATACTTTCTTTAATTCCATTATATAATAGTAATCCAACTTCTCCCTAGTATTGAAAACCAATAATCCCAACCAACACTGCAACTGCCTTCTTGGTCTATAGACTCAGAGCATAAGAAGCCCAAAGTAGCTGAGTGACAGTCTTAACTTTAAATTCAATGGAATCATTGTATCTACTGGTAGAAACATTCCTTCCTCTTAGACTAAGACTTTTTAGGTTGGCAGAGCATAAAGTCAGGAATAAGAAGCAAAATATTTGTTAGTGAGTCAGTAGGGGAAACGATGAATAGTGACACTCCCATTTCCACCCATTTATTTCAGAACCTATGAATCCTGGCTGTTGGAGAACCAGTAGCACATACTGTGCACTGATTCACAATATACACAGCCTTTTGGAGAACCTTACCCTAGCTCACAATGTATTGCTACCTGGGTGGTGCTACAAATGAGTCTTCAAAAAGCCATTCCACTATTCTACTAATCCATCTGCTATGGGATGGGGAGCAGGGGAGAACAGGGTAATACCAGTGAATCCTGAGTATGTGCCCATTGCCTGCATTTCTTTGGCTATGAAACAATATCCTTCCTTTACATTAAACCAAGGTAGATTGGGCATTTCCAATTTGCTCATGTTAGGCCATATTTTGACTCTTCCATGTAACAGTTTCATTTCTATGCTCCATTGCATAATTTAAATTTCATTCAACATTTTTCTCTTAAAGCAATAAGTAGAGATTTTGTGTTATTTTACTTTAATAAAACTGACATTATTTTATTTACTGTAAATGTTGAAACCTGGTATTTCATGTAAATTGTAGGCACTTTCCATAAAGAATGTTTTCTGCTATGAAGACATACCCAAGACTGGGTAATTTATAAAAGAAAGAGGCTTAAATAACTCACAGTTCAGCATGGCAGGGGAGGCCTCAGGAAACTTACAACTATGGCAGAAGGGGAAGCCAGCATGTCCTTCTTCACCTGGAAGCAGGAAGAAGAAGAATGATAACTCAGCCAATGGGGAAGTTCCTTATAAAAACCATCAGATCTCGTGAGAACTTATTTACTATCATGGGAAGAGCAAGGGGGAAACTGCCCCCATTATTCAATTATCTCCCACCAGTTCCTTCCCACAACATATGGGGATTGTGTGAACTGCAATTCAAGATGAAATTTGGGTAGGGACACAGACAAACCATATTACTTAGTAAATAAGTTTTCTAAAATGTTAGATAAAATATTATTTAAAAACTTTAAAAAGTAAATACAATTATCTAACACATGTAACATTGCAATGTATTATACATATAATATAGTTTACTATTTAAACATAAAATTAAATGTCTTACTTTTAAAATGTTAGACACATTAATTATTTTACCAAAATATCTACATCTAATGTGCTAGAATTGATAATTTGGTAAGTCTATGATATATTTTGTAATATAATTTCAACTGGTAACTTGTGTTTGGGTGTTACATTTTTAAAATTTAAAATGTGTTATCCAGTTTATGTCTAGTACATGTGAAGAATTTTTTGGTTTTTAAAATGTTTACTAACATTTAGTTGACATATAACAAAATTCATCTATTTAAAATGTACAATTGAATGTATTCTAATAGCTGTCTCCACAGTCAATTGTAAAATTTCCTAAAAAATTAATAGCAATTAGCTGCCACTTTTTACTTACTACCACCACTATCATCCCTGGCTCTATGTGTAACTACTAATTTACTTTCTGTATGTACATATTATCTTATTCTGGACATTTCGTGCATGTTGAATCATGTAATTTGCATTTTTCTGTGAATTTTATTTTTACTTAAAGTGTTAAAGGTTCATTTCTGTATTAACATTAATCAGAACTTCATTTCTCTTTATGGACACATAGTATTACATTGTATTGATATGACACATTTTATTCATTCTCCTGTTGATGAAAATGTGGTTCATTTTTACATTCTGGCTATTATTAATAATGGTTATTCACATAAGTTTACAAATTTTGTGTGGCTATATGTCTCCTTTTTTAAAAAAGAAAATTTCTACTTTATTTTAGATACAGAGGTACCTGTGTAGGATGTTTAGTTACATGGGTATATTGGACCCAGCTGGTGATCATAGAACCCAACAGGTCTTTTTCAACCCATAACCCATATCCACTATGTTATTTGTTAGTGGCTATTGCTTCAACATTTATGTTCCATGTTTGTGCTAAACATATGTGCTCAATGTTTAGCTCTGACTTATAAGCAAGACTATGCTGAATTTTCTTTTCCTGTTCTTGTATTAATTTGCTTAAATAATGGCCTCCAGATCCATTCATATTGCTGCATATGTCATTATTTCATTGTTGCAAATGTCATTATATCATTATTTTGTTCCTTTTTATGGTTGCATACTGTTCCATAGCGTACATGTATCATTTTCTTTATCCAACCCACCATTGATGGACACCAAGGTTTAATCTATATCTTTGCTACTGTGAATCATGTAGTATTGAACATGCAAGTGCAAGTGTCACTTTAGTAAAATAATCTATATTCCTTTGGGTACAGACCCAGTAATAGGATTTTGTGGTCAAGTGATAGTTTTAAGTCCTTTGAGAAATCTCCAAACTGCTTTCCATAGTGTCTGAACTAATTTACATTCCCACCAACAGTGTATGAGCATTTCCTTTTCTTTGTAGCCTTGCCAACATCTGTTTGTTATTTTTTTGAGTTTTTAATATCCTTTCTGACTTCTGTGAGATGGTGTCTTACTGTGGTGTGAATTTGCATTTCTCTGATGACTAGTGATGATGAACATTTTTTCATAAGTTTATTGGCTATATGTAGTTCTTCTTCTGAAAAATGTCTGTTCATGTTTTTTGCCCACTTTTCAATGGGTTTATAATTTGCTGGCTGATTTGTTTAAGTTCCCTGTAAATTCTGGATATTAGGCCTTTGTTGGATGCATATCTTGCCAACATTTTTTTTCCATTCTGTAAGTTATCTGTTTACTTTATTGATTTGTTGTTGTTTTGGCTAAGCATAAGTTCTTTAGATTAAATTAGATCTAACCTATCATTTTTGTTTTTGTTGCAATTGCTTTTGATGACTTGGCCATAAAATATTTGCCAAAGTAGGTTTCAGAAGGGTATTTCTTAGGTTTTCCTCTAGAACTTTTGCAGTTTTACATCATACATTTAAATCTTTTCTCTGCCTTAATTTTTTTATATAGTGAAAAATAGGGATCCAGTTTTCTTCCTCTGCATGTGGCTAACCAGCTGTCCCAGCACTATTAATATATTTAATAGAAAGTCCTTTCCCCATTACTTATTTTCATCAGTCTTATGGAGTAATAGATGGTTATATTTGTGAGACTTTATTTCTTAGTTTTCTAATCTGTTCCATTGGTCTATGTGTCTGTTTTTGTACCAGTACTCTGCTGTTTTGATTACTATTGCCTTGGTATAGTTTGAAATCAGGTAATATGATTCCCCAGGCTCATTCTTTTTACATAGAATTATTTTGGTTATTTGTGCTCTTTTTATGCTCTGTATGAGTTTTAAGGACCCCTGTGCAATAAACATATAAATCAACATTAAGAAGTTCTCTCAAAACTACACATATGTAATTAAACAACTTGCTGCTGAATAACTCCTGGGTGACCACTGAAATTTAGGCAGAAATCAAAACAGTACTTAAAATTAACTAAAATAGTGATTCAACTTCCCAAAACCTCTGGGCTACAACCAGCAAATTAAGAGGAAATCTATAGCCCTAAATACCTTCATCAGGAAGTTAGAAAGATCTCAAATTAATAATTTAACTTCCCACCTGAAGGAACTGGAAAAAAAGAACAAACCAACCCCAAAGCTAGAAGAAAGAAAATAACTAAAATTACAGAAGAAAATAAAACTGAGATGCAAAAACCTATACAAAACAATCAATAAAACCAAGAGATTGTTCTTTGAAAACATAAATAAGATTGATAAACCACTAGATAAACTAAGAAAAAAAAGAGAATATCCAAATAAGTGCAATTAGAAAAAACAAAAATGACATTACAACTGATCCCACTGAAATAAAAATGATCCTCAGAGAATACTATGAACTCTATATACATGAATTAGAAAATAACACAATCTACCAAGATTGGGTCAGGAAGAGACTGAAACCATAAATAGACCAGTATTGAGCTCTGAAATATAATTCTTATTAAACATTCCATCAACTAAGAAGAGTCACGGAACAGACAGATTCTACCAGATATCATAATCTTACTGAAACTACATCAAAACCTCAATGAGAAGGGACTCCTCCCTAACTCATTCTGTGAAGCCAACATCAGCCTAATACCAAAATCTGAAAGAAACACGACAGAAAAAGAAAACTTCAGGCCAATATCCCTGATGAACAGAGATGCAAAAATCCTCAACAAAATACTATTAAATCAAATCCAGCAGCACATCAAACAAGAAATTTACTATACCAAGTAGGCTTTTTTCCTGAATGAAAGGTGGGTTTAACACATACAAATCAATAAATGTGATTCATGACAGAAACAAAATTAAAAGCAAAAACCATATGATCATCTGAATAGATGGAGAAAAATCTTTTGATAAAATGCAAAATCCCTTCATGATCATAACCCTTAACAGTCTAGGTATAGAAGAAACATACCTGAAAATAATAAAAGCCATCTGTGAAAAACCCATAGCCGACATTATACTGAGCAGGTGAAAGCTGAAAGTATTTGCTTTGAGAACTGGAAAGAGGCAAGGATGCCCACTTTCACCATTTCTCCTGAATATAGTACTGGAAGTTCCAGCCAGAGCATCATCCCAGAGAAAGAAATAATAGGTATTCAAATAAGAAAAGGAGAAAAACTCTGTCCCTTTGCTGATGATATGATTCTGTATTTAGAATAGCCTAAAGATACACCAAAAGGCTTCTAGAACTGATGAATAATTTAGGTAAGTTTCATAATACAAAATCAATGTACAAAATCAGTAAGCAGTTCCACTGCAGGGGATAAAAGATTATAAGGTAATCACTTGGCAGTAATGCTTGGGCAGGTGCTACTCTCTTATATAATTTGCCACAGGTTTTCTTGAGAATGCTTGAGCACAGGAGTTCAGATGAAGATTTGGGATTGAAAGAATTCTGAGGCTCCACTCTCCCTAGGAAATGAAGAAAGCCCTATCAATGCTTGAAGCTCTCCAAAATTTAAATGGCTAAAGGACAATTTCTCTAAGGATCTTCAGTCCATAAACTGATTTTATCACCTTGGGAAGTATTCATACTGTAGTAATATAATTGAATTAATTTTGGAATTAAAAAATACTTTATTTCAAAGAAATCGATGAGACTTTGGAAATCTTCTGAATGACTAGAGAAAAATAAAGTCTGTCTCAAGCCTGTAATCCCAGCACTTTGGGAGGCCAAGGCAGGTGGATCACGAGATCAAGACCATCCTGGTCAACATGGTGAAAGCCCGTCTCTACTAAAAATACAAAAAATTAGCTGGGCATGGTGGTGAGTGCCTGTAATCCCAGCTACTCGGGAGGCTGAGGCAGGAGAATTGCCTGAACCCAGAAGGCGGAGGTTGCGGTGAGCCGGGATTGCACCACTGCACTCCAGCCTGGGTAACAAGAGCCAAACTCCGTCTCAAAAAAAAAAAAAGTCTGTCATATACAGTGCTAGTGGCATAAACATACATCATGTGTTTATCATTGTAAAAACCATTATTTTTAGTCATATTAATCACATCTTCAAATTGAAGAACCAAGTTGCTTTACACAATGGCAGACATTTTGCTCTTCTAAAAATTTGATTTGAATTAATTTATGGATAGAAATATTTTTATATTTTCTCTTCTTAAAAATTTTGGGTATACCAAAATATTTCTTGTAATAAATAATGAAGAAAGTCAACCAATTATTTAATAATACAGACAGCATCACAGTCTGTATCATTTTCAACTGTAAAAAAATATTTGTACTTTGTATAAGTTGTCTATATTGAAATAAGCAAAGTTTTCAAAAAATAAGGTACATTCTAATTTTTTCAGACCTTGTAAAATTAGTAATGTTTGAGGAAATTTTCATGTCTATGTCTTTTGAAAATAATTTATAAGTAGCATATAAACCTTCCTTGAATATTTTTGTAGAACTATTTAAACATCAATAATTATATAATTAAGGCAATGATTTAGTGAAAGTAATTGTAACATATAATTTGATATAATAGTTATAAGAATATAATAATTATATCATAATTGACTTTTTTTACTTTATTATCAAATAGTTGTTTGATAAAACAGATGTGATGGGTTACATCTGTTAACTTGGTGCTCTGAGAGGCCAAGGTGGGAGGATCACTTGATGCCAGGAGTTCGAGACAAGCCTGGGCTACATAGTGAGACCTTGTCTCAACACAAAATGAAAAGATTGTATATCTCAAAATAATTATTTTAAAAATAATTTAAAAATTCATGGTTGATACCTTCTGCTATGGGTCTTTGGCTAGGTGATTAGTTCTGCGTGGACCTCTTTACCTCTTGACACATCCTTGGCTAACTATCTTATATCTATTAAGTCTGTTTCATCATCACTGTTTCAGTGAGGACTTATACCATCAATCCTAATCTATCCAGCACTCCTGGATTCACTCTACGTTTTTCTTAGTCATCTTTCTATATTATCTCCTAACATTCTGTATAATTCAGGTATTTATTAAGTTCATTGTTTATTATCTACCTCTCCCTATTAGAAGGCAAAATCTATAGGGCATAATATTTTTTACTTGCTTCATTGATGACTTTCAAATGCTAAGATATTATACAGCACTTAGGAGGTGCATAATATATATCAGCCAATTAGACATATAAGTTGAATAGCCTTGTTTTTCACCAGTAACTTCCATATATAGTCCTTCAATTACTTTTTAAAAAGCTATAAATTAGCTTGTTTATTCCCTTTCAAATATATAAAAATGTTTGTTATTTTCCCATTGAAGTTGAAATTGAACATCACATTCTTATATGACCTACAAATCTTTCATAATCTGATTCAATGCTCTCTCTCCAACTCTTGTAAGTCATTGTAAAAATCTCAACATAAAATCTACTAAAACTGTCTGTACCTCATTTAGACCCTCAGACATCTTTTTTTTTCCACTTTCTCATCCCGTTCTAAGTCCCATTACATGCATTCTCTGTTTCTTTCTATACATAGACACACGGCTAAGTACTTCACCAGATTGTAAGTTTCTTGGGTAACATAATTAATTCATTTTATTATAATAAATTCAGCATTCAGCATGGTGACTGGTTCACAGTAAATATTAACTATGTCTTTGATGAGCACATGACTATTACCCCTTTTTATAACTGAAAACCCCTACATGAAATTATCTCATAACAGGGCAAATAAAAACTTTTAAAAAATGTTTTTCATAAAAATATCTGAAATCACAATTTTCCCTAAGAAAGTGTAAGTTACATTGTAAACAGAAAATACAAAAATGGTGAAGATGTTTCCATTTTCATATTGTCTTCTGTAAGTATATGGTGACAATCCTGAGTGAAATCCATCTGTGTTTGTCTGCACTGTAACACCAATTTTTATTCAGAGTCTACTAACCACAAGATCCCCAGGTAACTGGAAACTGCAATATTTACTGAAACTAGACTTTCTGATACTTACAAAATTTTTTTGACTCTGAGAAGACTGCTCATATACTCAGTTTATAAAACAGAATAAAATAAATTCACAGCGTGCCTGTATTGGAATCCAATCCCACACCAGGTGTTACACAAATTGCCCTAGCCTTAATCCTGGCATGCTTCTTTCTGAGAAGAATGAATAAAAGTCAAATCCTTCCATTCTCTTGCTAGCCATGGCCTTATATGCTTTCTTTTTCAAAATAAATCCACCTTACCATATGACATTGATAAATTTCTCCCACATCCTACTGCATATGGGAGCAGCCTTGCATGACATTGGAACAATGGGAACTCATGTATGTTGCTTGTGGGAATGTAAAATAGAAAAGCAATATCTAATATAATTTTTTCATATCTGGTAAAACTGAAGCTGTGTGTACAGTTTAACTAAGCAATGATGCCCATAGATCTGTACTCTAGAGAAAATCATTTGCAGCTTTGTCTGAATGACAATAAAGACCTTTAAAATATCCTTGAAATGTTGAATTAACACATATTTGGGGGTATAGCCACAGTGGTCTGAAAATAGATAAACCAGAGTTATTAATAAACGTTTGTAAATCACAGAAACCTGCGCAGCAGAAAATGTTGAAGGAAAAATTATATATATATTTATATATATATACATTTTGGCTTAATATATATGTACAAGTATACATATATACATATTATATGATATTTTATAATATATAGTATGTCATATATATGTGTTATATGTATGTATAATTATATATACAAAATGTCATATATAATATGTATATATAATATATATGACAAAATGTCATGTATATGTATATATAAATATATGTAATATATAATATGCATATATATCATGTATGTATATATCATATGTATTTATATAAGATATATATGTAATATATAATATGCATATATGTCATATATGATATATATTTGTCATATGTTATACAGATATATAATTATACAATTATAAATAATTATACATTTTGTATGATAAAATATATATTATATATAATTATTATATATTAATTATATAATATATATACAATATATTATATATAAAATTATATATATTAATATA
>CM052648.1:163991638-164031772 GCA_028533165.1 Leontopithecus rosalia | reverse complement strand
TGCTTGTTCCAGGTCTGAGTTCAAGCCCTGGATATCCTTGTTAATTTTCTGTCTGGTTAATCTGTCTAATATTGACAGTGGAGTATTAAAGTCTCCCACTATTATTGTGTGGGGGTCTAAGCCTCTTTGTAAGTCATTAAGAACTTGCCTAATATATCTGGGTGCTCCTGTATTGGGTCCATATATATTTAGGATTGTTAGCTCTTCCTGTTGTATCGATCCTTTTACCATTATGTAGTGACCTTCTTTGTCTTTTTTGATCTTTGTTGCTTTAAAGTCTATTTTATCAGAGACGAGAATTGCAACTCCTGCTTTTTTTTGCTCTCCATTTGCTTGGTAAATGTTCCTCCATCCCTTTATTTTGAGCCTCTGTGTATCCTATCCTGTGAGATGGGTTTGCTGGATACAGCGATTCCTGGGAATCGCTTGGTCTGGCTCACTGTCCAAGTCCCATTTAATCAGATGGATATGTTAATCTGCCCTCCCAAATCTCAGATTGCCAGTTTAACAGGGCACCCAGACTATGTTTTGTGCGGAGTGCCACTGTGCTGGCCGAAATGGCCATGCCAGCTGAAACAGCTGTGCTGGTGTCCCGTGTCTCTCCTACACCTGGGAATTTCCCCATTCTGTGGGCAACAAAGATCCATCTGGAAATGAGGCTTGGACTCACCCTGTGTGCCTTCACTGAGAGCTGCAATCCTGAGTTGCTCCTAGCGTGCCATCTTCTCGCTCCCTCCTCTAGAATCTTGACTTTTTAATAATAGCCATTTTCATTGGTTCGAGATGGTATATCATTGTTGTAATCTGCATTTCCCTAGTGATTTGTGATCTTGAACAATTTATTCTTTAAATGGAAAATAATACAGAAAAATATCAGTGTTCCTTCAATGAACTCCCTATTATTTTGTATATTTTAAAAATTGTCCCTACATTTTGATTTCACATTGCATAAAGCTATAATGAGGGCCCATGGTAGTTTTCAAAACAATAGACTTATCTAACTGAATTTGTTAGTGACTACAAAAGTTGTATTTTTCTGTACTTTTACTTTCACGTTACTTTTGCTTTTTTGTTTATCTCTTCTTAGTTTGCAGACTCTCTTTAACAATTTACCCCTTTTGTTTTGATGTCTTCATTATCTTTTTTGAATAATATAAATATCTATAGAAGAATGAATCAGTAAGTACATTTCCTAAAGCCCATACTAAATATCTTCAGCTAAACTTTCTCTTAGCTATATCCCCAAATTCTTGCAATCTATCCATACTACTCAACACAAGAGAAAGTGTGGTAGTACAGAAATTTGAGTAGAAAGAGGTAAAAGAGGTAATCGTGGAGTCAGGTAAGTATGGTTACAATATTCTACTTTCTCAAAATTCACAAAGCCGTAAGGCTCAGTAAGCACATTGCTAAAAGCCCTTCACAGGCTTTTTAAATGGTCATAAAATTAAGAGATTGTGTACCTTAAGTATTATGCTGAATATTATTATACATCAGTTTCTATGCAGCAAAGATGAAAAAGTATAACAAATGAGAACTTTACAATTTTCTGTTCTTGGACTGTAATATCTTTTAAATAATGAAGCCTTAATGAGACCTCAGATTAATAAACTGTGGACACATAATGTAAATCACAACATTATTTCATTGAGTTTTATTGTTATTCTACCCATTTGTTGCTGAATAGAATTGCTCATTCAGAGAAGAGTTCTTTTCTGTAAATACTGTCAAGGTGAATGTATATTTTTAAATGATCATAAATGTGATTAGATGATGGGGTGTCCCTCTGATGTATTTAAAAAACATATTATCTGGCTGGGCACAGTGGCTCACACCTGTAATCCCAGCACTTTGGGAGTCCTTGGCAGTGGATCACCTGAGGACAGGAGTTGGAGACCAGCCTGGCCAATATGGTGAAACCCCATTCTCGACTAAAAATATAAAAATTAGCCAGGCGTTATGGCAGGTGCTTGTAATCCCAGCTATTCTGAAAGTGAAGAAAGGAGAATTGCTTGAACTTGGGAGGTTGAGGCTGTAGTGAGCCGAGATCGCACCACTGTGCTCCAACCTGGACAAGAGCGAAACTCTATCTCAAAAAAAAAAGGATGTAATCAATTTAGACAACTGTTATAAACAGTATATTTCCTCATGAATAAGTCCTTGGAAAGCAGATAGAGATAATAGATAGATGTAGATAGATACATACATGAATGATGGATGGATGGATAGATAGATAGATAGATAGATAGATAGATAGATAGATAGATAGATAGATAGATAGACAGATATTCCTAGGGTTTAAGTAGTTTATATTCAGTGATAGAAAGACTTTTATTCAATTTGCAGCTCTTAATATTTTAAAAATATTATCCATATTTCTTATTATTGGTTAAAAAACCATACTTTTTAAAACTGGCAAGTAAAAAAAATAAACTGTAATTATAATCTTTTATATAAAACCTTTGCAGTAGAATTTATTGTATTTGTTACTCATTATTGCCATAACAAATTACCACCAAATTAATGGCTTAAATCAACACTGAAATTAGTGGCTTAAAACAACACTGATGTTGTACTGTTTGGGAAGTTTAGAAATCTAAAATGGGCATACTGTGTGGAAAACAAGGTGGTGGCCTATTTCCTTCTGAAGATTCTCCAACAGTGCACACTCTTCTCTTTCCTTCTCCAGCTTCTAGAGGCCATCTGCATTCTTTAGCTCATGGTCCCTGCCTGCTGGAGTCCTCACATGGCATCATTCTGAAACTAGTCTCCTGCAGTTCTACCTTGTGATTACGATGATCTACCCACATAATCCAGGATAACCTTTTATCTTAGGATCATTATGAGGTGAACCAAACTACCTCCATCTTAAAAGTGAGCCTGACTAACCTCATCTTGGCTTCCCCGTGACCTGCCATTCCTCCCTTGAGTGCATACCTGGGTCACATGGTGCTGGGTCATGTTGTGCTTAGAACCACAGAAACACATAACTGTTGTAACCATACCCTGTTTGACAAGCCCACTTGCTATTGTGAATATCCCCTTGATTAATCATAAGGAAAGTACCAAAATGCTCCATTGGTAACCAGCAATCACGGAAATCACTTGTGTACCCTCCTTAGTTAATCAATAGTCATGAGAGCCTCCTGCCTCCTAGTTACCAGCCTCCTCCCCTAACTTGCTTGTTCTGCTTCTGTAAAATTCTGCTTCAGCTAGGCTCCCCCTCCCCTTTCTTAAGCAAGGTATAAAAAGAAATCAAGCCCCTTCCTCAGGTCCAAGAGATATTCAGTGTAAGCTAACTCTCAGTCACTGGCAATAAAGGACTCACAATCAGATCTCAGAGAGTGGTGCTTCCCCAACAACTCACTTGGATACAACAATTAATTTTATAAAATTGCAAAGTCATTTTTTCATGTAAAGTAATATATTTAGAGGTTCCATGGCTTAGGAGACAGCTGTCTTGGGCAGGGTTCATTATTCTGTCCATAACATGTGTCTTCAAAAAGATTATCAGGAATAGAAGACACGATCGAAATGCAGCTGAAAAATACATTGAGAACACTGAAATATATTTTATTTGATTCAGTAGGATTGTATTTAGTTTAGCTCCCCAAAATCTTGAGTATTGTATTATACCAGGTCCAGCTACAAGTATCAATAATTTTACATATTAATAACAAAAAGACACAATTCACTCTGACACCCTGCAAAGAGTATTTCAGATTCTGTAGTATTCTAAGACAAATTCTAATTCCTGAATAGGAAGTCAAATGAGAATGAAATTATATGCCATTATATGCAAGTTCTATTATTCTTTTCTTTAAGGCCCACATTTGGTTTGCTCTTCCATGCAGTCTTAACTAATCACCCTTGCTCTTCTAAGTTGTCTCCTCTCTTTTGATTTCACAATTCACTTTCTTTTATATCCTCCATTGCATTGCATTTATTTGTTGACTTAAGTAGTCATTGCTCCCGCTGGTTGAATGGCCCCAAAAGCAGAAACAACATTATATTTATATTTGTTATGCCTGTGACTTTCACAGAGTCTAGGAGCAAATGAAATGTGCTCAGTAAATATGTATTGTTCATTAAGCAAATAAATAGAGATGATTAAATTATTGAATGAATAATTAAGGAAAAACATATGTTACAATGTTTATTTTAAACATACTCAGCATTTAAATATGACATCATACTTCTGCCTATGTTTTTTTCAATTTCTCTGCTTTTACTATGAAGGCAGACACAGCAGGAATTTTGCATTTGGTGCTTTAGTCTCTCCAGGTGATCATAAATGTAGTAGCTTTATGGAAAGGCAGTTGGCTCTATATTTCCTGGAGTCATTCTCAGAGTTTTTACCCAGGGATATATTCTTGAAGAGTCATTTTTATGTCAACTATTATACTCCACAGCACTTTGCAGTAAGTGACTCTGGGCTGATTCCTTTTGCTAAGAATCAAGTCTAAAAGAATCCATTATAACCAGACAGCATTTGTGTTATTTAAACATCTGCAGACAGTCAAAAAACTATTTCTATTATATCATGCCATTTTTGTTCATTTAATGATTGCCAAAATTTATTTGAGATACCTGGGGGGAAATCATTTAAAAATTTTCTCTTTGTCTTTGTTACTGAATAAGAAACAAAAGGTTTTAAATGACATAAATTAAACATAGAAGTCAGTTTGTAATATAACAATAAGCATGCAATGTTAAAATATGCAATTTTAAGATAAATATATATTCATAAATTATGGCATTTTCTGGCTGCCAATAAAACCACCTTTCCTTTTACCCAGCTATGTCATCTCTCTTACCTTCTTATCTATTTGGCTTCTGATGTTAAGGATCATACAGCTGTCAAACAGGAAAGTTAATTTCCTGTATCTCATCATGGCTTAACAGTAGTTTTAGATACTTACAGAGAATCAGAAACAGGAGTGCAAAAAAAGAGAAAATTGTTTAGACTTTATGCATTGTATTTAAATAAATAAATACCTCATTAATAGTAAAAAAAATAGGAGGAGGTGCCTATTTAGATTTTTTTTCACTCTAGGGTGTTTATTAACATGTAAATAGAAACATATATTAGCAAGAGGACTGTTTGTTTCCTACAAACTTTACAGTGAGGGAATTTTTAGTTTAGTCAGAATATTTATACAAATAATAGTCACATAGTAAAAATATATGAGTGCCACCAAAGACCCCCCTAGAAAATAGTTCCTTTTATGATTAATGATTCACCACTTTTTGGCTTACATTGTACATATCCTCTCTGAGTCTCCAATATGTCAAATTTTAAGACAAACCAAGACATCATTCAATTTTTTTTTATGTTGGCTTAAAAACTGGACAATATA
The DNA here is from genome assembly GCA_028533165.1 of Leontopithecus rosalia. NCBI lineage: Eukaryota > Metazoa > Chordata > Mammalia > Primates > Cebidae > Leontopithecus > Leontopithecus rosalia. The sequence goes on along the minus strand of CM052648.1, from coordinate 164,026,412 downwards.
ACTGCCTCACAGGGCCGCTTCATTCATAACTTCACTGAGGACACTCCTTTTAATGCTGAATTGGCATAGAAACACTAGGGCCCTTTTCACCAAAGGTGACAAAAGTTTAACCTTTGTCAACACTGCTGACACATGGCCCACATTAAGGGACTTAATTAAAATTAAGGACTTCAGGAAAATCCAACCTCAGTTTACAAATGTTGATATTACGCCAACCTTAACTTCCAAGTGACTCCAAGAAATTTTAGTCATTAGTTTCGCTGTATATAAATTTCTTAGAATTCAAGAAGCATAATGAATTTGGATTCTTAACCGTTGGTTAATTTACGTTCTATTAAATTTAAATAATCAGAAAATGAACAGTATGCCCCTGAATTGTTACAACCAAGGCAATGGTTTTCCTTAAGTCTAACACATTTGTGATTAGAGATGGAGGATAATGTCATAGATGCCTAGATATCAGGATACTCATATGATACTCCTTTATTTGACTTAGGTTTGTAAGAAAATTTTGAGTGCTATCACCTCCTACTTAATCCTGTTACTTCTCTTCCTTTCTTGAAGGTTCTTAGTTATATTCACCTATTTACATTTACAGAAAACCTGTAATTTAAAATGCTGTCTCTAAGCAGAGTTGGTCAGCATCAACCATGCTCTGAGTCATGCTGTTTTGATTTGGGTTACATTTAATACATGGAATAATTTAGATACAATTGATACTATGGAGTTATCTAATTTATTGACATTGTGGGGCTTTCCCTAATTCAAAAGTTCTTGTCTGTAAATTACATAGTTTGTAAAATTTATTTACTTTTGTCCATTTGCCTATTTTCCAAATTTTCCTTAGAAGCTATTTGATAGGAATATCTCTTGATATATATTTTGTTGGTGTTGAAAATATAATTTAACTATAATAATTAGCATATAGGTATTTAATTAACTTTTCTAATTACCTTGCAAAATAACTTAAAAAAAATAAATACATGTATTTTGCATTTGCTTCTCTTTGGTTTTCCTAGTGTATAATAACATCACCAACAAATTATGCAGTTCTATCTTTAAATTTTATTTTTTCAGAAACTTTAAAAATATTTTTTCACTATAAATTATTCTATATGAGATGCTGTAACATAATAGGCCATTTTCAACTATAAGTGTTCATTTTACTTATTAATGTTATTTCAGAATCTGTATTCTCCATTTTATAAGTGTGTATTTAGTACGGTGCTTTAGGAATCTTATTATTTTGCAACATCAAGTGCCATTAAAGCATTTCCATTGTTTTTGATTCTCAATATTTATAGTTTTATCTATAAAACAGGTAATCAAGTACTTTCAGAAATGTTAGGAAGACATTGCCTGCTCTTACTTTCCCTACATTCTTGCTTTACAGCACCACCCTCAAACAGACAAACAAACAAAAGGGAACTCACAGTACCTAATCTGATATTGGAGATTAAAATATGCATATGCATAATTTACAACTTCTTTCTTATCCCTTTGATTGTTAGTTAATAACTTTTTCTAGAAGTTGTTAAAAAGGAAAATCTCTTGTATTTGCTCTGCAATTGCCCCTGCAGTGGATTGAGTTACCATTACTGCAAAAAAAAAAAGGATTCCAAAATCTGTAAATGACAGGAATACTTAAAACTCAATTTTACCTACACATCTAAGTTGTTCTTTTTACTCCACATACACTGTCAGAACCAGAATTTGATTCTTAACTAACACCTATATTTATTTATCACATAAATTGGAACACATAGAAGAAAAGTTATGATAACAACCTGGTAGAGACCCATATTCTATTATGATGTAGCTAGGCCCCCTTGTGGGGTGACTGGGACCTCAGCAGAAAATACATTTAGGGACAAATGCAGCATGTGGGAAAACTGAAGCTTCTTCTTTAATGACCAGTGTGGAAAGATCTACTTGGTATATGAACAATGAACCACTTTAGTTTTCATCTTGACCAATCAATCACTGACACAGGAAAGCAGGCGGCAAGTTTATGGCTCTTCCTAAAGAGCACAGGATGCCTCAGCTTTTTTTTTTTTAAGAAGTCCTTCCATATTTATCTTGAGCCACCTGAGCATGATTGTGATAGAAACAATCTTTACACTAGATTACTAGCAAAAGGGAATCAATGAGTCCCAGAAGGTTAGACTCCAAATGATCAGACTTTCAGGTTAACAGTTTGTTAGAGGATTTGGTGAGTGAAAGGACACTCTTCTGCTTATCTATGATCCACAACAAGGTCTCCAGACTGGAGAACCAAGAAACAGCAAACATTCAATGTTCTATAAAGGACTTGCGTTTATGTTCAAGTATTAGGCATTTGTAGCGTTTAACCACACTCTTTTTTTAAATTTATTTTGTGTGTATTCAAACTCTAAAACCATAAAAAGAACTATAGAAAAGAGTAGCCTCCTGAATGTATTTGCGTTTTACAAAAGCTTCCAGACTTATTTATTAATTCACAGTCTAATAAAACTCGTTTTTGTTAATCATATAAGTAATGACCATAACATCGGTATTCACATGGTAAAAACCTGGCTATTGTAATAACCTACCCTGGGCTAGCATAACTGACTCTATTTTAGCTGTAAACTCCAATATGGCTTCCACAGCCCCTTTGGGTGCATAACTGGGTGATGCTGCACTTAGAAGCATTGAGGCTACTGTTCTTAACACTCGTAACCATTGTAACTACATCCTGCTTGGCATACTTCCCCCCTGCTATTGCAAGAAAAAAGTTTTACTTTGATCATTGTGTAGAAGGATGATCACCCACCTTCTTGGTAATTGTATGGAAATCACCTGTGCCCATAGCCCCTTCCTCTAATCTGCCTTCCTGTTTCTGCAAAATTCCACGTCATCTAGGTACTCCCCTCCCCTACCTAAATCAAGGTATAAAAGATAAACAGGCCCCTTCCTCAGGGCCAAGAGAATTTTGAGCGTTAGCAGTCTCTCAGTCACTGACTAATTAATAAAGGACTCTTAATTTGGAACTCAGAGCATGGCGCATTCCTTCTAACTTAGTTACAACACTATAATTATAAAAACTATTTCCCATTTAAAAATTATACATATAGTAACACAGCTAATACATAGCATATAAGTATTAAGGATGTCAATGCTAAAATTAAAACTATTTTAAAAATATTTTCAATGTCCCTTTCTGATCAACTGTAATACCTTGTTTTATTGCACTTTGCTTTATTGAACTTTGCAGATATTGTGTTTTTACTAATTGAAGGTTTATGGCAACCAGTATTTGGAAAATCAAATGGCACCATTTTTTCCCACATAATGTGCCCACTTCTTGTTTTTGGGTCATATTTTGGTAATTCTCACAATATTTTAAACTTCTTCATTACTATTATATTTTTATGGTGTTCTGTGATCACTGATCTTTGGTGCCATTACTTTGATTGTTTGGGGAGCTACAAAGCTCCACCCATATGACTGTGAACTTCATCAATAAATGTGGTGTTGTGTGTTCTCACTGCTCTCGTGGCCGGCCATTCCCCCACCTCTCTCCCTCTTCTTGAGTCTTTCTACTTCATGAGATGAACTTTATTAAAATTGGGCCAATTTGTAATCTTATAGTCCCCTCTAAATCTTCAAGTGAAAAGAATACACATCAATATTGAAGTGGGGGCAATTAAATTATTCTATGATGCCCGACAATCTTCAAGTGAGAAGAAAAGGCATATGCTTTAAATCAAAAGCTAGACATGATTAAGCTCAGTAAGGAAGACATGCAGAAAACAGGCAGGCTGAAAGCTAGCCCTCTTGTACCAAATAACCCCGTTGTTAATGCAAAAAGAAAGCTCTTGAAAAAAAAAGTGCTACAACAGTCAACACATTAATGAAAAGAAAGTGAAACAGCATTATTGCTGATATAGGGAAAGATTTAGTGGTCTGGATAAAAGTTCATACCAGCCACATCATTCCATTAAGTCAAATCCTAATCCAGAGAAAAGCCGTAACTCTTTTTAATTCTATACAGACAGAATGCTGAGGAATCTGCAGAAGAAAACTTTTAATCTAGCATATGTTTGTTCATAAAGTTTAAAAAAAAGAAACGATTGCCATAACATAAAAAGTGTAATGTGAAGCAGCAAATGCTGATGTAGAAGCTACAGCAATTTATGTAGAAGATCAAGCAAACATAATTGATGAAAGTGGCTACGCTAAACAGCAGATTTTCAATGTCAACAAAATAGCCTTCTATTGGAAAAGGATGTCTTCTAATGCTCTCATGGCTAGAGAGAAGAAGTCAATGCCTGGCTACAAAACTTCAAACCCAGGATGGCTCTCTTGATAGGGGCTAATGCAGCTGGTGATGTTCAGTTGAATCCAGTACTCACTTACCATCCTGAAAATTCCAGGGCCCTTAAGAATTATACAAAATCTACTTTGTCTGTGCTCTATAAAAGGAACAATAAAGCCAAGATGATGACATTTCTGTTTATATCATGGTTTACTGAATATTTTAAGCTCACTGTTGAGACCTACTGCTCAGAAAAGATCCCATTCAAAATATTACTGCTCAATGACAATGTATTTTGTAACACAAGAACTCAAATGAAAATGTTCAAGTTATATTAAGAACATTCATGATTCATGAAAGAAGGCAAAAATATAAACAGGAATTTGAATGAAGTTGCTTCCAACCCTCTGAATGACTTTGAAGAATTTAAAACTTCAGTGAAGGAATAAACTACAAATGTAGTAGAAACACTAAGAGATCTAGAATTGAAAGTAGAGCCTAAAGATGTGACTAGATTGCTGTAATTTTATGATAAAACTTTAACAGATATGGAGTTGCTTCTTATAAATTAGTAAAGAAAGTGATTTCTTGAGTTGGGATCCACTCATGGTGAAGAACTGTTTACATTGGGAAAATGACGATAAAGGATTGAGGATATTATATAAACTAACTTGATCCAACAGGTTTGAGAAGATGGATTTCAATTTTGAAATAAGTTCTGTGAGTAAAATGCTATGAAACAGCAACACATGCTAAATAAATCTTTCATGAAAAGAAGAATCAATTGCTGGTCAAATACTGCTGTCTTATATTCAGAAATTGCCACAGTCATTTTTACCTTCAGCACCGCCAGCCTATTAGTCAGCAGCCATAAAGCTCAAGGCAAGACCCTCCCCCAGCAGAATGTTTGGGTTAAATAAAGGTTGAGATGATCATTAGCCTTTTTAGCAATAAATTATTTTTTTATTTTTATTTTTTATTTTTGAAAAAGAAAAAAATAGAAAGAGAAAGAAAGAAGGAAAGAAAGAAAGAAAGAAAGAAAGAAAGAAAGAAAGAAAGAAAGAAAGAAAGAAAGAAAGAGAGAAAGAAAGAAAGAGAGAGAAAGAAAGAAAAGGAGAGGAAGACAGAGGAAGAGAAAGAGGGAAAGAGAATGGGAGTGTTGCTTTATTGCCTGGGCTAGCTAAAAATGGGTATTAAAAACCTCTTTTATGCCAATAATTGTGCTTAACAATGGAGACAGGAAAAAAATGAGGGAAGAAAATAACAAACAAGTAAACCTGTGAGTAGGTGTGATGTGGTACTGATAAGAGTGTATATTTTATGTATTTAAAGTGGAGAGTTCTATAAATGTTTATTAAGTTTACTTGATCCAGATCTGAGTTCAAGTCCTGGATATCCTTATTAATTTTCTGTCTCATTGATCTATCTAATATTGATGTTGAAGTCTCCCACTATTATTGGGTGGGAGTCTAAGTCTCTTTATAAGTCTTATGTATCTGGGTGTTCCTGTACTGGGTGCATATATATTTAGGATCATTAGCTCTTCTTGTTGCATTGATCCTTTTACCATTATGTATTGACGTTCTTTGCCTCTTTTGATCTCTGTTGCTTTAAAATCCATTTTATCAGAGATGGGAATTGCAACTCCTGCTTTTTATTTATTTGTTTATTTTTACTCTCCATATGGTTGGTAAATCTTTCTCCATCCCTTTGTTTTGAGTCTTGGTGTATCCTTGCATGTGAGATGGGTCTGGATACGGCATACTGATGGGTTTTGGCTGAATCTTTTGATTGGGGGATTTAGTCGATTTAAATTTAGGATTACTGCCATTTGATGTTAGCTGGCTGTTTTGCCCATTAGTTGATGTAAATTCTTCATTATGTTGATGCCCTTTACTTTTCAGTATATTTTTGGAAAGGCTAATACTAGTTGTTCGTGTCTATGTGTAATGCTTCTTTCAGAAACTTATAAAGCAGTCCTGGTGGTGATGAAATCTCTGAGTACTTGCTTGTTCACAAAATATTTTATTTTTCCTTCGCTTGTGAAGTTTAGTTTGGCTGGATATGAAATTCTGGGTTGAAAGTTCTTTTCTTTAAGGATGTTGAATATTGGCCCCCACTCTCTTCTAGCTTGTAGGGTTTCTGTTGAGAGATCTGCTGTGAGTCTGATGGGCTTCCCTTTGTGGGTAACCTAACCTTTCTCTCTGGCTGCCCTTCATATTTTCTCCTTCATTTCACCCCTGGTGAATCTAACGATTATGTGCCTTGGGGTTGCTTTTCTTGAGGAATACCTTTGTGGTGTTCTCTGTATTACCTGGAGTTCAATATTGTCCTGCCTTGCTAGGTTGGGAAAATTTTCCTGAATAATATCCTGAAGAGTATTTTCCAGCTTGGATTCATTCTCTTCATCGCATTCAGGTACACCTATCAAACGTAGATTAGGTATTTTCACATAGTCCCATATTTCTTGGATACTTTGTTCATTCCTTTTTATCCTTTTTTCTCTATTCTTGTCTTCTCATTTTATTTCATTAAGTTGATCTCTGACCTCTGATATCCTTTCTTCTGCTTGATCAATGCAGCTGTTGAAACTTATGCATACTTCATGAAGTTCTCATGTTGTGTTTTTCAACTCCATTAATTCACTTATATTCCTGTCTATATTGTCTATTCTCATTAGCATTTCATCAAAACTTTTTTCAAAGTTCTTAGTTTCTTTGCATTGGGCTAGAACAAGTTCTTTTAACTCCCATAAGTTTCTTATCATCCATCTTCTGAAGCCTACTTCTGTTAATGGAACACAGTTGTTCTCCATCAGGCCTTGTTCTGTTGCTGATTAGGAACTGTGATACCCTGTAGAGGGAGAGAAATTCTGATTTTGGGTATTCTCAGCCTTTTTAGGCTGGTTTCTTCCCTTCATTATAAATTTATCCATCTGTCGTCTTTGTAATTACCGACTTTCTAATTAGATTTCTGAGCGGACATCCAATTTATTGATTCCCAGAGCCAGAATCTGAGCAACCCACTGCGCCAGCTAAAACAGCGGCACTAAGATTGATGGTGCTTTTCTGCCTGGGGATCTCCCATCAGGCTTCTTTCTTGAGTCTGTCCTTCAATAAGCTGAATAGGTGACTCTGCCCTTCCGGAATTCCAAACGTCGGCCAAAAGGGGAACCAGTCCCGTTTACTCTGTACCAAGAACTGTCGCGCTGGCCACAAGGTCATGCTGGCGACCCGTGGGGCTCCTCTGCTGGGAATCTCCTGGTGCGTGAGCAACAAAAATTCATCTGAAAGTGTGGCGTCCTCTCGTTCTCTGCGCTTTCACTGGGAGCTACAATCCCGAGCTGCTAGCGATCAGCCATCTTGGATCTCTCTCCTGAGCAATAAATTACTTTTTAATTAAGGCATGTACATCATTTTTAAACATTATGCTATTGCACATTTCATATACTTCAGAATACTATAAAGACACATTTGTACACATAGAAAACTGCATAATTTGTGTACCTGCTTTATTGCAATCTTCACTTTATTGCAGTTATCTGAAATTGAACTCTCAGCATCTCTGAGATATGTCTCTACAGTGATGTTTAGTTAAGAATCTTTATATTTAAATTTCCGAAATTTAAATTTGATATCACTTAATTTCATTGTCATTGGTATATGCTTTTCATTCTTTCATTAAGATAGAGACTGTCCTTATTGACTAAAAACTTAAAGAGAATACTTTTCTATTAATATTTATCTAGGAAGTAAAGTACAACACTCACTTGCTAGCAGCCTAAAAATTAGTTCTTAACCTTTTAAGTTTAGTTTTATTACTAAGGAATACTGTGATTTAAATGATATGAAAAATTATTCCAATTAACAAAGAATTGCTCTTATCATTTATCCCAATCTTAAGAGTTTTCATGGTGAAAAGCATGGGAAAGAAATCTATATATTTAGTATTAATGGTATGTCACTTGGTCTTTCTGCTAGAAAATGTTAAACTCTGTGATTACGACATTTTGCATATTTGGCTTCTGAAAATTTTTAGATTAAATGTTTCAGAAGAGAGAACAGAATGAAAATATAAACACTTGTAAAGCAAGAATCAAGACACACAAATGCATATTATGCTGAAGGTTAATTTTTATACCACTAGTGTAAAGGCAAAGATAGAAAAAGCAATAGGAAGAAAAAATCTAGGGAAAATATTTTAAAATAAGCTTGGTTCAACTGTGTAATAAGTGGCACTTTGATGTTAAAAGTACATGATACTTTCAAGAGCATAATTTAAATGTATGTTGTACAGATAGAAAGCAAATTTATATTTCTCCCTTAGTTAATTCAAATGAACTCTAACAAACACACTTTCAACAATATTTAGCAGGAGCCATGACTCATAATTTCTTTCTTGTTTTATCTATGTGAGGCAAATTTACTGTGTCATTTGGCCTGCCACGATATGAAAGCTCTGTATTGATTGTCACAAAACAAAGTAATAAATGAAGTCCTGTCTTTTGACACAAGTTGTATTTTTTTATTTGTGTTTGTCTTTGATCTCTTGTATGGGTAAATAATATTTATTTAAATATATCAAGACCATTAGGCATTTTCAGACATATGGACACAGCAGCAATAGTAAACCATGGTTGATTTCATCTATTTTCAAATATACACAGAGAATCTTCTAGCTACTGCTCTGTCAACTGTTATGTTCTTTCCTGACAGCTGAAATGGGAGAAGAACTGCTCTTGGGTATTAACTTTCTTGATTCATAGAAAAATAGTCAGAAGTTTCTGCAAGATTGGTAGCATAGAGAAAGACAGAAGATATGTTTGTGTGATAGATCAGGGATTTGATTTTTAAAAAGATAGAATCTAACACCTTTCTATCAGTTGAAATAGTGACATGATGAATAATTGAATAACATCATGACTAAGGCACCAATAGTGAATGACTTAGCTATTTTTCTCTCTAAATTGGACAATTTCATGTAAGTGAAAATGTAAAACACTTGTAATAAATTCATTTTGCAACCAGTATAAATGTTTGGACCTTATCTATGTATATTTTGGAGTACTTTATAGTAAGTAATATCATTGCCCTAATTGTCACACACATAATCAGAAACTTTATATTACATTAGAAACAAAGAAAATCCAAATACAATAATTTGAACCAGGATTAGAGTTTTTTGCCCTTTTAAGGATGTTCTTTTTAATTCTATACTTTCTCTTTTTATCATCATGATGGAGACACTTCTTCTACTCAAAGAACAAATACATTTTCATCCATTTAGTATAGTTATAAAAAAAACTGGTAATTTTTTTCTCTATAAGATAACTAAATTTAAAGAGTGAGATGAACAGTTGGGTGTTGCATTAGTTTTTTTGTTTCTTTTAACTATCATTGCAAAGTACCAGAAACTAGAAAATTTAAAAGAACAAAAATTTATTCTCTCACGGTTAAGGAGGCTAGAAATATAATTTAAATGTAAAGCACTGTCAGGATCACATTCTTTCTAAAGTCACAAGAGTTGGCTTTTCCCAGCCTCTTTTAGCAGCCGGTAGACCTAGATATTCTTTGACTTGTGCAGTACAGCTCTGCTGTCTATCTCTGTCTTCTTACGGTCCTTTTCTCTATATCTGTGTCTGTGTCCACATTTCACTTTGTACCTACATAAGACCAGCCATAGCAAATTAAGTTCCTACCTTATTCCAGTTATTATGCCATCTTAGCTAATTATATCTGTGGTGACCCTATTGCTCCAGTTATTACCCCATCTTAACTAATTATATTTATAATGACAATGACCCTATTTCCACATAAGGTCAAATTCTGAGTCACTGGATGTTTGGGCTTTGATATCTTTTGGTGGGGATACAATTCATGCTGAAACTAATGTGCTTTGAATGAAGGAAAAAGATAAGAATAAAAAAATATATTTTGCCAAACATACTTTTCTAAATTTTAAATGGAATTTTAGATTATAGCCATTTCTTATCATAAGGTTGAACAAATGTGAATTTGAAAAGATTGCACCATTTCTACATTTTTTAAAAGCTGAAATGCTTCTATTTTAGGAGAGTCATCAATGAGAGCTATTTAGTCATGTCAATATCAGACAACTTACGGTTGAGGAAATTTGTTCACATGGAATAATTTGAATTTATAGGCATCATTCTAAAATCTAGAGAGGCATCTCACATTTAACATCCTGGTTTAGGTCTTATTTTTCTCTCTTTTGTACTTTATCTTAATATTTTGTACATTGTATTAAACAAAAATTGGGCTGTGCTATGTTTCAAGAATAATAGTTAAGATTCTGTACAACATTCTAAGTTAAGCAGACCTGGGGGATCTGCAGCATTCATGGAAAGCAGGAACAAGATAAGGCAAGGGACAGTGGTAGCTATGCAAATAGATTTCATCCCACGTTTTGAACTAATAGTACCAGTCATTTTCCTCTAGTAAACAGAGTGGGTGAGTAACTAAAGCCTGGACAATAATACCCCATTCTTGGTTACAGATAAGATCAAGTAGTGAAATTCAACATGATCAAACCTTAAAATAAGTGTTGTCTTAATTTTTGAATCAAATTGTAGACATATCCTTTGATAAACAACTATTTCCCCCCTCCACCTCAAAAGGATACAACATTTCAGTTATGCAAGATGAATAAGTTCTAGAGATCCAAAGCACAGAGTGAGAATTACAGTTAATAATTTTATTGCATACTTGACATTTTCTGAGAGTACATCTTAAGTGTTCTCGCCAAAACAAAAAATAAAACCAAGAATTAGCCAGGCATGGTGGCTCATGCCTATAATCCCAGCACTTTGGGAGGCCAAGGTTGGTGGATCAACTCAGGAGTTTGAGAAAAGCCTGATCAATGTGGTGAAACTTCGTCTCTACTAAAAAAAAAAAAAATAGCCAGCAGTGGTGGTACATGCATGTAATCCCAGCTACTCAGGGGTCTGAGGCAGGAGAATTGCTTGCACCCAGCAGGTGGGGGTTGCAGTGAACCAAAACTGTGCCATCACACTCCAGCCTGGGCAACAAGAGTAAAACTCCATGGAAAAAAAAAAAAAGAACACTTACTATGCATCAGATACAGGAAGTAAATTTAGTGTCAAAAAAAAAAACCCTACAATAAATTTAGTATTGAACTAAAAAAAATGTGAACATAAATCATGCCAAAACTTGAGTTTAGTACATAAGAAGTTGTTAATTTAGAAAGATATATAGTTTTGCCTACTCTCATCACTCAAAACAGTTTTGAAATGCCTCATTAAATTGTCTTTAGACCTTCTGATATATTATTTAGAACAAAATCACAAAATTTAAAATATTTTGCCAAATTTTGCAACTTAGACATCTGATATTAATCTAATAGCATGTAAGCAATGACTCTGATGACTGAATAAAATAAAGAAACTGGAAAATAGAAATGTGATGACAAAATAAAATAACTGTGGTAACAAAATAAAACTTCTAATGGCTTAAAAACTTTTCTACTGGAAACTACTCTAACCAAAGTATGAACCTTGAGAATTAATGCTATCAAAAGGACACTGAATATACTTTATGAGTGAGCAGGTTTGACTTTAGAATATATGAAGAATAAATGTTACAGTACCTTTTTAATCAATGGATTAAAGATTCTGCATCTAAGATCACATTAAGTTAATCTATATCATAAATATAAATATGTGTGCGCACACACTCTTACACAGGGTTTTGAAGTGAAGAGAATTGCTTCATCAACTCAAATTGCTTTCCTTTCTTCTCATTTTACATCTATATATATTTTCTATACATAAAATTTGAGGCCGGGCATGGTGGCTTATGCCTGTATTCCCAGCATTTTGGGAGGCCGAGGCAGATGGATCACCTGAGGTCAGCAGCTCAAGATCAGCCTGGCCAACATGGATAAACCCAGTCTCTACTAAAACTATAAAAATTAGCCAGGTGTGCTTAAAGGTGCCTGTAATCCCAGCTACTCAGGAGGTTGAGGCAGGAGAATTTCTTGAATCTGGGAGGTGGAGGTTGCAGTGAGCTGATATTGCACTACTGCACTCTACCCTGGGTGACAAGAACAAGACTCCATCTCAGAAAAAAAAATAGAAAGATATACAATTATGTTTACCTAATTATATATATCTAAGTATACACAGATCACAAAACAAGTCTTAATAAATTTAAGAAGATTGAAATCCTGTCAAGTATCTATTCTGACCATAATGGAATGAACTAGAAACTAACAGAGAAGGAAAACTAGAAAATGGACTTGAAATTGACCCTCTTACTTTTGAACAACTACTGAAAAATGAAACTAGGAAACGCTTCCAGACAAAGAAAAATGAAACACAACATTCCAAAACTTATGAGATTCAGAATAAACAGTACTAAGAGGGAAGCTTATTGTGATAAATACCTACATTTAAAAAGGAGAAAGACCTCAACTAACCAACCTAACTTTATACCTCAATGCATGATAAAAAAAAAACCAACTTAGAAGTTAGCAGAAGGAACAAAATAATAACTATTAGACTGTAAATAAACAAGAAGAGAAGGATAAACACTTAGATAAAATACACTATATATATATATATATATATATATATATATATATATATATACCTGTATATATTTTATCTATAATACAGACTTAGATTATATTTCCATACCACCTATCTGACAAATGACTAGCATTTAGAGTGTATTTTAAATGTCTCAAAATTAGAGAATAGGCCATGCACAGTGTCTCACACCTGTAATCTCAATACTTTGGGAGGCCAAGGTGGGTGGATCATGAGATCAGAAGTTTGAGACCAGCCTGGCCAATATGGTGACAACCAATCTCTACTAAAAATACAAAAAAAATTAGCCGGGTGTGGTGGCACATGGCTGTACTCTTAGCTACTCAGGAGGCTGAGGCAGAAGAATCACTTGAACCCAGGAGGAAGAGATTGCAGTGAGCCGAGATCACCCCATTGCACTCCAACCTGGGTGACACAGTGAGACTCTGTCTCAAAAAAAAAAAAAAAAAGAAAGAAAATGGGCAAGAGACATAAACAGTCATTTCAAAATAGAAGAGATAGAATTAGAAACAAAGAACATGAAATATATTTAAACATTATTCCTCAGAGAAATACAAATTAAAATCAGAACAACTAAAATAAAAATAATAGAAACATCAAATTTTGGCTAGGAAACAGAGACATTGGATCATATTGGTAAAGTAAAATAGTGCTGTCATCCTTGCAATACAGTTTTGGAATGTCTAATAAAAGTTCTCATATAGCCCAGAAATTACACTCTTAGATATTTATACTGGATGCATAAAATGTATGTTCACACAAAATCTCTATACAAATTCTTATGGCAGCTTAATTAGTAGTAGTCCCAAAATGTAAACAACTCAGATGCTGTTTGAGTAGCGAATGGTTAAGGAAACTGAGGTACTTCACATCATGGAATATTACTTAGGTATAAGAAGGGATGAACTATTCCTAATAGTATGCACAGGAACTAGGATGAATCTGAATAATTTACACTGAGTGGAAAAAAAGTCACAAATTATATACAAAAATTACATATTACACTCACATAATATTTTTGAGATAACAAAATTATAGAAATGGAGAACAGATTAGTGGTTGTTGAGTTAGGTATGAGATATACGAGGGTATTAGAGGGAAGTGTTAAGCTTACAAGTATTCACAGTAGAGATCTGTATAATGACAGTACCGTTCTTTCTTGACTGCTGCGGTGGATACATAAACGATGTATGTGCTGCAATAGCATAGAAATGAATGTACACAAATACACACCTCAAAGATAAATGAACACAGGTAAACCTGGGAGATCTGAATAATGAATTGCATCAATGTCAATATCCCAGCTGTGACATTATACTATAATTTTGCAAAATGTTACCATTGGTGGTAACTAAGTAAAGCTTATAAAGGATCTTTTATTTCTGACAATGTCATGTGAATCTACAAATATATCTTAAAATTACAACAACAAAGTTTAAAAATTGTGTTTGTAGAAATATTTTGAGACTTAATTTAATGCTATTTTCTTTCATAAAAGACTTTAAATCTTTTCTCAGCTATTTACCAATTTGCACTAGACATCTGGGAACACTTCAAACCAGTAAGGCATTGAGATGATTTGGAATGGAGCAAACTCTAAAACAGCCTGTAAATTTTTAGTTCCTCTTTCTCTTAGGGTGCAACCCTTTGGCTTTCTATTCTGAAACCCGAAGATGACACTAGTGATCCTTCTTTTAGTGGGTCCTGGATTTCAACAATTGTTCCTCTAACACAGTGGCTGGAATAACTAGGAGATGGGGAAGCTATGGGCAGCAGGACTGGGACTTGAATGGGAGGGTGGAGAGGAGTTTTCACACTACTCCTCTATAATCCTAAGAAAATTTTGGCAGTGCCTGGAGACAATTTGGTGTGTTTTCACAGTTTGAAGAATGCTATTGGAATCTAATGAGTAGAGGCTAGGAGTACCGCTAATCATCGCACAAATCACAGGACATCCCACCCCGTATCAACAAAGGAATTAGCTAGTCCAAAATGTAAATAGTATTGAGGCTTAGAAATCCTGCACTAGCCTCAGAAGGCTGATCTAAGCGACCTCAGCTTTTCAACCATATACTGTATGATTTGACAAAGTCTTGAGGCTATAAACCACTCCCAAATTTAGCCTCATCTTCATGTATTTCATCATCTCCTAGCTCGTGGTTAGATAATTTTTCACTGTCTTGTTAAGTCTCTCTAATGCCCCCAAGCAGATGAGACCTGTCTACTTTTGTTTATCTTTTTAGTCCAGTTTCTAGTTTTTCTCTTTCCTTATTAATTCTACATAAACTATTGAGCCATCATGAAAAGTCTAAACTCTTTAATACATTTGTAAAATTTTAAGTCCATTTAATACTTTATCAAGAATACTCATTCTGTATATTTATTTTTATACAGTTCTTTTCACTAAAATTATTCTGGAGCTTGCCTTTAAAAACATACAAATATTTAATATATGGTGTTTATGCCCAGTATCTATTGATCTTTAGCCCTGGCTAATCTGCTACAATTTTTTAATTATTTCTGCTGACCCTTACCTATTGCTACTTTTTCTTGAATTGAGTAATTGTTTTATTGACAAATGCTTACATACCTTACATATTATTTATTTAAAACCCTGGGGTTCAAAAATAAAGCTAATTTTTCCAAGAATTATTATAAGCTTTCATTGAAGGCTATGGACACCACTCTTCTACAGCATTTAAGTAAAATATTAGAAGAAAGTTCAGAAAGACGTTACATCAGTTTTAGGCCTTTTACTTGCTATAACATAATCCATGTGCAATAAAGAACCACATATATATATAGAAATGTACATGTATATGTACACACAATATACATGTATATAAAAGGTATATCTGATTACATTGCTTTTAACATTTTGGGATATTAATATCAACTAGAGATAAATTTGAGATTATACCTTCCTAAAAAGTTTTTAAATTAGAGACTCTAAAAAATGAAAAAATAAGAATGACAAATAAATTATGCTCAGGAGCTTATCTTCTTTCAAATGCAACAATTCTACCTTTCGAAAAAAAAGAAACTGCATCAAGGCATATACATCATATAATAACACGATGTAAAAATGTTGGAAAATCAATCACAGCATCATTTCTGTTTGAGCCTGGACACAACCCGAATATCATTCAAAACATAGGAAAAAAGACCATTACCCACAGATCATAATTCACATAAAAAATAACACCCATTTCCTTTGTTTAAAGTATTTTCAAATTTTCTATTTAAACTGACTGATAAAGAATGTTTCAGAAAATAGCAACACAAAAAGACCACAATGTTATAAGAATAGTTCATGAAAATAAAATTATCTTGAGGTATCTATCATCTTTTGATTTGTTTTTAAATTATTAGGAAACATCTCAACATTGTTTTATTTAACAAAAAGCATACAAATGATAAAATCATGTACAAACATGTATGCATATATTTGCTATTTATATTTTTGGCAAATACTAAATATTTTAAAAGTAACTCTCCCTAGAAAATTATAATGTTTTAAAAACATAACTTAAGGTTTGACAAAAGTAGAGTTTTTAATCTTTTGGGAACTATGGAGATGTTTATGCTGCAGCCTTTGTGGTTAAGAAATCTTGATAATTTAGTATTATTTGTTAAAAACAATGAATGCTCTTTTAGCTTTTTGTGTTTATAAACATGTATATATTAAAAAATTACAATAGTAAATAACATAAATGGGTTCATGGATGAATATTTAATTCTACAATTAAAAGTAGAATTGTATGCCTGAGTCAAATTAGGAGATCATTTTATATAATAGTATCATAACTCTTTGTATAAAGTAGCACAGGTTCTCTGAGTGCAGATATCTCTTCAACACACTGATTTCGTTTCCTTTAGAAGTATACACTCAGGAGTGGGACTGCTAGATCATAATTTTTTAATTTAAAAAAAATGAAAAGTTCTAGTTTTCAATTTTTTTGAGGAGCAAATTTTTTTCAGAATGGCCACACTACTTTAGATTCCCATCAACAGTAGTGTTTTTTCCACATCCTTACCAACACTTGTTATCTTTCATCATTAGATAACAGTCATTCTAACAAGTGTGAGGTAATACCTCATTGTGGTTTTAATGTGCATTTCCCTGATGATTAGTGGTATTGAGCTTTTTTCTTTTTTACATATACCTGTTGGCCATTTGTATGTCCTGTTTTAAGAAATGTTAACTCAATTAATGTGTCCATTTTAAAATCAGATTGTTTTTCTATCATTGACTTATTGACTTGCTTGAGTCTTTGTATATTTCTATACAAATATTGGAGATATATATATATATACATATATATGCTTTGCCAATACATTCTCTCAAAAAAAGATTCTTTTTTTTTCTTTCTTTCTTTTTGAGACGGAGTTTCGCTCTTGTTACCCAGGCTGGAGTGCAATGGCACGATCTCGGCTCACGGCAACCCCCGCCTCCTGGGTTCAGGCAATTCTCCTGCCTCAGCCTCCCGAGTAGCTGGAATTACAGGCACGCGCCACCATGCCCAGCTAATTTTTTTGTATTTTTAGTAGAGACAGGTTTCACCATGTTGACTAGGATGGTCTCGATCTCTTGACCGCGTGATCCACCTCGGCCTCCCAAAGTGCTGGGATTACAGGCTTGAGCCACTGCGACCGGCCTCAAAAAAAGATTCTATCTTTTGCTCTGTAGAAGCTTTTAGTCTGGATTGCAGCCTGATCAAGGTGGTGCTGGCAATGTTGCCTAATGAGTGGTACCCATGGAGAGGTCAAACTGGTGATGCCTGGGCAGAGGCGTATGTAGATGCACTTGGACTCTGGGATCTAGGGCAAAAATCGCACTAGTGCCTGGAAAGCAGGTGTACCCCTGCCCCATTGGTTGCCTGTGAAACAGACAGGAAGCCAAAAACAGGAGTACATACTTGCACAGATTTACAGTGGCTCTGGGGTTGGGGCAAGGCCTACCTCTCTATGACAGCTAAGCTGGTGTCCGGAGCACAGAAATGTATTTGGCTCCGGGGCTCAGAATGTGAAACAGCCCACTGTGGTGAGGATTCTGGTGTCTGAGACACAGTGGAGCCACAGAACCCAGGTCTGAAGTGTGAGCACTCAGGAAGTGGCCACAGCTTGGGTGTCAGAGCACATGTGTGTTTGGTAGAGATGGTGGATCCATTTCCTTAGCAGTTCAATAGCAGCTGCGTCTTGCAAGGAAGAGAGTGTTTAGTCACATCTTCCTCTGCGGGGATCTCCATCAAGAAGCTGCCCATTGGTCATCTCAGTGGCAAAAGATCCCAGCGTCCTCTGCAAAGCAGATTGCCTCGAACCAGGGTGGTTTCCACTTTCTGTTGATGCCAACAGTCTCTGATTTTCTTCTTTGTTCCTACTTCTCTCGTAGAATATCAGACATGCTGATCTCACCAGTGAGCCTTTCTATATGGACAGTCTCCATTTCTTTTGCTTCATTTGCTGCAGGTTCTTTAATGGGCCCTTTAACCCTCTCTGCATTGTTTTGATTCCTGGATAACTGTTTATATTTTTAATGGTGAGACTGAAGGATGGTGTCTCCTACTCTGTTCTACTGGTAGCATCACCCTCATGATGTTTATATATATATATATATATATATATATATATATATATATATATATATATATATATTTCAATCAAGCTAATTATTATATACTTAATTAACAGATCTTTGTACCAGTATGTTGAGAATATTTAAGCAATTTTCATGTATGTAATAGTTTATTATTGACTATAGCCACCATGCTGTACAATAGATCTGCATAACTTCAAATAATAAAGTTCTCAAAGCTTTATGCTCATATATTTCTTTCCCATGTTCATGCTCAGAACATTTGCTGTTTCACAATATATTTGTCTGTAATTTTATCTGAATGACGTGTTTTGCTTTTGAAAATATAAAATGACCACTATTTTTAAGTTAGCAAAAAATCAGCTCTTTTGTTTGACAAAAAAAAAAATTGTGAATTAGGACAATACATCTGTATAGGACAAAAATTTTGAGATTAAGAAAAAGTATTCAGCTTTCCTTATCAGTTCTTTAAAACATGCACAATCATAAATGCAGATCTGGACCAAGTGGACTTAATAGACATTTACAGAACTCTTAACCCCAAATCCACAAAATACACATTCTTCTCAGTACCACATTGCATTTACTCTAAAATTGACCACATAATTGGAAGTAAATCACTCCTCAGCAAATGCAAAAGAATGTAAATCATAACAAACAGTCTCTTAGACCACATTGCAATCAAATTAGAACTCAAGATCAAGAAACTAACTCAAAACCACACAACTTCATGGAAAATGAACAACTGGCTCCTGAATGTAGACTGGATAAACAATGAAATAAAGGCAGAAACAAAGATGTCCTTAGAAACCAAAGAGAACAAAGACACAACATACCAGAATCTCTGGGACACATTTAAAGCAGTGTCTAGAGGGAAATTCATAGCAATAAATGCCCCCATGAGGAGCAAGGAAAGGTCTAAAATTAACACCCTATCATCAAAGTTGAAAGATTTAGAGGAGCAAGATTTAAAAAACTCAAAACCTAGCAGAAGACAAGAAATAACTAAGATCAGAGTAGAACTGAAGGAGATAGAGACATAAAAATCCCTTCAAAAAATCAACAAACCCAGGAGCTGGTTTTTGAAAAGATCAACAAAATAAACCGCTAGGCAGACTAATAAAAAAAGAAGAGAGAATAATCAAATAGATGCAATAAAAACCGATAAAGGGGACATCACCACTGATTCCACAGTAATACAAACTACTGTCAGAGATTACTACATACAACTCTATGCACACAAACCTGTAAATCCGGAAGAAAAGGATAAATTGCTGGACACTTGCAGTCTTCCAAGACTAAACCAGGAAGAAGTTGAATTGCTGAATAGACAGATAACAAGGGCTGAAGTTGAGGCAGCAATTAATAGCCTACCAACTAAAAAAAAGCCCAGGTCCAGAAGGGTTTACAGCCAAATTCTACCAGACGTACATAGAGGAGCTGGTACCATTCCTTCTGAAACTATTCCAAACAATATAAAAAGAGGGAATCCTCCCCAACTCATTTTATGAGACCAACATCATCCTAATACCAAAACCGGGCAGAGACACAACTAAAATAGAAAACTTCAGGCCGGTATCCATGATGAACATTGACGCAAAAATCTTCAATAAAATACTGGCAAACAAAATGCAACAGCAAATCAAAAATCTTATTCATAATGATCAAGTAGGCTTCATCCCGGGTATGCAAGGCTGGTTTAACCTACACAGGTCTATCAATGTAATCCATCACATAAACAGAACCAAAGACAAAAACCACATGATTATCTCAATAGATGCAGAGAAGGCCTTCGACAAAATTCAACAACCCTTTATGATAAAAACCCTCAATAAACTAGGTATCAATGGTACATATCACAAAATAATAAAAGCTACTTACGACAAACCCCCAGCCAATATCATACTGAATAGGTGAAAACTGGAAGCGTTCCCTTTGAAATCTGGCACAAGACAAGGATGTCCTCTCTCACCACTCCTATTCAATATATAATTGTTAAATACATTATTAATGTGATATATCTAATTAATATTAAAATATTATCTAACCATCAAATATAATGTCAAAAAGAAACATCAATTTTGACAAATCAAACATATTGTCACATAAGTCCAACATTTTGTAATTCCTTTGTTTAATTTATATTACCATAAAAAGAAATATGTTTTAGATGATTGGTTTGTCTAGTTACTCTTTTGAATTAATATGCTATGAAATTGTAGATCCCAATAGACAAATAATTTTAATATGTGCAATCATGCATCACATATCCACATTTTTGTCAATGATGCTCCACATATAAACCTTTGATCCCATAAGATTATAACAGAACTGAAAAATTTTTATTGCCTGGTGACATTGTAGCTGTCATAATTTCATAGTGCCACACATTACTTCTGTGTTTGTGGTGATAATGATGTAAACAAACCTACTGTGCCACCAGTCTTTTAAAAGTATAGCACATACAATTATGTGTAGTAATATTTAATAGTGACAATAACTATGTTACTGGTTTATGTATTTATCATATTTTACATTTTATTGTTATTTTGAATGTATTCCTACTTATAGATGTTAACTATAAAACATCCTCAGGCATGTCCTTCAGGAGGTATTCCAGAAGTCACTGTTATCATAGGAGATGAATACTCCATTCTTGGTATTGCCTCTGGAGATGAAGATGTAGAAGACAGGGATATTGATAATCCTAACCCTGTGTAGGCCTAAGATAATGTGTGTGTTTTTGCCTTACTTTTTTTTTTTTTTTTGAGGCAGTGTTTCACTCTGCCACCCAGGCTGGAGTGCAGTGGGGCAATCTGGGCTCCCTGCAACCTCGGCCTCCCAGATTCAAGCAATTCTCCTGCATTAGCCTCCGGAGTACCTGGGATTACAGACACGCACCACCATACCTGCCTTATTTTTGTATTTTTATTAGATATGGAGTTTCACCATGTTGGCCAGGCTGGTCTCAAACTCCTGACCTCATGATCTGCCCACCTTGGCCTCCCAAAGTGCTGGGATTACAGGTGTGAGCCACTGTGCCCAGCCTCTGTCTTACATTTTAACAAAAATTCTAAAATATAAAATAAGTTAATTGATTAATTAAAGAAAAACAAAGTCTATACATATGAATATAAAGAAAGAAAATGCATTGGTACAGCACCATAATGTGTGCTTTAAGGTGTTATTACAAAGAAATAAAATAGTTAAAAAATAAAAATATATACAGTAAAAAAGTTGTAGCAAGATTAATGTATTACTGAAAAAAAATTTTTTAATAAAGTGTAGTTTAAGGATACAATTTTTTTTAACTTTTATTTTAGGTATAGGGAGTATGTGCAAGATTGTTATATAGATAAAGTATGTGTCATGGGGGTTTAGTGTGCAGATTTTTTAGTCACCCATATAATAAGCATAGTATCTGATAGGTACTTTTTAATATCTTTCTTCTCCCATTCTTCACCCTCAAGTAGACCCCAGTGTCTGTTGTTCTTCTCTTTGTATCTAGTAGAGACAGGGTTTCACCTTGTTGGCCAGGCTGTTTTCCGTTGTTTACCTTCTATTTATAAGTAAGAAAATATGAAATTTGGTTTTTCATTTTTGCCTTAGTTTACTTAGGATAATGGTCTATAGCTCCATCCATGTTGCAAAGGACATGCTCTCATTCTTTTTAATAACTGCATAGTAGTTCATGGAATATATGTACCACAGTTTTTTTATTCAGTCCACCATTCATGAGCATTTGGGTTGATCCTATGTCTTTGCTGTTATGAACAGTGCTGCAATAAAATACACATGCAGATGTCTTTATGGTAGATATAACTATATTTCTTTTGGTATATATCCAATACCTGTATTGCTATGTCAAATGGTAATTTTAAGTTCTTTGAGAAATCGCCACACTGCTTTCACAATGGCTGAACTAATTTACACTCCCGCCGGTAGTGTAAAAGTATTCCCTTTCCTCTGCAACTACTCTAGCATCTATGTGTTTTGACTTTTTAATAAAGGCTATTCTAACTGACATAAGATGGTATCTCATTGTGGTTTTGATTTGCATTTCTCTGATTATTGGTGATATGGAGCATTTTTTTCATTTACTTGCTGGCCACATGCATGTCCTTTTTTGAAAAGTGTCTGTTCATGTCCTTTGCCCAGTTTTTAATGGGGTTGTTTTTGCCTGTAAATTTAAGTCCCATATAGGGTCTGGATTTTAATTATCCAGAATTTGGCAGATGTATACTTTGCAAATATTTTCTCCCATTCTGTGGGTTGTCTGTTTACTCTGCTAATGTTTCCTTTTTTCTTTTTTCCTGTTTTCTGTGCAGAAACTTTAGTTTAATTAGGTCCCAGTGGTCAATTTTTGTTTTTGTTCTTTTTTCTTGGTGTCATCATGAAATTTTTGCAAGGTCCTATGTCCAGAATGCTATTTCCTAGGTTTCTTTCATGGTTCTTACAGTTCTATATTTTATATTTAAGTCTTTAATCCAATCTTTGGTTTTTTGTATATGGTATAACAAAGGGGTCCAGTTTCAATCTTCTGTATATGGCTAGCTAGCCAGTTATCCTAGCACCTTTTTTGAATAGGGAGTCCTTTCCCCATTGCTTTTGTTAGCTGTGTTGAAGATCTGATGGTTGTAGGTGTGTGGCATTATTTCTGGGCTCTTTATTCCATTCCATTGCTCTATGTGTTTGTTTTTGTACCAGTACCATGCTGTTTTGGTTACTGTAGCCTTGTAGTACAGTTTAAAGTTGGGTAGTGTGATGCCTCCAACTTTGGTATGTGTTTTGGTTTTGCTTAGAATTCCTTGTCTGTTTGGTTCTTTTTTGGATTCAATATGATTTTTTCAAAGATTTTTCTAATTCTGCAAAGAAAGTATTTGGTAGTTTGATAAGAATAGCATTGAATCTGTAAATTGCTTTTGACAATATGGTCATTTCAACACTATTGATTCTTCCTATCCATGAGCATGGAAAATTTGTGTAGTTTATGTGTACAAAGTTTATAAAGTGTTCAGTAATATACAGTAATGTCCTTGGCCTTTAAATGCACTCACTACTCATTCAGGCATACCAAAGCAACTTTCATTTAAGCAAGCTATATTTATGGTAAGTACATATAAAGGTAAACCATTTTTAATTTTTATACCATATTTTTACTGTACCTTTTCTATGACTAGATACACAATTACTTACCATTGTATTACAATTGCCTAGCGTATTCAGTACAGTCACAGGCTGTACAGGTTTGTAGCCTAGGAACAATAGGCTATACCACATACCCTGGGTATAAATATGTGATGTATCTAGGTTTGTGTAAGTACACTCTATGATATTTCCATAATGATGAAATCTCCTAAGGACATATTTCTCAGAACATATCCCAGTTGTTAAGCAACACATGACTACATTTTGCACTAATGTTGACTTGTCTCTTGAAACCAAAGAAAATAATTAATTGAACACAGTCTGTCTATGAGAAAGCCTATGAAATCTTTATATTCAGGACTAAAGATATGTCAATTTTACTATGTAAAAAAGAAATCTTACATATAGTTTCCATGAGAGTCTTTCTTACTTTCTTCAAAAAAACAAAATTTCTGGAGGATAGATATTAGAGCCCACATTATTTTAAGTTTTTTGTTATTGTTGTTGAGTTTGAAAAGTAAAATATAGCCCTGGGAATATTATGACAAACTTTCCATGCAATCTGAAGCCTAATCTTTGCATTTGCAAAATACTCACACAAGATCTTTGAATCATTTTAGATTTAAAATTTCTCTAAGAATATACTTGTAATAATTAAAACATATTTCAATGATTTTTAACCAAATATATTTTTCTTATTTAAAATATAAAAATACAAATTATCTGACTCTCTCTCTCTCATAGAACAGTTAAGTTGCAAATTAGTCTAATAAATAAGTCTCTGACCTTGAATTCTTCCTTGTGCTTGGACAAGAGATAGGACCTTCCTAGATTTTTCCAATGCACAGCTCGCTTCACATCAGTATAGGTTCTGTCATTCTTGACAGGTCTCTTCTCCCTGTAGTGGATGAGAAATAATCAGCTGTGGTTAGAAAAGAACTAAAATTTTTCAAGGTGAAAATTATCCTAATTGCAACCCCCCCACCCCCGAGGAAAGTGATATGATTCTTCTTGACACCATAAGAGAACACTGAACATACTTTTGTTAATTTATCAAGTTGAAAAATTATTTCTACCTCTTAAGCAAATGTGACCAGTTTATGTACAGAGATCCTATCACTGTAATACAACAGAACCCAACTCAGTGTTTAATATTTTGAAATATGTAGCATGTGGCGTAGATATTCAAGTTAAATTTCCATACATTGAAAGACTCCCTCTTTTACTCTCATCTCTTTCTCTATTCCCATGAATAAGAAAGTTGAAGTCAAAGTAATTGATGATTAGCTTTCCATTATCCAGAGATATTTCTGATGTCAATGGGTATATGCTTGAGTCTTAAAATACTATAATCAAAAGATAATAATTTTCATCATTCAGAGATCCACTGTTTCAGGTTTAATTAGAGCCATTGGTGTACAGTATTGTATTATGACTACAGGTATTTGTTTTACCCTATAACAAAAATTTTCAGACATCTGAAGTCTTTATTTCCAACATCATTTCATATGAGCATGAAACATTATCAATCAACTTTATAGGTTTTGTACACTTCCCACTTCCATATTAATAAGATTTGTTGCAATCAGTGTTCATTCACAGCAATTTTACTCAACTTCCTTGGGCAGCACTGCACCTCACCTGACCCTGACTACTATCTCAACTGCCATTTTATTGTATTTTATTTTTTAAATTCACCTTGATTTAGAATCTCATCTAGTGACAATTTCTCTTATGTAACAAAGAAAATTTGGGTCGCTTGATACTATCTTTATTAACAGCCTGTAACTGGGTCACAGGATGCAGAGGACAGCAGAGAGGCGTCTCAAAGACGTTCCCAATTCCCCGATGGGGAGGAGAACGCACTCAGCTCCCTTCCCGTCCGATTATTTCCCCAATGCGTCCAAGCTTCTTGACCTCCCTTTCTGCAGGAATGGGGAAGAGGTGGTGATATTACCTTTCAATTAAATATTGGACCCAAAGAGCTTTTCAGAAAGCGATTTATTAGGCAGAGAGAGAGAGAGAGAGAGAGAGAGAGAGAGAGAGAGAGAGAGAGAGAGAGCGAGAGCGAGAGCGAGAGCGAGAGCGAGAGCGAGAGCGAGAGCGAGAGCGAGAGAGAGGGAGAGAGAGAGAGCGCTCCCTCACTGCCATGGGAGGGGAATCCAGAGGGGATATCTGCACAGGTAGAAAGGGAAAGACAGCTCCCACACTGTTGTGGGAGGGGATCCTAGAGAGAGAAAATCCGCACAGGTAAGGTGCAGTGCAGTTTTAACTTTGAAGTTATTCCTGCCCCATTAATGTTCTTGTCCAATGAGGAGTTCTTTTAAACTTCCTCTGGAGTGACTAATCTTTGACTTTGATTCCAGATTGGTTGCTTGGGCCCATAACAGAGGCCCTCCTTCTAGGGCTTTTGGCGGGTTTTCTGAACAAAGGAAGCTCACCGGGAATTTTACCTAGCCAGAGCAGGGAAAAGTTAGAAAAAGAACTCCAGGTTCCGGGATGGGGAGGTGGATGGAGCCATGATGCTGGGAAGTTCTTGCCTTTGAAAACATGCCCCGTGTGGACCCGGGAAGAGAAGTTAACATAGTCCCTCAATCCCTTTCTACTTATTGACTTAACAATGTTCAATATATTTTTAACTTTTTCTTGTATGCCTCAGAGTATAAATTGTCCTCAATTGTAAAACTCAAAAGTTTTTCTTGACTTCATTGCTCTGTTTTTCTTTTTGAAACTTCTTTATGTATATGTATACTATCACCCTCATTTGAAGCATTACAATTTTGAACCTAAAAACTTCTGTACTCAGCTTATAGAGACATGCTTGTTTCAAATTCCAGAGGTATATATCTATTTCTCTCTAGCTACTAACCACATTTTTCCTTCTCATTATAACTAACCTTCTTATAAAGGAGCTTAGCATTTAGGTTTCTGATTTTGAAATTTCATCATCACCTCCTAAACTTGTTCACTTTATTCTGTATCATCATTCTATTGAATTTGTTTTATCTAATATTAATCAAGACCTAATATTTATCAAATCCAATGCAAAATTGATTTTCCTGTATTAAAAGAACATCTGCGCTGTCTTTAATAATTGGCTTATTTGATACTCTTGAAAATATATTTTCCCTCTTTTCAGGAGCAGCATCATTTACTTTTCGTGGATTTCCTGGTAAATTTCTAATCATTTCGTTTTAATTTACATAGGTTTTTTTAATGCCATCATCTTGAACACCACCATCACCCAAGGTTTTCCCAAGACTGTTAGTCCCTGATGACATATCTTTCAACAATGTATACTTTCATCAGGTAATCTCATTTACTTTTACAGCCACTCCATATATGTCAATAGTTTGCAAATCTTATTTTGAAACCTCATATATAACATGAACTTTATCACTATCTATTTTGTGCACTTTCCCTTAATGTTGAGCTATTATATGACAAATAGAATAATAAATAAACATTAAATACATTCTTTATCTCTCAACTTAAAGGGAAAACAACACAGAAATGAAATGCTTTTCAAATTCAAATTAAACTTCAAATGACAACATTGTAAGAGGAAAAAATGGTTGGTCCTATCTACATTTCTGATATATATGCAAAAGTGGTATATCTACCAGAAATAATGTTAATTATTTGTTATTTCTAAGAAAAGGAAAATGTTATATCACAAAAAAGAAATGCTTAAGACATTCATTTGTTATAAAATTAATATTTCTACTCATACCTATGAGTTTTCCTCTCACAAATTTTCACATGTAATGATTAGTTGCCTATGCTAAGCTCTGTGAAGGCAGATTTCTTGCTTTCTTCAGATAACCCTTATACATTGTAATGATATCCATTAACTGCCTCCTTCTGCTCCTTTAGCATTATTTTGTCTGGAATTGACGATGCATCAAATAAAACAAGTTTCTGCATTTAAAAGTATTTCAAATTTGGGGTCACATTTTAATGTTTTAATAGTCTATCTTGTATTCTGTTATGTCTCCTCCTATTTATCACATTTCGTGTCTGAAAATAACACTAAACCATCTCTGATAAGCAGATCAAACATCATGACTTCCAAAATGCTTAGTTCTAACATATTTTGGTGAACTTTGTGGATATTTTGTTATTGTTTGTGGCAGTTTCTTCTATTCACCAAGGATATTCTTCATGGAATGAAGCCTAGGTTAATTTTGTATCCATGGCATTTAGAACAGTGCCTTGAAATTAAAAACTATAGGCCAGGAGCAGTGGCTCATGCCTACACTTTGGGAAGCTGAGGTGGGTGGATCACGACATCAAGAGATTGAGACTATCCTGGCCAACATGAAGAAAACCTGTCTCTACTAAAAATACAAAAATTAGCTGGGCATGGTGGACATGCCTGTAGTCCCAGCTACTTGGGAGGCTGAGGCAGGAGAATCACTTGAAACTGGAAAGCAGAGGTTTCAGTGATTCAAGATCATGCCACTGAGCTCCTGCCTGGCGACAGCCATTTATTCCATGCATCTAAAGTTCACAGGTCCGGGTTATATAACTGCAATTAGCAGCTGATCCTATAGTTAGGTTTTGGATAATCTCAACCAAACAAGCCACAAATGCCACTCTGGTAACAAAACAGCTAGCTCTAACCTCTGTTACAATACACACTGACTAAGATAAGTTTTGGAAATAGTAAACAAAATAATGATTTATTGTAGAGAGAGAGCAATTTTCAGTAAGATGCACATAGCACAGGTGTTAAAAAACCTATGACACTTGTTAAAGTGGTAAATCAGACTTTACTTAGGGCTATCATGATAGTTGACTGTCATGGGGTTTTGTGGTAAGGAAGAGAGATTGTACTAAACTCTGAACACAACTCAGAAAAGTAGAAATGTGTATACAGTGTAGGCTTAACTCAAAAATCAATGCATTTCATGATATAATATGATCTTGTAAAAGGAACATGATTACGTCAATAGATGCAGAAAATATTTGACAATATTTGATATCCATTGATGGTAATAATTAAGAAAATATGAAATCAGAATTAGTGTGAACAATATATAATCTATAGCTAACGTAATATTTAATGGTAAAAGATAAAGTAATTTTTTCCTAACAGGCAAGGATTTCTCTCACTACCCTCATTTACTGCCATACTGAAAGTTCTAGCACATGGAATAAGTCAATAAATAGAAATCAAAGTATTCATATTGTAAAGAAATAAATAAAATGATGCCTATTCACAGAAAACATAATTGTCAATGTGGGAAATTTCAAGGCATCCATTTAAGCAATACCATAGAAGAAATAACTGAATTGAGCAATGTCACAAGACTTAAGGTCAATATATACAATTCTGTCATCTTTCTGTTAACTAGTAATGAAGAATAAAAGCAAAAACATAATATGTCATCATTTGATGAGTTCTGTTCCATAAGAAAGTAATCTCAAGTAAAGTATATACAGAAAATATGTGCTAAACTTTTTAAATTATTGGTGAAATACATGAAAGAAATAGAAATAATTGTAAAAAATATATTAACAAATTTGGAAGACTCAAAATAATTAAGATGACAAATATAAAAAACTGATTTATAGATTAAATGTAATATCAATCAAAATCACAGTAGGATTTTTCACAAAAATAGACAAGTTGATTCTCAAATTTATATGAATAAGTAATTGGAGTTATATTTTCCAAAATAATTTTATAAAATAACAGATTTAGAGTACTTACAATGTTAGAGATTGTATTGTGTCCCATCCGCTTTCTCTCCCGAATCACAAAATATTAAGAGTCTTAACTCCCAGCACATCAGAATATGATGTTATTTAAAGACAAAGTCTTTATAGAGGAGGTCAAGTTAAAATTAGTCGAGTCAAAGTCTGGGCCCTAAACCAATATGACCAGCATCCTCATAAAAAGAGAACATGATGATGTAAACAGATAACAGAAGATCGTCATCTGCAAGCCAAAAAGAGAAAGACCTGGAACAGAATTTTTCATCATAGCCCATATAAGAAAACAACCCTGCTGACATTTTGATTTCAGATTTCTAGACCCTAGAACTGTAAGATAGTAAATTTCTGTCACCTCAATCACTCAGATTGTGGTATGATGTTACAGTAACCACAGCAAACTAATACACATAGCCATTGATTTTAAGAGTTACTATTAATCTAAATTAAGAAAGCCATTTTAGGCCAGGCGCGGTGGCTCATGCCTGTAATCCCAGCACTTTAGGAGGCCGAGGAGGGTGGATCACGAGGTCAAGAGATTGAGACCATCCTGGTCAACAAGGTGAAACCCCGTCTCTACTAAAATACAAAAATTAGCTGAGCATGGTGGTGTGCACCTGTAGTCCCAGCTACTCGGGAGACTGAGGCAGGAGAATTGCTTGAACCCAGAAGGCGGAGGTTGCCGTGAGCCGAGATCATGCCATTGCACTCCAGTCTGGGTAACAACAGCAAAACTCCGTCTAAAAATAAACAAATAAATAAACAATAATGAAAAAATACAAAGCCATTTTAATATAATTGAATGACCAATGAAACAAAGACCAATGAAACAACACAAAATCCATACATAGGCCAACACAAACACATTACCTGATTTTGTACAAAATACAAGAACAACTTAATGTAGAAGGTATAGTCTTTCATCAAAAGGTATAGGGACAAGGGTATATTTATGTATTTTTTTAAAGACAAAAGATAGAGAGGTGAAGGGAAAGGTAGAGAGGAAGGAAGAAGAGGTAGTAGAAGCAGTAACCTTCTCTTCACTTTATATAAAACATTAATTCAAAATATATAACAGAATTAAATATACACCACAATCATAACACATTTAGGAGAAAATCTTTGTGACAGACAAAGTGCTTTAGAACTGATATCAAGTACATTAGACTTCATTAAAATTAAAAATATTTTTAAGTGAAGGACACAGTTAAGAGACTGAAAAAGAGTATTTGCAGATGACATAGAAGACAAACGATTTGTATTCAGAATATGTAAAGAATAGTTGGAACTCAGTAGTATGAAAACAATCATAAAAATGTGCAAATGAATAGACACTTCACCAAAAACTACTCATAAAGTACAAATATATTGAAAATTGTTGAATATCACTAGTAATTGGAAAAAGAAAAATTAAATCCATGGTGAAAAACAGCTAAACACCTATGAGAACAGCTAAACCTTTTTAAAAAAAGAAGAACAGTGACAAAAGCAAGTGTTGGCTGGCCCATGGAGCAATGGGATTACTCAGACATTGCTGCCAGGGATGCAAATTGCACAGACACACAGAAAAACAGTCTGGCAGCATCCTGCAAGGCTAAACATGCACATACATTATGACCCAATAATCATGCTTCTAGTATTTATCCTAGACAAATAAAAACTGATAATTACACAAAAATCTGTCTACAAATGTGTAACACATTGCCCCAAAACAAAAACAACCCATGTGGCCTTACAGGAGATAAACTGTGATGCATTCACTCTCAGCAATAAAGAGAAATGAATGAATGTTTTATGTAACAAGGATGGATCTCAAATGAATTATGGTAAATGAACAAATTCCATCTCAAAATATTATATACCCACTGATTTCATATCTCCAACATTTAGGAAAAGTCAAAAATATCAGAACTAGAACAGACTAGTTGTTACCATGGTTTAGAAGATGAAATAAGATTTAAATGCAAGGGAACAGCATGACAGAATTCTCTGGAGCATTAGAATTATTTTGTATACTTTCTGTTGTAACAATTACAATAATATAATTATGAGTCAAAGCTTGTAGAACTATATATTAAAGTAGCATGACTTTACATTAAGAAATTTAAGAATATTAATTTTTCACTGGTAAAACCATTGAGGAAATCAAAGGCTTTAATACATTTTAAAATTTAAATTTAACTTTAAGAAATAACTAAAATTTCAAAAATTTTTAACATTTTATTCAATGTGTACTTGTGCTCTCCATAGGTCAATGTATGTTAACAATTAAACCTTGCAGACTTTGTGTGAATAATTACTCATCCTTTCCAAAACGTACTTGTAGTATCATTGCATTTAACATGTTAAAAGGAATTATTTGCTATCTCTTTCCTGGGAATAAAGTTTTGGTTTGATGAGAAGTGTAATTTTATTATTTTCCTGCCGAGAGGTTAGACAATATTTTTAAATGATTAAGAAATCACTTTCTAAAAATTAAATATAAAATATTACAATTCAAGCACAAAAGAAGCATTTGTTCTTAATGTCTACTTTGTGAGGTCAAGTAACATTCCTTCTTTCACAAGAACTACATTCTAATCTTAACACTCAGGTTTGGAAAAATTATACTTCTTCCCTCACAGTATGATGCTGTGGTTAAACTATGAAATCATTTTAATATAGTATTAAGCCAAATAGTCATTTTTTGCATTGTTAAATATGAAACAAGGAACTACAGTCATGTATTTATTTGTTGCTGGGATATAGTTTGCATATTGAAGTAAATAATACCAGATTGCTGAACAAAAATAAAATGCATTATGTTGTTCATCTTCCAAATACTAATGAATGTCAACTTGTGTTCTAATTATCCCTCTAAGGGGAAGTCTATTGATCAAGAAAAGGCTGGATTCAAGAATAAAGAATCCCAAGGCAGTAATTCTATGCTAGTCATAAAGCAAATTATAATCAAACACATGATGGTTTGCTCTTTTTACAAAAACAAGTTTTAATGTATTGAAATTAATAACAATGGATTTATTTTTAAGTAAGTTCTGTTTACAGAAATGTATAACTTTTGTGAAAGGCACAGAGTAAGAACTAGTCAGTTTAGAGCATATGTCTATCATATGACATCCTGTTAAATGTGATTAATTTTAGAGGCTCTTTTAATATTTATTATACTGCCCTCAAAAATAAATTGTTATCCACTATATGAATGAAAGGTGATTAAAAAATATAGGAAGTTAATACATTACCTTATTCATTCATTCAATAAAAATTTCTTTATCACTTTCCATTGGTCAGACCCTGTCCAAATACAAGCAAATAAAACCAATAAAATCACTTTGACATCTTTGAGCTAAAATTCTAGCAGAGGTCAAAAGACAATTTTTAAAAAATCTAATAACTAAAAACCATAGCAATGCTACAAAATAATATGTTACAAAAGAAAATAAATTATAATAAGTTAATGAAAATTGGGAGGACTATGATTATGCCTTAAAAAAAAGGTTGAGATAGTTTCAATATACCTCTTTGCCAAATCTTACGTTGAATCATAATCCCCAATGTTGTAAGTTGAGCCTGGTGGGAGGTGTTTGGCTCATGGGAGCATACCCCTCACGGCTTGCTGCTGTCCTTGTAATAGTGAAAGAGTTATTATGAGATCTGTTTAAGTGTGTGGCACTTCCCTTCCTCACTGTTTGCTCTTGCTCCTGCTTTATTTTCCTCAATGTATAAAAGCTTGCAGAGGCCTCCCCAGGAGCTAGGCACATGCCAGCACCAGGCTTGCTGTACAGCCTGCGAAACCACCAGCCAATTACACCATCTTTCTTTATAAATTACACAGTCTCAGGTATTTCTTTATAGCAATGCAAGAATGGCCTAACACAGAAATGGTTATGATTGTTATCACTGTGAAGATGATATCAGAGAAAATCCTTGAAGAATGTAACACAGTCTAGGTTGCAGGGAACCTAAAATTGGATTTGATTTGAACATATTGGAAAGTTAATTTCCAAGCCACTAATCCCTTTATAAATCTTGGGCCCAGACTAGTACTGGACACATAAAAGATTGTCCAGGAAGACAGTATTTGAATGCAAGTAAACTATTTAAATCAATTTATATTTTTGAGAAATTGTGAAATTAGAGTTAAAGTTCACTTTATAGATTTGCATTCCTATTAATATTGTGACACACAAGAGAGTGTCCTGGGTCAACAAACCAGCTGTATATGGAATTCTTAGTTGCTAGAGCTGTGCAGCATTCAAAGGAAGTCATTCCACAAATCCTGTGATTTGGGACTATACTAAGCAGAATGTTGGCAATAGCATTGGCAAATATTTTCTCTGACACTTTTTCTTTTAAGGGGAAACCTAAAGCCCATTGAATATACAAGGCAGTGATGCACAGGAAACATGGGACAAAAGAATTAAAGTGATGATCAGAAACAATAAATATGATGTTTCTCAGTAGCAGAAATTCATTCACTCATAAAATAGAAGCCTCTGGAACAATCTCATTCTATACTATACCTTTTTTTGATATAAAAATTTTGTCAAAAAGAAAACAAAAACATAATAATGTCATTTATTTCTCAGATGCCCCCAGATCACTACATAGACAGTCAGATATTCGATATATAAAGGAAGAAGTTTTATAGCATTCAGGTAGAAACTGAGATTTTTGTTAGACTAATCGTGGTAATCTGGGGACAAATGTAGGAAATACTATTTATTTAAAGATAAACATTGTCCAATAAACGGTCTGAAAATAAAATGTATAACAAAACAATAGCATTCAGGAGGTAGATAAAAAATTATTGTGGAAATTCATTTAAACTTTTTCTCTTTTTTTTTTTATATAAGGATGCAGTTACAGGTGAGGATAGTTTTATTTTTTTAATTTAATTTTATTTATTTATTTATTTATTTTAGACAAAGGGAAAAAGAATAAAAAATTATAAAGCACACCTACAAGATCCAGAAAAATAGCCTCAAAAGAGCAAACCTAAGATATTGGCCTTAAAGAGGAGAAAGAGAAAGAAATTAGAGCAGAAGTTTATTCAAATGGATAATAGGAGAGAAGGAGAGGAAACAAGAGGAAGAAAAAGAGGGAGAGAGAACAGGAATATTGCTTAATTCTAAGAATTGTTATTAATAATGGCTGATCAATATTTTGTGTATTCAAAGTGGAGAATGTATATTTTGTGTATTTAAAGTGGAGAGCGCTATACATATTTATTAAGTTTACTTGTTCTGGATCTGAATTCAATCCTGGATATCCTTATTAATTTTCTGTCTCATTGAGTCTAAATCTCTTTATGGGTCTTATGTATCTGGGTGTTAGGATCGTTAGCTCTTATTGTTGCATTGATCCTTTTACCACTGTATCTTCTTTGTTGCTTTGAAATCTATTTTATAAAATGCGAGAATTGCAACTCCTGCCTTTTGTT
>CM052648.1:163897802-163991138 GCA_028533165.1 Leontopithecus rosalia | reverse complement strand
TGGATGCCCAGTTTATTGATTCCCAGTGCTGGAATCCGAGCAACCCACTGTGCCGGCCAAAACAGCAGTAATAAGGCTGATGGTGCTCCTCTGCCTGGGAATCTCCGGTCTGGCTTTCTTCTCTGCCTTCCCGGAGCTCCAAGCATTAGTCAGTAGGGGAGCTGCTGCACCGAGACGCCGGCAAAACTGCTGCGCCGGCCACAAGAGTCACGCTGGCGACCCGTGGGGCCCCTCCACTGGGAATCTTCTGGTCCGTGAGTGACGAAAATTCGCCCGAAAGTGTGGCGTCCTCTCGTTCTCTGGGCTTTCACCGGGAGCTACAATCCCGAGCTGTCAGCGATCAGCCATCTTGGATCGCTTCAAAACTTTTTCTCACTTGAAACTGCATTCCAGAAAATACCTGGGGTCTTTCTTATCCCTTGTTTTAGAAAGGTACCAAGAGGCATATTGCTGTTGCATGCACCCTGAGAAATATGCTTCCATGTTTGTTTGTCCTTCCTCTGCTGTTTGGAATCCACTGGGACATGCTGTAGGATAAAATCTCCTTGACACTGCCACACTATCCCTTCTACCTTCAAGGGATTATTACAGCATGTACGGTATGCACACACAGATTTTATTTCTACATTATTAGTGTTTTTTAGTTATTCTAAGTAGGAAATAACAATTTAAAATAATCAAATTATTGTCTTGGCTAATTCAATTTTGTTTTTATTGCTAGAGAGACTTAAAAACTTTTAGTCTTCGACAACCCTATCCGTCCCCTAACCTGCTTATTACCCTAAATTCATAACACCAAATATCCTAAGGAGGTCTATATTGCATAGTAATCACCACATTTTAGGCACCTAAAGAAGAGGAAAATTTTTAAAAATCAGAGAGCAGGTACATTTTTGATATAGTTTCATATATATTACACATATGAAAAAAGTATATGAATATATATGTCTATATGCCTTGTCTTTTGTGCAAAATAAGAAATCTGTAGGATTTCTGTGGATATATCTTGTTATATGTTTAACACATCCACATGTGTATTCCTAATCTTGTCCATTATTATAGCCTGAATAAAAACTAAATCATTGCTCTGGAAAGAAAAATCCAGTTCAAATACTGAATGAGAATTGTACATTTGCTTTTTCAGATTCCCTTTTAGGTTTCCGCTTAATTTAAACAGTAGGACTGATGGTTTATTTTCTATTCTACATATATAGAGAGAATATCACCCAAGATATATATAGCCAAGTTGTACAGGAAAGCACAGTTACAAAGCACACAATGTAAAAGTACTTCTTTTACAGACAGGATCTGTACTTGCTCTGAGACATGAGCTGTTATGCTGAGAAGATGCTGGCAGTTTTCTGATCAACTCATGCAGCTGTGATCTTCACAATGAGCCATATTCATTTTATTTAGCTTTTTGTGAATATTAATGTCTTTGTGTGTGTATGTGTGTGCATTTGCATGTGCATGGACCTACATGGATATGGTTTAAAAGTTTAAAAAGTTTAAAAATATTTATAAAACATATATCAGTGTAACCATCTTTTAAAAAAGAGTACCAGAAATTTAGAAACCCTTTGTAAATATACATAAAGCTCATTATCCATTATTCTAGTTTTTGTGATAAAATTATCTGATTATTTTATATTGTCTTAACTGTATATTAGATTGTTGTAAATATCTTGATTATTGTACTTGTGCCATATCACATTATCTTATTTAATTCATACGTTTTGTCAAGTGCCTTTATAATCTGTTGCAACAGAAAAAGTGGAATCAGGACAATGATGAAAGTAAAGTGAGTGAGGATTTCTCCATTCTTCTCAGGACAAAATATAAGGGGAAACCAAGGAAACTAAATAATTAAATTACATTTTACTATAATCTTTGAAAATAACCAAGTTTAATGCAGTGAAACTCATAGTACTTACACAGCTTTACTTTACTGGCTTTGTCCTAATTTTGGTCCTAGGTAGGGTATATTTTTATTCCCAAATTCTAGGATTGAATGTGTCTCCCAAAGTTCATGTACTGGAAACTTAATCCCTAATGTAGCAGTGTTGGGAGGTGGGGCCTACTGAGAGGTATTAAGGTCTTGAGGGTGTCACCCTCATGATTGGGTTAATGCCAATTATAAAAAGTGCTTGAGGCTATGATTTTGACACACCTCTCTCTCTCTCTCTCTCTCTCTCTCTACACACACACACACACACACACACACACACACACACACAGGCACACACACACTCTATCTGTCATGATCAACACAGCCAGAAGGCCCTCACTAGGCACCCACACCTTGACAATGAAATTTGAAGCCTCCAAAATTGTGATATAAACTTGTTTCTTTATGAATTACCCAGTCTATAATATAGAAACACAAAACTCAAAAAGACGTCCATTCATGTGGATATTGTCCTTGTGACTTGCTTTGACAAGTAGAACATTAGCATATATCAAGCAAAAAAAGCCTTTCAATATGATTGTGTAATTTGGCTGGACCTCATGTATTCTATGATTCTAGATGAGAAGAACATGCCTTGGATATCAGTTGAATCTAACATATAAATACAGAAGAAACAGAAAAATGATACCCACAGTTTGGGATGACAATCAAGATCAAGACCAAGCTGCGCCAAGATGACCTGCACCCCAGTAGAATACCTACCAACCTTTAGACTCTTGAACAAACTGATGCCTACATTTATTGTAAAGGCACATAAGAGTTGTAGTTTATTTAAAAATTTTATTATAATACTTGAGGTGTGTGTGAATGAACCTCAAATATAGTTTTGTGTATTTCACAGTTTATATACTGCATCATGAAAATAAAGTTTATGAATGGAGTAGAAGTAATACATTGAAAATTCAACAGGCATACAAACAAAAAGAGAAAACAAAAATGGAAGAACAAGTCAGCATAAGGCATTGCAATGCTCAGCTGTCAATAATATTTAGATAAGCATAAAATTTTCAAATGTTTTAAATTACTCTTGAAACTAATTAGTTGGTACATAAATGTGTAAATTCATAATTTATCAAAACACATTTATTTACCTATTAAATACATCAAGACATAAAACTTAGCTGCCAGCCAAAAAAGCTTTTATGTTTCTTCTCTTTTATTACCATCTCCCTTTTCTTATCAAGGCTATAATATCACCTGCAGCCATAATGTAGTATTTTTGATCATGTGTGAACTTTACGTTAGAGCACTAATACATGAAAGTATTTTTTGTTTGTTTAAAATTTACAATTCACCCACACTTTTGTTTTTAGCATTCGCTTGTACAGTCCTTAAATATATTTATTGGTACATATATTTATTCACTAATTTTATTTATTAATTCACTTTTAGATGTTGTACTATTTTTAGTTGTGGTACTATTCAGAACATGGGCATAAATAACATTGAACATGTCCTTGGTCATGCATGGATGCTTGCATTTCTCTTTGATATTAACACAGGATAAGAATTGATGATGCATAGGGTCTTTGTTTATGCAATTTGGGTAGACATTGTTTAAGAACACTCATTCATTGTTTTCAAAAAGATGCTTAAACAATCTTTAAATTATCCTCTTTTTTAAAACATCATAGTTTTTCTTTAGTCAATATTTCCGTCTTATAGATCAAAGATCAAAGACTCATCTTTTTTAGCTTCACAATTTCTAGCATGTATAAGGAAACTGAGTGAGAGGTAGAGTATTCTACATATACAATTTAGTTGGAGAATTAGTGATTTATAAATTAGTCACTTAAGACTTTAGTTTATGCTATTTTAAACCACACACCCATTATATGCTTAATAAATATTTGTTTAATAAAACATATTGAACAGTAATATAATATCACAGGTCCTCAACTTTATGACTGAATAAAGAAAACTAATAATAACTGCTTGATAAAGTTATGGTAAGGATTAAAGATAATCTGTATAAACTTCCTGAAGTACTGCTCATGTTGAGTTACTAGAATTTCAATGAATATTGATCTAAACTCAATGGCAATTACACTTTTCTGCCTCACAGAAATAATTCATTTAGCCAAACAGAAATGCAAAGTAGAATAGCTTATTCAATTTCCTAATGCTAGATATTCTATGACAAAATGTTAGCAACTGTCCTAAATTTATTGCTGTATTTTGCATATATAAATATAATTTTATTATGTGAAGAGGCAATTCTTCAAAAAATCCTTTGGAGATTTATTTATTTATTTATTTATTTATTTATTTATTTAACTTTAAGTTCTGGGGTACATGTGCAGATCGTGCAGCTTTGTTACAAAGATATACACGTGCCATGGTAGTGGTTTGCTGCAGCCATTGCCCCATTGTCTACATAAGGTATTTTTCCTAATGCTACCCATCCCCAATCCCCCCACCCTCTGCTATTCCTCCCCTAGTCCCCCATCCCCCAGTCCCCAATGTGTGATGTTCTCCTCTCTGGGTCCATGTGTTCTTATTGTTCAACACCCATGTATGAGTGAGAATATGTGGTGTTTGGTTTTCTGTTCTTGTGACAGTTTGCTGAGAATGATGCTGGAGAGAATATGGAGAAATAGGAATGCTCTTATGCTGTTGGTGGGAGTGTAAATTAGTTCAAACATCATGGAAGACAGTGTAGAGATTCCTCAAGGATCTAGAACTAGAAATACCGTTTGATCCAGCAATCCCATTACTGGGTATATATCCAAAGGGTTATAAATCATTCTATTATAAAGACACATGTACATGTATGTTTATTGTGGCACTGTTCACAATAGCAAAGAGTTGGAACCAACCCAAATGTCCATCAATGATAGACTGGATACAAACAATGTGGCACATATACAACATCTTTGCAGCCATAAAAAATGATGAGTTCATGTCCTTTGCAGGGACATGGATGAAACTGGAAACCATCATCCTTTGGAGTTTTCTTATTAATTTCTCAGAATTAAGCCCAAAAAGTAAAAAAAAAAAAGGATCAATAAAGATAACTTCTTGGTCAGCAAAATGTGTATAAACATAATTCAGTCTGCTAAATGGCTATCAAAAGCCATGGATGTCAGTCATGGATGTGTACTCCAAGAGTGAGTAGAAAGAACTAGCAAATATGCTTCCCAAGGTTGTAGAAACATTTTGAAGTAGAAATACAAGCTCCTTTTCTTTCCACAATAAAAACAGGATACACTTTAAAAATTCACAGATTATATGTAAATTATAATTGATAATAATGGCAGCACCAGAAGATCACAATTCAAAGGGGCCAATTAATATAAAATAATATAAGGCAAATAATCTGAGTAGACAGTTCTCATCAGAAGAGATATAAATAACAATTGTATAAAAAAATGCTTAACAATTTTCCTAATCGCCAGAGAAGTGCAAATTAAAACCACAGCGATATTGTACCTTATACCTATGAGTGAGGATGGCCATTATCAAAAAGAAAAATGAAAGCAAATGTTGGCAAGAATGTAGAGAAGACAGAATCGATGTACAGTGGTAATGGGAATGTAAATTACTACCATCATTTTTTAAAAATAGTATGGAGGTTCCTCACAAAGTAAAAATAGAAGGATCCAGCAACTCTAATTCTGGGTATATATCTAAAGACATAGAAATTTATACTTCAAAGAGGTATTTGCAATCCATTGCACATTTCAACATTACTGACAATCGTGATGATATGGAAGCAACCTAAATGTTTATTTAATGAATGAATGAATAAAGCAAATGTGATATTCATACACAATGGAATACTATTCCACCTTAATAAAGAAGGAAATTCTGCCATTTACAACATCACAGATGAAATGGGAGGACATTATGCTAAGTGAAATAAGCCAAGCACAGAAAGACAAATACTGTATGATCTCACTTAAATGTAAAATCTAAAAAGTCAATGTAATAGACACAGAGAGTAGAAAAATGGTTATCAGAGGTGCAGGGGAATCAGGAGTAAAGGAGGGAAGGAGAAGATGAATTGATAGAGAAAAGAGATGTTGATCAAAGGGTAAAAAGTTAGTTACCCTAGATGAATAAATTTTAGGAATCCATTAAACTGCAAGGTTACCAGTCTATAATAATATATCATGTTTCTCATGATTGCTAAAATAATATATTTTTAATATTCTCACCACAAAAAAAGGAATGTTGGAAAGGTAAGGCCTATCTTGATTGGCTTGAGTGAACTGTTCTACCTTGTATATACAAAGACATCATGGTGCAGCCCATAAGTATATGTAATTCTCATTTTTCAATTTAAAATAAATTAAGTTTTAAAAGGAAAAGTAGACAATATGTCAAGAGGTTAGCCATTCTTAGAAAATCAGATAAAAATAATTTCCAGGTAAATGTTATCAAAATTGTCTATACTTTTAGAACACATAATTTCAATGAGATATAAAGTTCTTAAGCATATAATAAAATCTTCTAATTACATAAAAACAATTATTAATTCAAAAATCTCAAATGAGTTTACAGAATAATCTTAAGACAATAGTTTTTATTATATCCTAAATTTTAATTATATATTAATCAAAATTAATATGTAAATAAAAAACAAACATAATCCAATATTATATTAAAAGATTAAGGCCAAATGGCAAAATTATCTTTATGAGAGCAAGGATAACCAAATATTAGAAATTATATAAATGTAAGTAGTCCCAATTATAAAAAATAATTTCCCATTTTGTTAGCAGCTAAAAATTTTGATATAAAGCTATTTCCATTTTTGTTAAAATATTGAGCAATATAGTATTAAATAGATTATTATAAAATGTAACAGAGAGGTGAATTTCAAAGTTGATATATAAATGGCAAATAGATACAGTACAGAATTGGAGGGTGTGCCTGAGAATCAGAGTAAATTTGAAGTATGTGCCTCATTTAAGAACTGGGAGGGTTTATCCATTGTAATGGGGCAGAGAAAGTCTATTAATAAAGATGATGGAATGGTGAGCACTCCATGACATCTATTTGAAATTTGGTGTGATTTTAGTATAAATTCTTATCCTAACAGAAGATACATTAGAGAAACCTGAGCAGATGAATTAATAAAAAATGAATTAATAGTGTGATTATGGTTGAAACTATTCTAGAGCAGTAGAATAGTTCTAGAGAAAAAGTTATAGGGAATAAAATAAAACCTTAAAATATTTTTTATCAATAGGGAAGATAGGGAATCAACTCCGTATCCATCAATGGATGGATAAAGATTGGATAATTTTTCTTTATGACTGGATAATATTTCATTGTGGAGATATCCAATGAAATACTATCCAGTTTTAAAGAAAAAATAAAATTATATCTTTTGTATTAGCATAGATGTAACCAGATGCTATTATCTGAAGTGAAACAATTAAGAAACATAAAGACAAATATTGCATGTTCTCACTTTGCAGTAGGAACTAAAGTATATGT
Source organism: Leontopithecus rosalia (assembly GCA_028533165.1). Lineage (NCBI taxonomy): Eukaryota > Metazoa > Chordata > Mammalia > Primates > Cebidae > Leontopithecus > Leontopithecus rosalia. Next base: position 163,983,721 of record CM052648.1, on the reverse strand, counting down.
ACATATAGACATAGAGTGTTAAATAATAGACATTGGATACTTTAAATGGTGGAGGAGGGGTAGGAGGGAAGTGGCTGATGAAAAATTACTTAATGGGTACAATGTACATTACTTGGGCGATGAATACACTAGAAGTCCGAACTTGAAGACCACACCATATTATCCATCTTTGCATATATTGTGTAGCACAATTGCACTGGTACCACTTAAATTTATACAAATAAAGAAACAAAATATAATTTTTAAAATTATTTTTCTTAGGATGCAGTATACAAATCATAATGACATTTAACAAAGATAATTAGAAATACCAAAATGTTGACACACACATCAATCTAAGTGTCTGTCAGTCATGAATGCATAAAGAAAATATGGGCCGGGCGCTGTGGCTCACGCCTGTAATCCCGGCACTTTGGGAGGCTGAGGCAGATGGATCACGAGGTCAAGAGATTGAGACCATCCTGGTCAACATGGTGAAACCCGATCTCTACTGAAAATACAAAAAATTAGCTGGGCATGGTGGTGCATGCCTGTAATCCCAGCTACTCAGGAGGCTGAGGCAAGAGAATTGCCTGAACCCAGGAGGCGGAGGTTGCGGTGAGCCGAGATCACGCCATTGCACTCCAACTCAGGTAACAAGAGCGAAACTCCGTCTCAAAAAAAAAAGAAAAGAAAAGAAAAGAAAATGCGATATATATACAACATCAAATACTATTAAGATGATAAAAGAATGAAATAATGTCTTTTGCAACAACTTGGATGGAGCTGGAGGCAACACTTTTAAGTGAAGTAAACCAAAGAATGGAAAACCACATATTCTCTTATAAGTGGGAGCTAAGCTACAGGAACGAAGAGAGATAGAGTGAGCGAGTGAGGGTTAAAAAACTAAATATTGGGTTCAATGTACGGTACTTGAAAGCTGCACTGAAACCTCAGACTTAACCCTATTCAATTCATTCATATAATCCAAATCGACTTGTAGCCCAAAAGCTATTGAAATATATGTATTTGTCAACAGTGTTTTATTCTTTTGTGATCTTGGGTAAGGCAAAAAAATCTTATTATATCAATATATAAATTATATATTATATAAATATAATGCATACAAAATAATATATTATTATATATATAATAATTGCCATGCCAAAGGTCACAAAGAAAACACCTTTGACAAGTTCAGTAATAACTATTTGAGTCAGTTACACACATACGTATATATAGAATATCATATAAAAAGATAGTTGTATAGATTAATAATTTTTCAGTATTAACCTCTTTTAAAACAAGCCAATATTTGTCAAAAAACATTGATGAAACTTAGTATTATTTAATTAACAAAGAGCTTCAATCATAGAATTGCTATGAGGTAACAAAAACATGTAACATAGTATATGGTGTTGCTCCTGTAAATCATAGCTGTATTTCATGTTTTTATTTAATAGATATTTATTTTATTTACATCTTAATATACTGAAAATTGAATTTTATACTAAAGGTTTGCTTTCTAAAACAATGTTTTTAAATTTCCCCTATCTCCTTCTTAATTTGTAACATTTTTATCTTTCTTTTTTTTAAAGATGGGGTTTCACCATATTGGTCAGGCTGGTCTCGAACTCCTGACCTCAGGTGATCCACCCACCTCAGCCTCCCAAAGTGCTGGGATTACAGGTGTGAGCCACTGCACCCAGCTCTCAACAGTTTTATCTTTCTTACCTACCTGACATACTTTTTTTCTTTTTTGCTTATCAAGTCTACCCTGATGGAGGTCACCAGTCCTCTGTAGGAATTCATCAGGGCCCACTCTAGTTACTCACTTTCTATCAGCTATCAAATGATAATAATATATTTATGTTTAATAATTTCAACTCCTAAATCTATATTAATTCTCTAGTATTTTCTTCTAATTAGGTGAATTTTTCAACCGCTTATGTGTGTTGCACATAGATATGTCATTATTTACGACTCATCGTGCCCAGATGTAAGTGATATCTTAGTTCTGAACCTACTTTTATTAAGATTCTGACCCTTATTCATGCTGTATATTAATATTAAGATTGCTTAGAAGGCTTGCAGAGGCAATTATTTGTAAGGTATGACAATGTCTGTATAATGTTAGAAGATCTTTATTACTTTATTGTGCAGATTTAATGTTATGAGGCTTGTAAGAACAGAATGTGTTTGCTTTATTTTCAACAATGTATTCTAACAGTCTGTAGAATTGGTAGTAAACATTTATGGTTAGTATTTCTAATATGATACTAACAATTATTAACTATCTTGACTATAGCACTTTAGGAGTAGATGGCTATGAAATAATCACACCTGCCATATATAATTTGCCTCATAAAAATACAGTCACTAAGATTTTAAGAATATTTTATAATTTTACAATTGACTATAAGATAGGGCAATATCATGGTAGAAAGAGAAAATGATTAAACTATTGAAATGTGTTTAGCTATAGCTCTGAAAAATTAATATGTAGAGAAAATTAAATGCACATGTATTGTCAAAGTTATTTACAGCCATAGGATAAAACATTTCATTGTAATGCTAAAAAAAAAAACTAAACAAAAACTAGTTAACTGAAGAATCAGAGTACTAACACATGGCATAACTCTGTAGAGAAAACTATTCTTATTTTCTTCTTTCTTTTTTTCTTTCTCTTTCCTTTTTTCCTTCCTTTGCTCCCTCCCTCCTTCCTTCCTCTTTCTTTTCTTTCTCTTTCTTTTTCTCTTTTCCTTTTCTTTCTTTCGCCATGAGCCAGTGATAAATCTTAAAGACTTTCTCTGATAAACCTATACTTTCTTTGCCACAGTTTCTGTATTCATCTTCTTACACTGCAAAATATCCATTTATAGTCGGGGTGGGGGAAATGGCACAGATGGTGGGGGTGGTTCCTTGTAATTTTTGTTTGCAGACATTATCTTTTCCTCTTAGCTATACCCCCTTGTATTATTCTCATTAGCGTCAATTACTTGGTATTATGACAATCCCATTTCAACCTTCGGTGAATTCAAGTTTCTTCTCAAACAACAATCATGCAACTCTTATTGAGTATTTTAATAATATAAAGAGCACCAAATTATATTATTTTGATTTGCAGGGGATTATTTTATTCTCTTTCAGAACCAGAAAAAAAAGTGTTAGGAGGAAATGTCTGAACCAAAAAAAAATAGATGGTATATTAGGAAAAGCATTTATTCTCATTCTCAAGGCCTAAAACTAAACACCAAGGCTCTTTGCTGTCATCTTTTATTTTCTGCTACCTTCTTAAAAGTATGGGTTTTGCTTATTTTTTATTCCCTTTCTTAGCTGTTATTTTCTCGCACTATGAACAGGAGAGTGTTTGCCTGAGTTCAGTAAATCACATGCTAAATTCTTCAAAGCAATTGACATTTCAGTAAATTTCCTTTTTTCTTTTATAAAGATTCTTCTTAATGCACAGAAACCTAGTTTATACAAGGTCCTAATTCATTTTTATAGTATCAGACAGTATTTTAATTTGGAACCAGAGTTGTAGATATAGTGTCATCCCAAATTTAACAGAGAACATATAATCGAATCCAAAAAATTGAGGTGAAGTGGTGATATCTCTGAATATGAAGGAAACTTTTAATATGAATGAAAAAACACAAAAGACGGGAATTTGAGTCATAGCCAGTTGTGGACTTTTAAACTCTTTTCTGCCTTGGAGACCTAATAAAGTAGGTTGAATTGCTTTGTTGGTATTCATGGTCTTTATTCCATGAGCATTGAAAGTAACAAGGTATATAAAAAAAAGCACTGTCCTAAGGAAAGATAAGTCTTTATGATGCTAGAAGCACTATTTCTTTCTGTTACTTAAAAACGATATGGTAAACTACTTTAGCAGGATCAGTGACAACGGCTAAAAAACTTGAAATGTCACTGACTGTTTCTACACCAGGAACTGTTTAAGACTTACACTGTTTCAAAGGTTAATGTGTCTAACATTTTTGTTAATGACAATAAATTACATAACACATTGTCGTTTATCACAGTTTCAAATATTTTGACATAAAATTGATATCACCTTATGAGTCAAGCTTCAAATTAAGAGATCTGCAAAGTTCTAATGTGAGGCTCATAAGGTTTCACCATATTATTTGGTATGATATATAAACATTATTTTTAAATGGTGTGTTTTAGACCAGTAGCTTACTGAAAACATTTCACAGATATGACAGCAAACTTGTAAAACTTTATTTTATATGTTCTATGTCTAACAGTACTGTTTCATGTTTTATACTATGTTCATAGATTATATTTCTAAAAATATAAAAGTAGATATTTAAAATTTAAATTAACATATTTGAAAGGCAATTATGGCCTAAACACACAATGAATTAAAGAGACTTAATTACTTCTGTGTATATGTAAGCATAAATCAAACTTACAGCATTTTCTTTCATTTCCTTAAGTCTGAACTAGTAGAAAAATAAGGCCTAAAGCCCTCAAATAGAGAACACAGTATTGTATTACATTATTAATATGTGGATTATATGTGAGGGCAAGTGGGGTGCCAAGGCCTAAATATCTGCCTCTGGTAGACAATTCTTCCAAATACAGTCAGTATAACACAACTGCAAACCCATGTACTTTGTGGTGATCTATCCTTTGCGATAAACATGTAAGACAAACTGAAAATGTGCTTGCTCTGTACTGCCTGTAGCCAAGAGGAGAGAGAGAGAGAAATAATCAGATTTACATAGTTTATCTCTCCCAAATTTATCAATAAATAAAGTTCCTATTTTATATCAAGGAAAATTAGAGGAAACAGGAAAAGAATCTAGGAGTACAAGTATACATCCCAGAGGAGAAAATCTGTAGTTTTATAGTTTTCCATCCCCCATTAACTCTTATCGTTCTTTTATGTGTCCTCTTGGGATCCCTGACTTGCAGTGTAGATTTTTACATTACAGACAAACCAAACATGGTCATGAGTTAATTTAAAAATTAAACCCTAGGCTATTTGGCTACCAAGTCTGGCATTTAACTTACTATTCAATTGCCCGACACATTTGACTATAATAGTTCACTATGAATCAGAGGTTATACAATGACATCAAATGTATACAGTTATATAAAAAATCACAAGCACAAAGATGTCCCATATTTGAGACTAAATATTTTGTAACTATCAAAAGATTTGCAAGTGTGTGTTTATTCAGGGAGACACTGCATCTTAATTTTAAATCACTTTAAAGATTCAAATCCAAAGAGTAAATTTCTGCAATCAAATTCTCTTTTTTGGTGAGTAAAAGGTGCTATAAATGTAAACATATCCTCGTATTATTTTATTCTGCTCATTCTCAGTCTATGAAGGCTTAGATAAATAACTCCTTCAGTAAATGTGACCTGGTAGTCTTTCAACAGAAATGAGTTCGGTTTCTTCACAGACTTAATGATGCTTTAGGTTTTCCCATGCTCAATTTTCTTTTAAGACAATTTTGTATAATGTATTTAATTGACAAATTAAAATTGTATATATTGATATTGTACGACATGATGTTTTGAAAACTGTATTCTTAGTGGCCTGGATGAATTGAGCTAATTAACATAAGCATTATCATACAAACTTATCTTTTTTGTGATGAGAGCACTTAAAATCTACTGTCTTACTTAGTTTCAAGAATACATTACTATTAACTACACTCATCATGTTGCACACGAGGTCTCTTGTACTTATGTTTCCTACCAAACAGAAATTTTGTATCGTTTGACAAACTTCTCCTTAATCTCAGATCCACCTCCATTCCCAGCCCTTGGTAGCCACCATTCCACTCTCTACTTCTATGAGTTTAAATTTGATTCCACATATAAGTCTCACATGCTCAATTTTGGAGAACAAGAAATTTAGAGGACATAAAAGATGACCCTAATATTGGGCCCATGCTCAATATAATTAGGAGTCAACGAAATTCCTAGCTCCTTGAACAATTAATTCTAATTAAAATTTTGCCCTGAAAAATGACTGAATTTAGATTATTCCAATCCAAAATATTTGAGATACAGAATGGATACATTGTACAAAGAGATGCTCAGGACGGAATAGGCTGGCATGAGATTTCATTGCATTACTTGGAATGATAAGCAATTTAAAACTTATAAATTGTTTATATCTGGAATTGTCCATTTAGTATTACAGAGAGCAGTTAACTGTCAGTAACTGAAATCTTGAAAAGCGATACTGAAATTAGGAGGGACTACTGTATATGCTCTCTATCACAAGCATTCAACTCTACTGTTGTAACAAGAAAGTGTTCATATAATATTTGAAAAATAATTGGTATGTCTAGATTTGGCCAACAAATGCTAGTTTTCTCTTATCTAGGTGATGTGTGTCCAGTAGTTCAGAATGATCCTAAATATTAAATAGGAAAAGAAGAAAGTCAAAAAACTCACAAGATTATTGGACTATAAAACAAATCAGCCATGCTAAAAGAGTGAATTTAATGGCAGTATCATCTCACATAGCCTATTGTTTCAGATAGTTTCATCATTGCCACTGTTAATTTAAGAGATTGAGGTATAGGATAAATAATTAATATCAGATTGGCCAGGCGTGGTGGCTCAAGCCTGTAATCCCAGCACTTTGGGAGGCCGAGGCAGGTGGATCACGAGGTCAAGAGATCGAGACCATCCAGGTCAACATGGTAAAACCCTGTCTCTATTAAAAATACAAAAAAATTGCTGGGCATGGTGGCATGTGCCTGTAATCCCAGCTACTCAGGAGGCTGAGGCAGGAGAATTGCCTGAACCCAGGAGGCAGAGGTTGCGGTGAGCCGAGATCACGCCATTGTACTCCAGCCTGGGTAACAGGAGCGAAACTCCATCTCAAAAAAAAAAAAATCAGATTAAGAATTATGGGTCAGGTACACTGTAATCCCAACACTTTACGAGACCAAAATAGGAGGACTGCTTGAGGCCAGGAGTTCAAGATCAGCATGGGCAACATAACAAGACCTTTTTCTACACTACAGAAAAGAAAAAAATAAATAAATCCATTAGAGAATTTTCGTGGGTTGACATCTACATGGAACTGACAAGAAATGCACGTGTCACTAGATACCTGGTAATTTTTCAACAAATTGTATCTCCATAGACACACCTAGGTTACAACAAAATAAAAGAAAACCAAACTAAAAAATGCAAATCTCTTGGGGTTAAAAAAATCTAGATTCCCAAACCTGTGCCAGCAATAGGTGGGAACCCTCTATAACACTCAACAGACATAGCCATGGAGATTAGCAGACAAGAAGGAACTTTCTGAAGGGCAAAGCCAGGATATGAGAACAATAAGCAAAAGAAGCCTTCCCAGGAAACAAAATCAGAAACTAATCCAAGAATTTAAATCTACCACTCCAAGTTGTAATGGACCAGTATCTTTTCAGTGTCATCGTATTTTTCTGAATGGGAGGGGTTTTCTTATGTTGTTGTTTGTGTGATTCATTTTTTATTGCTATTACTCTATTGTGAATGGCTATTTGTCGAAGTGAAACTTACAATGGTGAATTACAGTTTTGTTCAGATCATAGGTCATGAGACAAAGAAAGCTATATAACAGAAAAGTCTGAAAATCACTCACATAACCTGGACTTTGAGTTAGACGCAGGAAATAGATGGGACTTCAGGTTGTATTCTTTGGCGCGGGGTGGGGGAGGTAGTATATTTATTTCATAATTGAATGGTGAATTAAAATCTCCATGGCCATGAGGAGACAAAGCCAAAGACTTTTACTGGCACCAAAAAAATTTCATTTTCCCATTTACAGAGATTCTTAAACTTTCGTGTCAATAGATAAGGTTATGTGACTGAGTTCCAACCAATATAAAGTGAGTAGAAACAATATGGTCACCTCTAAGACTATTCCCTACAGTAAAACCCTCCTACAAGTTTCTTCATGCTCTCTTTCCCTGTCACACGATGTAGAGAGTCCTACAGAGGACACTGAGACTCTTAGGAATGATGCACCATAGATGGAAGAAGCCCAGATCCTTGAATCCACATAGAAAAGGAGACCCAGTGAATACCATTATCAAACAGTTAAAAATGAGATAGAACCATTTTCTCTTTGGTTAAGTATTTGAGATATTCTGAGTCTTTTATTTTGACAGTTTGTCTATTCTAAATAATATGCTGCTCTTTGAGAGAGGAACATCTAAGACACATTTTTCTAAATTAAGAATACAGGCTAATTTGAGGCAGCTTCCTTTGATTATGCCAATATTTTTCATGTCCCTATTTCCCAAACTTAAATGTGGAACTGTTTGTGTGATTTATCTTATGACCTAGTTTCTAGAGCATCTTTTGGATAGACATTTTGAATCCTTTTTTCACAGTATTTGTTTCCAGTTTCCCTTCCATAGAATCTTTTTTGAGAAACAGTCTTCTTTCCTTCCTGATTCTTGATTCATGTGGAGCACAGAGTGAGCATGAAGGATACAGATACCTTTCCCCAGATGTACATTTTAGAACCTAGCAAGATTCTAGACTGCGTGCATCCTTTAAAGGCCACACTTTCACTAAAAAGGCACAGGGGTATTTGCTTTCTAAGAGTTGCTGACCCTCTTGCCAATATTACTCAATGATATGAAAAATTACTTTCACTGTAAGCATAAAATATAAAATTTAAAATCAAACAATTGTCTTTGAATAATTACAATTATACTTTTTGATCACATTTTTATTTGGGAAGCAACTAATAGGTTTGCATATAAGATTTAAATCACAACTATAATACATACTCACTTTCCTTATCTCATATGTCTATGCCCATTTATTCAATGAAACACACATTGAGGTTTTTTTGTCATTCTTCAACAAATATGCTATGCCCTTGTATGCCTTTGAAATTTCTTTTGTCCAGATGAGGATTATGGTGTGAAATTTTCTGAGCAACACTATGCATTCTTGATATTGCAGTATTATACATTCATGAAGGTCTAGTTCAAACTTCACCAATATTTCATCTTTTCTTAACTACAGTCCAAGAATTCTTATTTATACATATTTTACTGTATTAATATTATTGCTATGAGTTTGATTTTGATTCCTAAGATACAAGACAGTTTCTCAAACAGTTTCATTTTAATTGAATTGGATAGTTCAAGGATTTATAAATGAATCCATTATAAATATAACATCTTAAAATGTTAGCATATCCATTACTGTGCAATCAATAAATATTTGGCAAAAAGTTGAGTTTGTGAATAATATTAAGAATTTTGCCTTATAAAATTTCACTGGCTGAGTAATCCTTAAGAGGATCAAAAAATAAAAGAAGTCATTTTAAGAAAATAACTATTCCCATTAAAATAAATCAAGAATAAGCCGGATATGTGCAGTGGCTCACCTCTGTAATCCCAGCACTTTGGGAGGCCAAGGCAGGTGGATCACAAGATCAGGAGTTCTAGACCAGCCTGACCAATATGGGCAAACCCTGTCTCTACTAAAATACAAAAATTAGCCAGGCATGGTGGCAGGCGCCTATAATCTCAGCTACTTGGGAGGCTTAAGCAAGAGAATTGCTTGAACCTAGGAGGTGGAGATTGAAATGAGCCCAGAATGCGCCATTGCACTCCAGCCTGGGTGACAAGAGTGAAACTCCATCTCAAAAGAAAAAAAAAAGTAACAATTTTGACATTTACTTAAAGTGAGTTGTGAAATTACATTATTAGACTTAGTTTTAACAGGATGACTTCAGTAATCTTTTTTGAAAATAGACCGTAGGGAGATAAAGCCTGTATCTGGGATACCAGTTAGGTAACAGTTAATGTAATCTAGATGACTATGTATGGTGAATTCAAACAGGGTGATGACCCTGGAGGTGGTGAGCAATTATCATGTGTTATACACATTTCACATATATTCTCAATCTAAAACTAATAGAATTTGGTGAAAAAAAGAGAATAAAAGAAAGAAAGGATACTTTAAAATGTGATTGGAGGACTAGGAAAAATGAAGTCACTATTAATAGAGATCGCAAAGACTATGGAATGAATGAGTGTAAAGAAAAAGAGAAAAATTTTAGTGTACATATGTTAAATATGAAATGTTCTCACATATATATTGGATAACAGATGTCTGACTTAGAGAGGTGATTGAGTGCAAAGTTATACAAGTGTCAGGCAAAATACGTCAGTTAAGAAGCATTACTTGAAAAAAGGTAACAGTGGATTTAGCTTAAATGTAAAATAATCAGTCCACTAAGTAAATAGTATTATAAATTTGTTAATATCCAATTAGATAGCTTCATATCATTTGCAGTAAACATTGCCTTAAATAAAAGCAGAAATAGAGGGGGGGGAAGGATAATTCACAGTCTGTGTGGGCATTCTATTATACCTCTCTTATTTTCGCATAGACCAAGAAAATTGTAGGATCTGAAAAATACAGCACTCAAAAATTTCAGAATACAAACTCTTTTGAAACGCACTTAAAATTGATTCAATGTGTTATGAAGAAAAACTAAACAAAAGCCAAAAACTTGAATTAATTCCTAAGTTATTTTACAGCAGTAGAGTTATGCTGGAGATCAATAATAAAAAAAAAACCTGAATATGTAATTTTTAAAGAAATTCAGTTTTAAGTAATTCAAGGGTATATAGAAATGCAATAATAAAAATAATTTCAACAAAATGGTAATTAAAATAGAGCATATTGCAATATGTAATGTTCAAACAAAAGCACATATGAAGGTGTATTTATGCTATATTTCCATATACCTGTCAAATAATGGCAGCTGAAAATCAATAATTTTAGTGTTCATATCAAGAAATCAGGACCGAAAATTAAACTCAGGCATGTCAAGACAAAAAGGGTAAGAAAGAAAAAGAAAGAAATAAATATATACCAGGAGGTCTGAAATAACTGTATAGTGCAGTAGTGTTCAACTTACAGTCTAAAACTTGAACAAACAAAATAGCTCTCATTGTTTATACAGTAGAATAATATAATCCAGTAACAAAGCATAAATGGCAACTAGAGGTAACAACATAGATCAAAATTAGGCAAAACTCCTCTTTTTGTTAAATGTCAGTGTCAATTAATTATCTTAAGAAGCTAGTGACTTTGAAGGGACATAAAGAGGTTTCTGGAATTCTAGTAACATATTATTTCTTGATTTTTGTGCTTATTTCATAGACATGATTTCATGAAAATAATGTCATACTTCAAATAAATATATTTAAAACTCAGGGGAGTTATAATTTGTTTATGGTATTTAAAACCATATGATTAGATAAGGATGCCAAGGAGGCATGCAAATATAGGGGAAAACAAATTCTGATAATTTATTTGTTCTAGAGTTAAGGATTATGCAACAAGAGAAAATATAAAGAATAAAAGAAAATTTTTTAATACTGAAAAAATGCGTATGTGGGAGAAAGGTAACTGTTACTACACTGAAGCCCTCAAATATGCAAGAAGTAATGGAATCTAATACATAAGTGTATTGGTTGAGGTATAGTCATGAGCCATTTGATCATAGAGATGGGAATGTCAATGTCTACATGTACCCTCATGCTGGTAAGCACATGACATAATAAGAGTAGGAGAGGGCCAGGCATGGTGGCTCATGCCTGTAATCCCAGCACTTTGGGAAGCCCAGGTGGGCGGATCACTTGAGGTCAGGAGTTTGAGACCAGCCTGGCCAAAATGGCAAAACTCTATCTCTACTAAAAATACAAAAATCAGCCTGCCATGGTGGCAGGTGCCTGTAATCCCAAGTATTGGGGAAGCTGAGACAGGAGAATCACTTGAACCTGGAGGCGGAGGTTGCAGTGAGCCGAGATCACACCATTGCGCTCCGGCCTGGTCAACAAGAGCAAGACTCTATTAAAAAAAAAAAAAAGAGTTGGAGAGTGGTATTTACTCACTGTTTTAGTTTTCAAACAGAAAAACTTGTGGGTCAAATGTGAGAAAGAAAATCAAGAAGAAGATGCTCAAAGATTAAAAACAGAACTATTACAATAGGTAGCTAGTCAGACATGAGCAGGATGGGAGAGGGGCCTCCCCACCAGGAATGTTAGGCAACTATTAGTATTGTAATGATTCCACGCAGATAACATCAAGTATGTTACCTGTAGGGAAATCAGCAGAGGGTCTTTAGCAACCTCCATTCTTGCCTCCTTAGAAGAAAGAATTAAACTAGAAGCATAAGGAAGAGTGAGAGACTGAAGCAAGTTTTAGAGGAGTGAAAGCTCTTTAAAAATCTTTAGCGCATGAATGAAAAGGTATAAAGTATACTTACAGGCAACATCAGAGATCAAGTACACTGTTAGGACTTTGGCTAAGGGTTTTATACGTTGGCATACTTCCAGGGTCTTACATCCCTTCTCCCCCGATTCTTCCATTGGGGTGGGCTGTCGACCTGCGCTGTGGCCTGCCAACATTTAAGAAGGTCCACATGTGCAGTGTATCGCCTGAAATTCTGCACATGCTCACTTGAGGCATTTTCCCTTATGCTTCTAGCGGAAGGAAAATACCAATTCAATTCCACCATTTGGAATCTTGGTGCACATGCTCAAGCCCACTCACTTAACTCCTGAGATCCTCTCTGGAAGCTTATACACAGTTTTGTGTTTTTCTATCTATTGGGAGACTGCATTTCCCTGGCACCAGCTGCGAACAATTATTGTTTTAGAGTGACAGCTTAACAACTGCCTGACTCAGGTGATGGTCGTCTGACATTCCCGGTCAGGAAGCCCTCTCCCGTCCTACTCCTGTCTCACTAGCTGCCTACTGTAACAAAATTACTATCAAATACCTGGGAAGGCAACAAAGGAATAGTCAGGGCCATAAAAATTATATTATTGCCAGGTTGACATGTTTTCAATAGTCATATATTTGTAATGTATGTGTGTGTGGGTGGGTGGGTGTGTGTGTATGCACTCATGAATGTGGACCTTTTTTGTAGTTGTGATTTTCTTTCCACAGCCACCTATATCAATGCTATGGAGAAGGAACATAATTGAATTTCACCAACAATGAATCATTTCTAAGGGAGTGAAAAAAACAAAAATGTATTATTGAAAGATCAGATATTTTAGTATGAAAGTAAGAAGGAAAGTGAGACTATTGTTTAAGTAAAGGCAACTAGTAAGTGATATAACATAATTGCAGGAGCAATAGTGAGCAATCTCCAGTGAAGTGAGAATAATGATGAGACTCTGAGTAAGATAGAAGGGGTTTAGAGAATGGAGTTCAGAGAATATGATCCTTGAAACTGGGATGATATATGTGTTAAATGTGAAATTATAGGGGTGATAGGAAGAATATAATATGGAAATTGAGTTTCTGAGGAAGGGAGAAAAATAAGTATTTTGGAAAAGCAAATGGCAATCTATTGAGAGTATATGGTATAAAAGAAGTAGCATAACCAGCGAATCCCCAAGAATTCTGAGAGAAGCACAACTTAAGATAGTCATAGTGAACCACTCTTTGGTAGAGGAAAACACAGTGGGTCAGAATAATTGCATGTTACTGCATAAAAAAGGATTTGAGTTAAATTTTATGTCATTCAGATGTGAATGTATGTTTTTAAACACAGGGAAAGGAGACTAATTTAGAAGTGGCACACAGGAATTATGGAGAAACCCAAACTGCTTCCATACTTCGCATGAGGTTGGTACAAGGAGTAGTGTCCTTTGAGAAGGATCCAGCTTCAGCTAACTCAAGGCAGAGAAATAAATTCACACACAACAGATTGGATATATAGGTGGCTCATGCTCTGACAGAACCTGGTATTCAGCATAAGTGTGCTATAAGTTGGAGAGGTGTGGGAATTTAGATGAGAACAAATTATGTACAGCAATATATAATGGTTAATTCATAAGTTTTGAGGGTTTACTTACATGAATTTCTGGTATATGATGGTGACTCTCATAAACAGGGGTAAAGGTAAAATGTAATTATTCTTACATCAGAAATTGGCAAGGCTTTGAACACTGCCGCATATATTTAATAAGCTGACTGGGGACCTTCACTTCTCTGTTTTATGTTACTGAGAATAGGCATAGGACAATTTTGTTTTGGACCCATAGTTCTGATTTAATCACTTCAACTAGTTCAAGGCAGAGAAAGAGACTTTGCACAACAGATTGTCGATATAGGAGGCTCTTGTTCTGATGGAAGGTGTGGTGGGGGTGATGTATGTCTGTAATATATCACTAAATTTGCATTTCACTAATAATTTTTAATTTTAGGTATACTGATACTTTTCAGATGAGGAAACTCTTTGTAAACTTCTGCTTTTTAATGATGTTTTTAATGCGTAATATTTATCAATGCATGTGTATTCATATATGTATGTAAGAGTTGAACAATTAAGTAAATGGATGGCAGACGGTGAGAGCCAGGTTTTTCACAGTTGGAGTGAGATGCTACAGGTAAGCTGGGGAAGAGGTTAGAATAAAACATATGGCTGTTGAAGTCATCATTATAAATTCATTTTCAGTTTAATATACACAAGGATATCCACATCTAGAAATATGTATAATTATGTTTATGCAGAGGTTAGTATACATACACATAATTCCTTAAACTCTCAGCAGAGAGCAACTAGAAGCAAGAAACTCCAGTACAATGAGCACACCTAGCCCCCATATCTTGATTTCTAATGTCACTCTCCAGGAAAGTAAACCAATGTTCCCTGGAAAAATGTCTGATTCTAGGACTAGGATAAGGAATAGCCATAATAAACCTGAACTTGTCATTCCAGGAAGTCAGATAGTGCTAAAACAAGTCCTATGTGGATGTAAGGAGGTAAAAATGATTCAGGAGTCAATTGAAAGAGCTTTCAATCTTTAAAGCTGGAACAATTTTAATCTACAAAATAATAAACTAACATTCAATCATAACCCAAATATGAAATACATATTGTTTTCCCACAAATAGATTACATATCTTTAGCATATTTTACCCAACTAAGAATAGAAAGATACTGCATTAATATCAACTCTGTGACCTTTAATTGAAGAAGGAAAATGGGTTCCACCAGAATTGTGAAGTACACCACAGATATCAGGGAAAAGATCACAGGCAAACAGCCCCATGATGTCATCCAACAGATAAAAATGAGTTAAACCCTAGTATAATTCCTGAGAGAGCCAGAAAGCCTCCCTCTTTGACTCACATTTTCATTGATTAAGGGAGAGCATGTTGTTTCTCCCAATCCCTAAAGCTAACTTAGCTAGAGACTTGAAGGTGTTGAGAGGGAAGGACACCAAGAAAAGCTGTGGTCATTTTCCCATACCTGGGACTGAGAGCAAGAGATCATTTTTAATCTGTGTACATACACGTTTTGTCATTCTTTAGCAACCAAGCAGCATGGCTGTGAAGGCATTTTAGTCTCAGGCCAAAGACTGGAGTACTTGTTTCGGAATGTAGTTGGCACCTCCACAGCCAGAACTGCTGAAATCGCCTTAGCAGTAGGTGCTGGAATTGTGCTCTCCCCAGTCACAAGCCTGAGAGCATTAGATAGTTGTTATAGCCGTGATTAGTTCCAGGTTGTGAGAATTGCACCCAGGGTCAGCTTGGTGATGGGAAACCGGTCTCTGTGTGTCATTGCTGCATTTCCCAGCCTGCTCCCCTGAGATTGCAAGGCAGTGGGCCCCTTTCCACACCATCTCAAGGCAGATTATTTAGGCATTCAGAGCACACACTTGCCTGGACCAGCAGCCGGAGCTGCCCTACCCTTTCCAGACATAGATAGTGGTGCATAGGGATCCTCTCTGCTCCACACTCAAGCAGATCTCCAGTCATTCAAAGCAGTAGCTTGCCTAGATTGTCAGCCTAAACCTCTCTACCCTTTCTGTGCAAAGATCCTGGTGCAGAGGGGTGAGGAACTCTCCACTTCATGCCCAGGCAGATCTTCAGGTATCTGTAGCACCTGCTTGCCTGGTTCAGCAACCTGAGCCACACCACCCTTCCTGGGCGTAGATGTTATTTCAGTGGGGCCTATGTTATGCCCAGACAGATCTCTCACCCAGGTTGCAACCTGAGCTCCCCATTCTTTCTGTACAAAGATCTTGGTATAGGGGGGCCCTCTGTACACCATATTTCCAGGCTTCAGAACACTTGCTTGCCTGATGCAGCAGCTTGAGTTGTTCCATCCCTCCTGTGCAGTAATCCTGGAACAAGGGGGCTTTCTCTGTTCCACACCAAGGCAGAACTCCAGGCATTCAAAGCACCTATTCACCTGAACCGGCAACCTGAGCCAACTCTCTCATTCTGTGCACAGATTCTTGTGCATGAAGAAACTCTTGGCTTCATGCCAAAGTAAATATCCAAGTTGTACCCACTTGCCTGAATCAGCAGCCTGAGCAGACCTGACCCTTCCTGTGCAGAGATCCAGGTGTAGAGGTCCCTCTCTGCTTTATGCCCAGGCAGATTTCCAGGCAGTTGAAGCACCCACTTTCCCACAGAGCAACCTGAGCTGCTCCACCCTTCCTGTGCAGGGATTTTGGTGAAGTGAGGCCAACTCTGATACATACCCAGGCAGATCTCTGGATATATAAAGACTCCATTCTCCTGGATTCTGAGTTTAGGCTGCTTCAGCTCCCCATGCAGAGAACAAGGGGCCAAAGATGTTCCACGGCTTCATGCAAAGGCATATTCCAGGCATGTGAAGCTGCCATGAGATCCTCCCTCAGCTTTGTTGCTTGTATCTGCCATCAGGGGTCTGTCCATAGGTGAACCTGCCTTCACTAGTCCCACCCATCTTGCTTCTCCAACACACTGGAGCTGAGCAGGGAGCACAGACCACTGTGCAGTTCACAGATCAGACCATTTCTGAGGCAACAGAAAGCTTCACCCTGTAAAAAAGGATAAAGAATATACCCAGCCACACTCACTGCAGCCAATTGTAACCCAAAAGTGCCATTTACTGCCTTATAGGTCAAACCACACAGCCCAAATGTAAAACCTGCTGACAGGATGCATAGGACTATCGAAGCAAACTCAAAAGACACTACCCAGAATTCTCTACAGTCACACCCCCCAAGGAAAATGGGGAAAAAAGACGGAAAAAAATAATAATAAATACTATCTTAGAGAAAAAAGAAAAATACAAATTCTACCCCCCCACACACACAAATACAAAATGAGAAGTGCTGGCACCTCCAGATGACAAGAAATGAGTGTAAGAATTCTGGCACCATGAAAAAATCTTAATGTAGTGACACCACCAAAGGATTAAAACAGATTTCAAGCAGTGGTTCCTAATCAAAATGGAAACTCAGAAGTGACAGATAAAGAATTCAAAGTATGGATTCTAAGAAACCCCAGAGATCTAAGACCAGATTGAAAATCAACATAAAGAAACTTTTAAGTCAAACCGGGAAATGAAGGAAGAGATAAACATCTTTAAAATAAATCAGTCAGAGCGTCTAGAATTAAACAAACAAACCCCCAAGATTTTAAAAAATACAATTGA
This sequence comes from Leontopithecus rosalia, assembly GCA_028533165.1. NCBI lineage: Eukaryota > Metazoa > Chordata > Mammalia > Primates > Cebidae > Leontopithecus > Leontopithecus rosalia. Next base: position 163,966,263 of record CM052648.1, on the reverse strand, counting down.
AAGCTTTAACCATAGACTTGGCCAAGCAGAAAACAATAATTTTGGAGCGTGGAAACAACTCCATTGAACTAACTCAGTAAGACAGAAAGAAAGAGTATTAGTACATCTTCATGCTGCTGATAAAGACTTACCTGAGACTGGGCAAGTTACAAAAGAAAGAGGTTTACTGGACTTATAATTCTACATGGCTGGGGAGGCCTCACAATCATGGCAGGAGGCAAAAATGAACAAGTCATGTCTTAAATGGATGACAGCAGGCAAAAAGAGAGAGCCTGTGCAGAGAAACTCCCATTTTTAAAATCATTAGATCTCATGAGACTTACTCACTTTGACAAAAAGAGCATGGGAAAGACCTAACCCTATGATTCAGTTATCTCCCACCGTGTCCCTACCATAAGACATGGGAATTATGGGAGCTACAGATAAGAGTTGGGTGAAGACACATAGCCAAACCATATCATTCTGCCCCTGGCCCCTCCCAAATTTCCTGTCCTCATTTTTCAAAGCCAATCGTGCCTTCCTAGCAGACCACTGAAGTCTCAACTCATTTCAGCATTAACTCAAAAGTCCATATTCCAAAGTCTTATCTGAGACAAATCAAATCCCTTCCACCTTTGAGCCTGGAAAATCAAAAGCAAGCTAGTTACTTCCTAGACACAATGGAAGTACAGGCATTTATTAAATACACCAGTTTGAAATGGGAGAAATTGTCTAAAACGAAGAGGCTAAAAGCCCCATCCAATTTTGAAATCCAGTGACACAGTCAAATCTTAAAGCTCCAAAATGATACCCTTAGACTCCATGTCTCGAATCCAAGTCATGCTGATGCAAGCTCTGTATTTCCACGGTCTTGGGAAGCTCTGCCCCTGTGGCTTTACAGGGTACAGGCTCCCTCCCAGCTGCTTAAACGGGATGTTACTGAGTGACTTTTCCAGGTGCTTGGTGCAAACTACCTGTAGATCTACCATTCTGGGGTCTGGAGGATGGTGGACCTCTTCTAACGGCTCCACTAGGTGGCGCTCCAGTAAGGCCTCTGTCCGGGGGCTCTGACCTCACATTTCCCTTCTGCACTGCTCTAGTAGAGGTTCACCATGAGAGCACCACCCTTGCAGCAAACTTCTGCCTGGGCATCCAGACATTTTCATACATTTTTTGAAATCTATGCAGAGGTTCCCAAACGCCAATTCTTGACTTCTGTGCATTTGCAGGCTCAACACTATGTGAGAGCCGCCACAGCTTGGGGTTTCTACCTTCTGAAGCCATGGCCTGAGCTGTACCTGGGCCCCTTTTAGTCATGGCTGGAGTGGCTAGGACACAGGGCACCAAGTCTCTAGACTGCACACAGCAGAGGGAACCTGGGTCTGGCCCACAAAATTATTTCTTCCTCCTAAACCTCTGGGCCTGGATGGAAGGGGCTGCTGCAAAGGTTTCTGACATGTCCTGGAGACATTTTCTCCACTGTCTTTGGAATTAACCAATGGCTCCTTGTTACTTATGCAAATTTCTGCAGCCTACCTGAATTTCTCCTCAGAAAATGGGTTTTTCCTTTCTATTGCATTGTCAGGCTGCAAATTTTCTGAACTTTTATGCTCTGTTTCCCTTTTAAAACTGAATTTCTTTAACAGCACCCAAGTCACATCTTGAATGCTTTGCTGCTTAGAAATTTCTTCTGCCAGTTGCCATAAATCATCTTTCTCAAGCTCAAAGTTCCACAAATCTCTATGGCAGGGGCAAAATGCTGCCAGACTCTTTGATGAAACATAGCAAGAGTCACATCTGCTCCAGTTCCAACAAGTTCCTCCTCTCAATCTGAGACCACTTCAATTTGGATTTCATTGTCCATATCATTATCAGCATTTTGGTCAAAGCCATTCAGCAAGATTTTAGGAAGTTCCAAACTTTCCCACATTTTTCTGTCTTCTGAGTCCTCCAAACTGTTCCATCCTCTACCTGTTACCCAGTTCCAAAGTTGCTTCCACATTTTCAGGTAGCTTTTCAGCAGCACCCCATTCTACTGGTCCCAATTTACTATATTAATCCATTTTCATGCTGCTGATAAAGACATGCCCACAAATGGGCAATTTACAAAAGAAAGAGGTTTAATGGACTACAGTTCCACTTGATTTGTCAAGAGGTAAATAGATGAGGGATAAAATTGTATAAATTATTTAATCATAGTATCATTTCAAATCAATAAAATAGAAATTACTGACATTAAATGACCACATTTAAAATTACTTGTTTCCTTATGTTGCTATTGTTTTTAATTTAAACATATTTTAGTTGATGTTCTGAACATCCTAATGAAAAAGGATACACCAGATACATAAATAATGCTATACAAATCTTAACCCAGTATACTTAAAAAAAGGTGTTAGAAATATTAAAGTATCTAGGCCATCTACTTGGATTAATAAATGACTCATTCGATTTTCAAGTTTACATCACCACTTTAATTTATTCCATATACTAATACAAACAGAATGAAATACAATCATGGGAAATACAGGTAGAGTATCTCTCATTTGAACATTGGAAATCCAAAAAGCTACAAAATCTGAAACTATTTGGGTTCTTTTTTGATATGATGCTCAAAGGAAATGCTCATGGAACATATTGGATTACAGATTTTTGGACTAAGCTCAATCAGTAAATATAATGCAAATATTAAGAAATCAAAAATATTCCAAATCAGAAACAATTTTGGTCCCAAGAATTTTGGATAAGGAATAATTACTAGCAAAGGTGAAAATGAAAAGAGTTGCCCCCTTATCCATGTTTCATTTTCCACAGTATCTGTTACCCAAGATAAAATGTGGTCTGACAATATTAAATATAAAATTCCAGATATGAAATATTCAGAAGTTTCAAATTGCAGGCCATTCTGAGTATTGTGATGAAATCTTATACCTTCCTGCTCTATCCTGTCTGGGGTATGAATCATCCCTTTGTCTAGCGGATCAATACTCTATCCACTGGTCACTTGTCAGTCACTTAGCAGCTGTCTCTCTGTGATCAGGTTAACTGCCACATTATCTCAGTGCTTGTGTTCAAGTATGCCTTATTTTACTTAATAGCAACCCCAGAGTACAAGGGTAGTGATGTTGGCAATTAGAATATGCCAAATAGAAGCCATAAAGGGCTTTCTTTAAGTGGAAAGATAAAGGTTCTTGACTTAATACGGAATGAAAATAATTGTATGGTGAGGTTGCTAAACTCTGCAGTAAGAACAAATATTCTTTCTCTGAAATCGTGAAGAAGGAAAAATATATCTGTGCATAATGTATATAGGGTCCTATACTCTACAGAATTTCATATAGTACTGAAGGCTACAATATGAGAATGGACTGCTGTATGTAAAACCACAGATACGCATGTAACATGTACTATGACAGTGCTAATTATGCATTAATTTTCTTAATCCTATTTGTTTGAGAAGAAAATTAGAGATTTGAATTAATTATTTCAAGTCCTCAAAAGAGAAATGTGTAATTCTATGTCTGCTAAGGAAAAAGCTCATAAGTTACTTACATTAGTAACATAGTCTACTGATATCCAAATAAATAACACATTTGTGAATTTCTGTAATTAATAACAACTTTACAAAGCCAATTTTTTTTACAGCATTTCATTAGGAAGTAAAATTTTATCAAATAAATAATTATTTTACATCAGTTAGAGAATTAACATAAGTTTAACCTCTTGAGATTAGGCTAATATCCCTGCTGTTTTTCCAGGGGAGGCTGTTTTCTGGGATCTAATAGTAACCAAAGTAATAGTTATACTTTAGTATTTATTATTACTGCAAGTTCGCAATTATGTATCTTTTTTGGTGAATTTTCAATTTTCTCTTTTCTTCATAAGAGTACTATTTAATATCTTTGAATTCTGAGTATTTAATTTAATCATCAAGTGCTTGAGGCATGTCTGACGACTTTCTTAACAGTGTAAAATGAATTCCACTGTATCAGGGAAAATTAAGAGTCACTATGTATGCTAATAGGTGAAACCATTGTCTTTCATTCCTTTTATAACCTCAGTATGTTGTGTCTTCATTTTAAAATTATACATAACTTGGTTGTGTAATAATTATTTGAAACCTAAATTTCTTCTGCAGCACTGTACTATTTCTTTCAATTAATACAGGCATATTCTAAAGAAATAAAAGTCCTATGAATGGTATTTCCTAGGTTATCTTCCAGAGTTTTTATAGTTTTGGGTCTTACCTTTATGAATTTATTCCAATTTGAGTTAATTTTTGTATATGGTATAAGAAACTGGCTACTAGACAGTTATCCCAGCAAAATTTATTGAAAACAGGCAATATCCCATTGCCTGTTCGTGGTGATGTTATAAAAGATAACGTAGAATATACCACTGTGGTCATAGAATCTGCCAAAGCCTTCATGACAAAGGTGTCAAAAGCAATTGCAACAAAAATGAAAATTAGCAAATGGGACCTAATAACTAAAGAGCTTCTGCACAGCAAAGAAACCAACAGCAGAGTAAACAGACAACCTAAAAAATGTAAGAAAATATTTGCAAACTATGCATCTGACATATGTCTAATATCCAGAATCTATAAGAAACTGAAACAAATTTACAAAGAAATAACCCCATAAGAAAGCAGAAAAGAACATGAATGACATTTCTCAAAGGAAGACACCAAAAAAAAACCCATAAAAAAGCAGAAAAGCACATGGACACTTAGAAGACATACACACCACAAAGACACATATGTATAAATGCTCAACATCACTAATCATTAGAGAAATGCAAATCAAAAGCACAATGAGGTATCTCCCATCACTTAGAATGGCTATTATTATTAAAAAGTAAAAAAAAAATTGCAGTCTTTGCTTTTCTGACTATGTTTGTTAGGGTTCATTAAACAATAGCATAAATAAGATACGTTTTCCTGGAAAAGAACATAGGGATATACTCATTTTGTAACAATTGGTGCTTTCAAAAGGTTCTTTCATTTGGGTCCTTAGAATTTGAGGTGTGGATGTAATCAGAACATGGGAAGTGGGTGGGGGCAATGTAACTTTCTATCTCATGTATCCTTAAATATCTTGAGATGTGTTGACCTTTTCAGCTCAGGTGAGGGGAACATAATTACATAGTAAGGATAAACTCATTTTTTAATGATGAGATTAGCATTTCAAATAGGGGAAATTATTTTTCCAGTCCTTTTTATTGAGTTGTGTTACATATGGTTATATGGAGTGCCTTCCAAAATCTGTTTTCAGCTCACATAATTTTCCTTTGTTGTAGTACTAAAGGAGATGATTAGCAATATCTAGAGTTCTGAAAATGAATATTTAAATAGTTTCAGGAATAAAAAGTACAAAAGAAGCCTGGTTAAAATGTGTTACTATGAAGAAAAAAACACAGAAAAACAGCCAAGAAAAATATAATGTTAATTCAAGACACTCGAAGAGAAGCTTCAGTACAGATGGATTTGAGATGCTACGAAACCCTGTAAAAGATTCAAAAGCAATGTTTGAAACCTATAAACAGATGTACCTGCAGAAGAGAAGCAGAAGCCTTGGTAGCAGTCCTATAAAATAATTGTAAAATGTAGTTTTGTAGTTGCCACTGGGAAATTTCTTTCCTTTTCAGTTCAGAATATTTTACCGTAACTAATCAGAAATGCCATGATAAAGTTTGGTTCCCACTTTCATTGTATTTAATTGAAAGTTCTTAATGAGGCCAGGTGCGGTGGCTCACCTCTGTAATCCCAGCACTTTGTGAGGCCGAGGCGGGTGGATCACGAGGTCAAGAGATCAAGACCATCCTGGTCGAAATGGTGAAACCCCGTCTCTACTAAAAATACAAAAAATTAGCTGGGCATGGTGGCACGTGCCTGTAATCCCAGCTACTTGGGAGGCTGAGGCAGGAGAACTGCCTGAACCCAGGAGGCTGAGGTTGCGGTGAGCCGAGATCCCGCCATTGCACTTCAGCCTGGGTAACAAGAGCGAAACTCCGTCGAAAGAAAGAAAGAAAGAAAGAAAGAAAGAAAGAAAGAAAGAAAGAAAGAAAGAAAGAAAGAAAGAAAGAAAGTGCTTAATGAAAACAGCTTGCAAACTTTGGGCAAGCATATGTAAGAAATGGATGTTATTCATCGGGAAACCGTAAGATATTTGAATGTCTACCTTATTGAACCAGGTTTACCATTATTTAAAAAGGTCTGCTTATATAAATATATTGGAAATCCTATCCGTCCTGACGGAGGACTGTTACTCAGTTAAGGAGTTGTTTATTTAAATGGGACTGTAAATATGTTTTGGTTTCTAAGCTGTATTACAAAACTTATTTTTCAGAAATGCCCACTGTGATGGGAAAGTCAAAGTATATTCTTAAGTATTTTATAACAAATCATAAACTTTTTTTCCAGAAGTCTTATTTTATACTTGTGAAAATGAACATGATTTTTGGACAATGTTTAAGCATTACTTTTCATACTTGAAATAAACATTTATTATTTTAAAAACAAAAAAAAAGTAACAACAAAAAAAAAACCTAAGAGATTCTAGCAAGATTGTAGAGAAAAAGGAACACTTATGCACTGTTGGTGGAAATGTAAATTAGTTCAGCCATTGTGGAAAGTAGCTTGATGACTTCTCAAAGAATTCAAACAAGAATAACCATTTGACCCACCAATCCCATTAATGGCTATATACACAGAGGAATATAAATTATTCACCATAAAGACACATGCACACAAATGTTTATTGGAGCATTAGTCACAATAGCAAAGATATGGGGTTAACCTAAACACCCATTAATGGTAAACTGGATAAAGAAAATGTGGTACATACATGCTATGGAACACGACGAAGCCATAAAAAAGAATGAGATGTTGCAGCAACATAGATGAAGCTGGAAGCCACGCTCCTAAGCAAACCAACAAAGAAACAGAAAAACAAACACTGCATCTTCTCATTTATAAGTGGGAGCTAAATATTGAGTACATATGGACACAAAGAACAAACAACAAGGACCAGGGGCTAATTGAGGGTGGAATGTGAGAGGAGAATAAGGACTGAAAAACTACCTGTTGAATACTATGCTTATTATTTGGATGGATGATAAAATAGTCTGTATAGCAAACCCCTATGATACACAATTTACCTATATAACAAACTTTCACATGTAACCCTGAACCTAAAATAAAAGTTTTTAAAAGAATACCAGACACCCAGTTAAAAAATAATAAAATAAATAAAACACACAGACATTAAGGAGAAACAAAAATAAATAAAATAGTATCAAAATTCAAAAGAATAATCCAATAGATCCATGTTCAACTTGCAAAAATTGTTTCCAATCGCTTTATATTTACTTTACCAAGAATAACATTTTTTGATATTTTATTTCATTTTTAAAGTACTTTTCCAAAAAATAAAAAAAGGAATCCTACAGTATAACCTAAGCCATAACATTTAGTATTGATATAGTACTATTATTTTAATCAGAATCCATATTCAAGTTTCTCATTGTCTCAATAATGTTCTTTAGTCTCTGCTGTCATCCTGATGCATTGCCTGGATCATAACCATATCTTGTAGTTAATTACTGCGACTCTTTATTTTCCTTTAATATGAAACAATTTCTCCATCTTTTTCATTTGTTTGTTTTTCAGTCTCTTGCATTTTTAGAGTTCAGGATATTTATTTTGTAGAGTTTCATTTTGAGCTAGTCCATATTTTCCTCGTGATAAGATTCAACCTATTCATTTCTAGCAAAAGTAGCGCAAAAGTGGTGTTGTGCCCTTCTGTGTTTCATGTCAGGAGGCATGAGATGCCTGCCATTCCCAGTATTGCTATCTTTACTTTGGCCACTGGGTTAAGATGTTGACTGCAGGGCCGGGCGCGGTGGCTCAAGCCTGTAATCCCAGCACTAAGATCGAGACCACCCTGGTCAACATGGTGAAACCCCGTCTCTACTAAAAAAACAAAAATTAGCTGGGCATGGTGGCGCGTGCCTGTAATCCCAGCTACTCAGGAGGCTGAGGCAGGAGAATTGCCTGAACCCAGGAGGCGGAGGTTGCGGTGAGCCGAGATCGTGCCATTGCACTCCAGCCTGGGTAACTAGAGCGAAACTCCGTCTCAAAAAAAGAAAAAAAAAAAAAAAGATGTTGACTGTAAAGATTTTTTCCCCCTGCTTTAATTTTGTTATTATTTACTTTATAATTAAACAACTTACTGAGGAGACAAACTTTAAAACAAATATTCTGTTTCTCATCAAACTTGCACTGGATAGATTTAGCATGCATTGCTGCTAAAATAATTATTATTATGGTTGACAAATATTGTTTTATTGACATTGTGATTTCTTCAGCATTTATTATTGCTGTCTCAATATTTTTTTAAAAAGCTTTTCCTTACCATTACTTTATTAGTTTATTCCCAAATTTATTAATGTCATGATGGACTCAGGGTTACCTATTTAGTATAGTGGATTATATTCCATTATCACTATTATTTATTTTGAAGCTTTCATTATCCTATATTTGGTTAGTATGTTTACCTTCAGGCTAACTGCTGTGACCTTCAGCATGCTCCCTTCATACTTAAAAAACTTCCTTATTCTCTGGTAAAATGAAATATTCCATGCACATCCAAGGGTTTTCCTCTTCTGGTTCTAGAATTAGCCATTATTCCAAAAAGCTCTGGAGAAAAATATTATTCAGACACAAATATATTCGTGCTAGATGTGTTTACTGCCATTATTTATCGTATGTAAGCTCTACCGATATTTAGATATACACATGTGCTATAGGTGATAGATGTATATTTCCTTCTCTATCCATCCATCCAACTACCTACCTTTCTGTCTACTATATGTTCATATTAATACCTCTGATTCCAATTCACCATAATAGAAGATATTGTTTCTTTCCAGCTTTCCGTATTAGTAACTTTGTCTTCCAACAGTGACAAACCTGGCATCCATTCATCTCAAAATGTCTATTTGTCTACTTGTTTGCTAAATCATAGAAAATTACACATTTATCTTGAAATTTCTGAAACATATCTATGGGAGAAGAAACATATCATGAAATAGAATAGAGGGCAAGATTAGTTTATAGTTGCTCTTTTTTTATTTTGAACTTTAGAATATATACTGTTTGAATTTATTTGGGTTAATATTTTCTCCCTTTAGTGTGACCACATTATAAATAGGGAGTAGGTATCAATTCAATTGTTTTGTTTGTAATTTGTTTTATTTTTATTTTTTTTCATGTAAACACACACATGGTTATGAAAATTAAAACTAAACAAAAGGTACTCTATTTACCTTCTCAATCACTTTTCCCCATTTCCATCCACTCTCTATAGGTTTTCATTCTCATAATATTTTACATTATTATTTTTGTGTTTTTTAATAAAAATAATGAAATATATTTATATATTCTTATGATATTTTTCTTATACAAACTGTACTCTACTATACATATTTTTGAATTTACTATTTTCAGTAAGCAATGCTTTCCAGATATAACTTTATATGAGTTTATAGAGGTTGTTGTCAGTGATGACTTACAGCCACAATGGAATTCATTGCCTTCAAGTAGCACGGTTTTTTCAGTTAATTTTTCAAGGAAGATAGGGGTTTTTCCCTAATACTTTATAACTATAAACAATGCTCCAAGGGATAACCACTGCAGCTAAGTTAATGTGACATTAGATGTACATTTTCAGTCATTTCCTAGAAGTGGAACTGCAGAATCAGAGGTAAAAATTTGTATTTCTGTTAGATATTGCCAAGTTTCCCTCATGAAGTATTGTAGTAAGGAACAATTGTAGAAGTATGAGAGTGCCTGTTTCCCCACAGCTTCATGAAGATGGCCTTTATTTCTTCAGGCAAGCTTTTAATTGTTTAGTAATATGGTAAGGCAAAATGATACATCAGGGTTTTCACTTTTTAAATTTTGTGAATTGCCTCTGTGTATTTGCTTATTTATATTTTGTATTTTTGTTTTCCCTTAACTGTAACAGTTATTATATGTTTGCAAATATTCTAAATTAGTTCTATATTTCCTGAGACAATGCAATTTTAAGCAGATGCTGTATGATATGTTCAATTTCTTGTAAGTTACTAACCCCTCTGCGATTGTTAATACTGAATGTCAGATTGATTAGATTGAAGAATAAAAAATATTGATCCTGCGGGTGTCTGTGAGGGTGTTGCCAAAAGAGATGAAGATCCAACCTTCATCTGGTGGGCACAATCTAATCAGCTGCCATCAAATATAAAGCCAGCAGAAAAATGTGAAAGGTGAGAGACTGGCCTAGCCTCTCAGCCTACATATATCCCATGCTGAATGCTTCCTGCCTCCTGCCCTCAGACACCAGACTCCAGGTTCTTTAGTTTTGGGACTTGGACTGGCTCTACTTGTGCCGAAGCTTACAGACAGCCTATTGTATATGTATATATATACAATGTATACAATATGTATATATATATATATATATATATATATATATATATAGTATATGTATTGTATATGTATATGTATATTGTATATATATACAAATATATAACATATATAACAGTATATATATATATATACATATATATAACATATATAACAGTATATATATATATATATATATAACTGTCCCACTAGAGAATCCTAATACACCCTCATAGATTATTTTTAATTATTTCCTAGATGTTTTAGATATTTATGCTTATTATTTTCAAGAAGTTTTTGTATGAACTTTTGTACCTACATAAATTGTATTTTCTCAGAATTATATAAAATACATAAATTTGCTTTGTGAGAACTGGCATTTTTAAATGTTTATTCTATACAATAATTAGAAATGGCTTTTTATTCATTTTGGACAAATATTTTGTATTCCTTTTGGTATTTTTATACACTCCTTCATAGAGGTGTTGTTCATTACTATTAGGCTTATTTCTATTTTATTTTCTTACTGGCTATTAAAATAAATATTTTAAGATATAATATCTTCTCACAGGTTATATGTTTATACAAAATTTGTTGATTTCCGTATGTTAATTTTTGGCCTTCTACCTTATTGAATTACTACTTGAATTAAATATATGACTAGTTCCCTATGACAGTGACACTATCATGATATAGGTAAATAATCAATGTAATTTCTGCTTTCTTTATTCTTCACCCCCTCTTTGTCTCCTTTTGCCTCATTCCATTGACTAATATACTCAGTACAATTCTAGTTACAATAAACATAAGGAAAATCCTTCCCCTAAACATAGTGGCAGTATCACTGTGCTTCCATTAAAATATAAGTGAAGGCTTTAGGAATATGGTTTATCCTTTTAAAATATCCTATTCTGTGAGTTCTTTTATCAACAAATATGTATTGAATTTTTTGATGTCCTTTATTCTTTATGAAAATAATTATAAGGTGTCTTTCCCATTCACTGATTTTTACTGTGGTAAAATATGCATAACATAAAATTTACCACTTAACGTTTATGATTCAGTGGCATTAAGTACATGTATATTAAGTGATAACCATCACCATCTATATCCAAAATGTTTTTTAATCTTCCCCAGCTGAAATTCTGTACCCATTACATGCTATCTTCCCATTCCTCCCTCTTACAAGCCCCTGGTAACAACAATTCTACTTCTCCTGTCTATGAATTTCTTTTTTTTTTTCTTTTCTTTTTTTTTTTTTTTTGAGATAGAGTTTTACTCTTGTCACTCAGGCTGGAGTGCAGTGGGTGATCTCCGCTCACTGCAATCTCTGCTTTCTGGATTCAAGCGATTCCCTTGCCTCAGCTTCCTGAGTAGCTGGGATTATAGGCATGCACCACCAAGCTAGCTAATTTTGTACTTTTAGTAGAGATGGGGTTTCCAAATATTGGTCGGGCTGGTCTCAAACTCCCAACCTCAGGTGATCCGGAAGTGTTGGCCTCTTCGCCTCTGAAAGTGTTAGGGTTATAGGCATGAGCCATTGCGCCCAACTGAATTTGACTATTTTTGCACCACATAAAAGTGCGTATGTGGAATCGTACAATATTTCTCATTTTGTATCTACCGTCACTCGGTATAATCCTTTCAAGGTTTATCATATGCTATACTATGTGCCAGAATTTCCTTCTGCTTTTAAAATTTGAATAATATTCCATTATATATATGTATATATACGAATTTTCCTTATCTATTGACCTATTGAGAGGCACATGCGTAGGTTTGTTATATAGGTAAATTGCATGTTGCAATAGTTTGGTATACCTGTCACCCAGGTAATTAGCATAGTACTTGATAGGTATTTTATTGATAACAGTTTGGGTTATTTCCATCTTTCGGGTATTGCGAATAATGCTGCCATAAACACTGGTATACAAATATCTCTTTTAGTCCCTATATTCATTTCTCTTGAGAATATATGAGTCATAGAGTAATTATATGTTACTGTTTAGAGAAATCGCTACACCACAGTGACTGCACTATTTTACATTTTGACAGCAATGAAAAGAGTTGTAATATCTCCACATACTTAACAATTTCTTATTCTTTTCTCTCCTTTCTTCTCTTTTATTCTTTCTTTCTTAGCCATTCTAAAGGATGTGAAGTGATATCTCATTTTAATTTTAAAAATATCTTGTGGTAGATTTACTATTATGCTTTTGAACAATAGTAATAGATATACTAATATTAAAACAATCTTGAACTATTTGGATAAGCTCTACGATGGTTAAAAAAATTTTATTAAGCTTTATTTTAATTTCAGGGGCATATGTGTAGGTTTGTTATATAGGTAAATTGCATGTTGCAATAGTTTGGTATAACTGTCACCCAGGTAATTAGCATAGTACTTGATAGGTAGTTTTTTTTATCCTCATCCTCCTCCCATCATCTTCCCTCAAGTAGGCTCTCTGCCTATTATTCTCTTCTTTGAATCTATGTGTACTCAACGCTTAGCTGCAACTTATAAGTGAGAACATGTGTTATTTGATTTTCTGTTTCTGCATTAGTTTACTTAGAATAATGGCCTCTGCTATATCCATGTTGCTTCAAGGGATATGGTCTTATTCTTTTTTATGGCTATGTATTATTTGGTGGTGTATATGTGCCATATTTTCTTTATCCAGTCTATCAACCCAAATAGAATCTAGGTTGATCCCATGTCTTTGCTACTGTGAGTAGCCCTGCATCGAACATGTCTGCATGTGTCTTTATAGTAAGATATTTATATTTCTTTAGTATATACCCAACAATGGGAATACTGTGTCAATGGTAGTTCTGTTTTAAGTTCTCTGAGAAATCCAAATTGCTTTCCACAAGGGCTGAACTAACTTACATTTCCACCCACAGTGTATAAGCATTCTCCTTTTTCCACTGCTTCATTAGTAGCTATTTTTTTTGACATTTTAATAATAGTCATTCTGACTGGTGTGAAATGTTATCTACGTTTTAATTGGCATTTATCTAATGATTAGTGACGATGAACACTTTTTTCTGTAAGTTTGTTGGCTGTTCACGTTTTTATTTTGAGAAGTGTGTGTTCATGTCCTTTGCCCACTTAATAATAGGGTTGTTTTTTTTCTCGTTAATTTGTTTAAGTTATTTATAGACTGTGGATATTAGACATTTGTCAGATACATGGTTTGTAAATGTTTTCTCCCACTCTGTGGGATTTCTCTATACTCTGTTGACAGTTTCTTTTGCTGTGCAGAAAACTTTAGTTAACTTGTTCCCATTTGTCAATTTTTATTTTTGTTGCAATTGCTTTGGGCACATCCATCATTAAATCTTTACCAGGGTCTATGTTCAGAATGATATTTTCTACATTTTCTTCCAGTAGTTTTATGGTTTTAGGTTTTAAATTTAAGTTTTTAATCCACCTTGAATTGATTTTTGTATATGATATAAGGAAGGGGTCCAGTTTCAGTCTTCTCCATACGGATAGCCAGTTATCCCTGCACTATTTATTAAAAAGGTAGTCCTTTTCCCAAGTCCTTTCCCATTTTATTTTTGCTAGGTTTGTTGAAGATTACATGGTTGTGGGATGGCTGCCTTCAAAAGACCTATCTTACATGCGGTGACACCCATGGGCTCTAAGTAAAGGAATGATGAAAAATGTACCAAACAAATGGAAAACAGAAAAAGGCCATGGTTATTATTCTAATTTCAGAAAAAAAATTGTAAATTAACAATGATCAAAAAAAAGACAAAGAAAACCAAAATGACAACGTGTTCAATTCAACAAGACCTGGCTATCCTAAATATACATGCACCTTACACAGGAGCACCCAGATTCAAAAAGCAAGTTCTTAGAGACTTATGAAGAAACTTATATAGCCACATAATAATAGTGGGAAACTTCAACAGTCAACTGGCAGTCCTAGACAGATCATTGAGGCAGAATACTGACTAGATTTTCCAGACCTAAACGTGACTGCTGGCCAAATGGACCTAACAGGCAACTACATAACTGTCTACCGAAATGAACAGAATATTTTTCTCATCTGCACATGGCACATATTTTAAAAATCAGCCATAAAGGTGGCCACAAAACAATTCTCAGTAAATTTTTTAAAAGTCAAAATTATACCAACCATACTCTCCAGCCACAGTGCAATAAAAATAGAAACCAATACTAAAAATCTCTCAAAACTATATCATTGCATGGAAATTAAGGAATCTATTCCTGAGTGACTTCTAGATGAATAATAAAATTAAAACAGAAGTCCAGAAATTCTCTAAAACCAATGACAAGAAAGATACAATATAACAAAAGCTCCCGGACACAGTTAAAGGAGTGTAAAAGTTTAAAGCACAAAATGCCCACTTCAAAAATTTCAAAGTATCTCACGTTAACAACATAACATTACAATTAGAGAAACTATAAAAACAAGATCAAACAAACATCAAAGCTAGCAGAAGACAAGAAATAACCCAAATGAAAACTAAGCTAAATGATATTGAGATCAATAAACCATACAAACGATCAAGGAAACAAGAAATTGGTTCTTGGAAAGAATAAATTATATTGATAGAACACTATCAAGACTAATAAAGAAAAAGAAAAAAGGAACATCAAAATAACAGTGTGGAGATTTCCTAAAGAACTAAAAGTAGATCTATGATTTGATCCAACAATCACACTCCTGGGTGTCTACCCAGAGGAAAATAAGTCATTATACAAAAAAGACACTTGTATATACATGTTTATAGCAATACAATTAGAAATTGCAGAAATATGAAACTATACACACACACACACACACACACACACACACACACACACATATATATACATCCACACACACCATGGAATACTTCTTATCCATAAAAAGGAATAAAACAATGGCATTTCCATCAACCTGGATGAAATTGGAAATCATTATTCTAAGTAACTCAGGAATGAAAAACCGTAAGTTTATGTTTTCACTCATAAGTGGGAACCAAGCTATGTGGATGCAAAGGCATAAGAATGATATGATGGACTTTGACGACTCAAAGGAAGCGGGGTGGGGCGGTGAAGGGGAGTGATAAAAGACTAGATATTGGGTACAGTGTACACTGCTCAGGTAATGGGTGCACCAAAATCTCAGAAATCACCACTAAATAACTTATCCATGCAATCAAACACCACCTGTCCCCCAAAATCCTATTGGAAAATAAAAATAAAGAATATTGACAAAAAACAAAATAAACACAAACAGAAATAACAATGGGGATCTTACCACCAACCAACTTTGTTTGAGTAAAAATTAAAAAAAAAAAAGCACAGAGACTATAACTCTCACCTCTGTGCACAGAAACCAGAAATTCTACAAGAAAGGGATAAATTCCCAGAAAAATACAACCTCCCAAGATTTAACAAGGAAGAAACTGAAACCCTAAACAGACTAATCACAAGTTCTGAAATTAAATCAGTCATAAAAATCCTATCACTCAGAAAAAGCCCAGGACCAAACAGATTCACAGCTGAATTATGCCAGATGTATAAAGAAGAGCCGGTATCATTCCTACTGAACCTATTCCAAAAAAGTTGAGGAGGAGCTCATCCTTAAGTCATTCTATGAAGCCAGCATAATTTTGGTACCAAAACCTGGGAGATATACAACAAAGAAAGAAAACTTCAGAACAATATCTTTGATGAACTTAGGCAAAACATTTTTCTTGATGTGGTGACAGATTCTGTTTTGTAATATTTTATTTATTAATTTTATGCTATTTTAAGTGTGTTTGGGCTGGAAACTGAACTGCTACTGTTGAGTTGAAGAGACATTTCTAAGGAGTTGCTGGCAGGAAAAACAGAAAAAACAAGAAGGGTCAAGTATTTTCTGCCATCTGCTTCCTGCTCGTTTTCCACTAAATCCTTTCTATTGATCTAACCTCACAGCAAGCCATCTCAGACATGATCCTAGTGCCAGCATCACAGATCAGAGTACAGAAGCTTGGGTTTGGAGCTGAGCCAGACTAGCAACTGTGTTCTATATATGTAAGGTAATGACTGTGTGGAAGGTGTCTTACATTATCACAGTGAGTTTGATTGTTAATATGAATTAATAAAAGTTATTATTTAGTTAAGGTCCTTTCTAAAAATAAATATTTATTTTGCTAAGTTGTTAACATTAATTGTATTTACCTAAAAAGCATATTACTCGTATCTGTACTTCTTTTTAAATTGTCAATGTACCCTAATTGCAGAAAGGAAACATGTATGTGTTTGCTGAGAGAGAGTAGGGAGTACAATTTACAGTGTTGACATAAAAAGTTTAAATTTAACAAGGTTTGTGATCATTATCTTATTACGTTCATTGCTTTCAGTGGCACTTAAAAATGTATTAAACTTATCTTGATACTGAATTTTTTTCACTATATGTTCAAATACATTTTGATTTTTTTCACAATTAATATATTAGAAAATAATATGTTTTTCTGTGTGAAGCATCAACATTACGAGTTTATTTCATTAAGCAAAAATGGAAATAACTTGCTTTTATCAAGTGCAATTATACTGTCCATGTTTCCTTTTATGGTATATATTTTACTAAATCAATTTCAATTTTATTTTTGTCAAATCCATAATTCTTCCCTACTTTTTACTGAAGGTTAACATTTTCATGTTTTCCTTGAATTTCTTAGAAATTATAAATAATGTGTAATTTAGTCATTTTCTGTGGGTAAAGAATATGTGAAAAATCTCGACTATTAAAAACTAAATTATACTAACTGCAAATTATCAGGTTTTAGCCTTTTGGCACTAGTTAACTTGTTGCATTGTTCTCACACTGCTATAAAGATACTACCCTGCGGACTGGGTAATTTATAAAGAAAAATAATTTAATTGACTCGCAGTTCTGCATAGCTTTGAGGCCACAAGAAACTTACAATCATGGCAGAAGGCGAAGCAGGCATGTCTTACACACTGGCAGGCAAGAGAGCTATACAGGAAGAACTGTCAAACACTTATACAATTATCAGATCTCATGAGAACTCACTCACTATCACAAGAAGAGCATAAGAGTAACTGTCCCCATGATCCAATCACCTCTCTCCCTCCACACATGGGGATTAGAGGTCCCTCCCTCAAAATGTGGGGATTATAATTTGAGATGAGGACATGTGGGGACACAGAGCCAAACCATATACCCTGTATAAAAATAAGTTTTCATATTGCCCTCATACCTGTGATTTTTCTGATTTTTTTTCTGATTTCTAAATACTACATTTATAAATGTGCAAATAAAAAGATTTTTATTTTTACTCCAGAAGTAAAAGTACCCTAAAATTTTGTTTTTTCTTGACTAAAATAGCCTAAAAGAATAAAGAATAGAAAAATAAAGAAGATAAGACATGTGACTCACATTTACCCTTACATTTAAGGAAAAAAATGCAGGTAGATTTAAAGAACCACAAAAGAATATGAAACACTTAGGTATAGGCCACAGTACAGACCCATTACACAATAACCCTGAAAGAGAAAAATAAATGGTGTTTCCAAACACCTTGGCTTCATGGAAAACGAATCATCTGACGTCAGTTGAAACAATAGAACAATCACCGCTAGAATGATGGCAACACAAAGAGCAAGAAGTGGGTATACATCTCCAATGTGTTTCTTCACCTGCCTTCTAATATTCTACTGAGGTTTCTACTTGCTGAACCCAAAGGAAAGTGGAGAGCAAAGAAGCCCTCTCTGGTGAACTAAGATATAGTGATCAGCCTTCCACTATAGAAGGGCCAATAAGGGTACATAATCAGAAGATTAGTAAAATCTTCTGATTTTACTAATAAATAGGCAGATAGTGAAAAGGTAACATAATACATTTCTACTAAACAAAAATTGACTAATTAGATCATTTTATCATTCTCGTCCTATGTAAGCTTTTAATATATGTTCAATATTTTCTTTCCATGATACATTCTATATTCTTATGAAAGACATTTTGAATCAGAAGAAGCAAAGTTGACATTAAGAATTTCTTGCATGGCCTCCTCTTGCTGAGAAATTGCCAATAAGCGTGGATGTTTGTGCTTTAAAAACAGCAAAGAAGATTCATTAACCTGAGGTTAAAGACATGAAAATAATCAATCTAAAAATTAAAACTTTATCTTCACTATAGGAATGAGGAAGGAAATGCCTATAAAATATGGAAATAAACTGAAAGGTATTTAAAATATATTTATTTAGAACAGGAGAGGGCTTTAACTCATGAAAATTACATATTTATTTATGAAATGAGTGAGGTCTGCCTAAAAAGATTCCATAAAATGGAGCAATGCAGATGAACTATGAAATCACATATTCTACCATGAGCAAATTTGGCACATGAATGCCCCAGTTTGATGAAATAAACTTCACAATTATTTTCTTTCAAGATAACTTTATGTTATGTAAAAATATTTTCTTGGACTATTAATTTTCAAGAACTTGGAACATTAAAAACCTAATTATGTTTACATATAAACTAAAAAACCTACATCTCTCATTTAATCTCACATCTATAAGAGGTTTGTTAAACCCAAATAAGAGTATACAGTAAATCGTTCTTCAGTCACATTAGACTACAGTGAGTTCTTCCTAATGTGCTGAGCCAGTGGAAAACACATAAACACAAATCCAAGCATCCATATAATACAAAGCAAACAAAAATAGAGGTAGTGAGGAGGAATTATCTTGAGGCAGGAAATTTATAGTTACTACATTACAAGTATTCTAGTATATTAGCATGTTTATGGCCACATCCTAATAAACTGACCACAAAACTAAAAACATCAATAAAAACATACTATTTTTTAGACTATAGGAATGAACTTTATGTTATCATATAGTGAGCAAATGAAAGTGTAACTGAAGTTAATTGTTATGGAGCAACTATTCAGTATAAGGTGATTTATCTGCATTTTTCTTCTTAATATATCACCACTTACTAGTTTTATATTATGAAAAATTTATTTAACACTTTTATGCCTCTGTGCACAAAAACAAATAAAAAAGATACCTTCCTTATAGACTCTATTTTAAGCATGAGATCCTGGACATAAAATTCTTAAAATAGTTCTGAAGTATATGAAGAACTAAAGTAATGGTTATTTATACTCAATGTTACTATAGATGCTGTTGTTATTCTTACACAGAATTTATCACAACATTAGAAATAGGAAATGTCAATAGCATTGCTATAAGTAAAATTTAAAAAAAAATATGTTTTTTTTAAAAAAATTACAGACTTAGGTTAAATGTTCCTTAAAGATATGCATCCAATGTTACATTGTGTTACAGCTGTCTGGACCAGAACTAGCATATGGATTCTCTATGTAGTAACAGGGTGTTTTATTTTATATTGTCCACAATGCCATGATGTAAGAATCCTTTTTGTATACAAATTTATAAATTTTCCTTTTTTTTTTTTTTGAGATGGAGTCTTGCTCTATTGCTCAGGCCAGAGTGCAGTGGTGTGATCTTGGCTCACTGAAACCTTCACCTCCCGGGTTCAAGCTATTTTCCCTGACTCAGCCCCCCGAGTAGCTGGAATTATAGGCTCCTGCCTCCATGCCCAGCTAATTTTTGTATTTTTAGTAGAGATGGGGTTTTGCCTTATTGGCCAGGGTGGTCTCTTGACCAGGATAGTCTCAAACTCCTGACCTCAGGTGATCCACCTGCAGCGGCCTCCCAGTGTGCTGGGATTACAAGCTTGAGCCACCGCACCTAGTCAAATTTTCCTTAATTTATTCCTCCTCAAGATCAATTCCGTTGCAAGGTAAAACTGCTTTTCTGACATCACTTAGAGGACTGGTCCTGTGACTTGCTGTGCCCACCTAGACTGCCAGTGTGCCTAATTTAAGGCTAGACTTTAAGAAGCTTGGCAGGTTTCTTCCATCCTTCCATATAATTGCCACTTCAGTAGAACCAAATTTGCTGTGTGTTGATGGATGATGTGAGACCCCATAGGGGACAGCTCAATCCTCCTGGTCAAACCATCCTTGATCAGACTGATCAAAATTGCAAAATAGTGTTCAGCCAAATTCAGCTGAGAATCCTATCAATCTGTAGCTAAGCACAAATATATGAGTAAGCCAAGTTCAGACCAAAATAGCCATCCAGCTGAACCATAAAATCGTTGGAAATAATAAATTCGTGTTGTTTTAAGCAACCAAGTTTCATAGTTACATGGTGAAAAACAATAGTTTACCAATCTACATCTATATTTATACCTATCTGAATGCCGATTCTGATTTTTAGAAGAAAATTAATAAACACAGAAGTTAAGCACAAAAAAATTAAAATTTTAAGGGATAGAATTTTTGACAAGCCATAAAAATTTATGCACATTTCATTTTACATATAAAAATGAAACCTAATGGCTCAACCTGAAAACATTATTGTTTGTTTCAGATATTATTGTTCATATCTTCCAATAAGAAATAAATTAGAGCTTCTCTCATTAAAAAATCTCACTTACAGAATTTCAAAATACAATTGAAATCTTTATTAATGGACTAGACCAACAGAAGAAAGAATTTCAGAGCTTAAACATTTGTCTTTCATCAACCCAGAGAGACAAAAATTATTTAAAAACATAAGAAAGTATTTGAGAAATAATAGTTTATGTAAAGCAACAAAGCCTGTGAATTATTGACATTTCTAAGAGAGAAGAAGAAAAAGATATAAGCAACATAGAAAATATATTTGAGGGAATAATCCAAGAAAATTTCCTGATCTTGCTAGAGAGGATGACATCCAAATACAAGAAATCCAGAGAACATTTGTGAAATACAACACAAAATAAGTATCACCAAGGCATCTACTCAACAGATTGTGGAAGGTCAACACTAAAGAAAAAAAATCTTAAAAGCAGCTAGAATAAATGATCAGATCACATACAAAATGAGCCTCACTAGACCACCAGCAGACTTCTCAGTGGAAACCTTTCAAAGCAGGAGATACTGGGGGTCTATTTTCAGCATTCGTAAAGAAAAGAAATTCTAAACAGTAATTTTACATCCTGTGGTACTTAGCTTCATAAATAAAGGAGAAAAAAAAATTTTCCAGAGAAGCAAGTGCTAAGGGAATTTGTTACCAATAGACTAGCCTTACAAGAGATCCTTAAGAGAGTTCTAAATATTGAAAGGAAAGAATGATACTGCTTCCAGAAAAAACACACTTGAGTACATACCCGCAGACCCTGTATAGCCACCATACACTATAAAGTACAAATCAACCAGCTCACAGCTTCACAATAGTATTAGAACTTGAAATACCGATATTAACCTCAAATGTAAGTGGTCTAAACCATTGACATCCAGATACAAGAAATCCAGAGAACATTTGTGAAATACCACACAAAATAAGCATCACCAAGGCATGTAGTCAACAGACTGTCCAATGTCAACCATGCAGAAAAAATACTCTTAAAAATAGCCAGAAAAAAAGGTCAGATCACATACAAAGAGAATGCCATCAGGTTACCAAAGACTTTTCAAAAGAAACCTTAACAGGCAAAGAGTTGTAAGTTGAATTAAGGAAAAATCTCATCCATCTGTGGTCTTGAAGAGACCCACCTCACAGATTAAAAATACCCATAGGCACAAAGTAAAGGGCTGGAGAAAGATATATCAGGCAAATGGAAAAAAAAAAAGAGCAGGGGTTGCAATTATTATATCTAATAAAAATCTTTAAACCAAAAAGTAAAAGAGGACAAAGATGGGCATTATATAATGATAAAGAGATAATAAAATAACAATGCTTAACTATCCTAACATATACACACCCGATATTAAAGAACACAAAATACTTGTTCATAAAAAAGTACTTCTAGACCTATGAAAAGACAGACAGCCACACAATCATAGCATGGGCTTCAAAACCACACTGACAGTATTAGATTATTGAGACAGAAAGCTAACAAAGAAAATACTGATTTAAATTTGACACTTGGACAGCTGACTCTAACAGATATCTGTTGAATAATCCCACCCATCAACCACAGAATATATATTCCTCAGCTGGGTGTGGTGGCTCATATCTGTAATCCCAGCAGTTTGGGAGGCTGAGTAAGGCAGATCAACTGAGGTCAGGAGTTCAAGACCAGCCTGGCCAACATGGGGAAACCCCATCTCTACTAAAGGTATAAAAAAATTAGACCTGGTGGCAAAGTTTATAAAGGGTTATAAAAGATTTTTGCTTCTTTATAATTTCTGAGTCATCATTTTTCAAAATAAATCACTTATGGTTATCTGGAATTCTATTTCATAATATCAAGTGTTTTAAACCTCAAAAATTTAAGAGCCTTCCCAATATCAAGTTTCAGTCTAAAAATTGTCTTCTCTGATACCTGGCTTTTTGGATACTTCAAAAGGCCCCTGAAGTGTCCAGAAAAGAGAAGTAAAAAAGATTATTTTACATGTTTAGGTACATGGGATTGACAAAACGATGTTCAATCTTTTTTAGGTTACATCTTGGTGAATAATGTTAATATATGTTTCAAAACTGGATCTGAGGGATTCAGAAGGAGATAATAATGAAAGTTAAAATGTACCATGCAGGTGAGTGTGGCTGATTCCTGCCGATTAAGCCAACCCCAAACTTCCTGTTTCATGGATAAAGGCCAGGTTCATATCCATGAGATAAATGAGGTCTAGGGAATCCCAGGCTACTGACATCAGAGGTATGTGGGAAGAGTGAACGATTCCCACTCCTAGACCTGCCTGCTTCATGCATGCAGTCACTTTGGCACTCCTGGCATTGCCTGCCAAAGTCACCAGAACTAGAGAATACAAGGATGGAGGAGGGAAAGAGGACGCTCTACCTACCCTCTCTCCCTCATGTATCCTGGTATCTGCTAGGAAGAGAGAGCAGGGAACCAGGGATGCCTGCTCCCCTCTGTCTAGATGGGTAGCCATTCATCTTCAGTCTGTACCCCTTTCAAATGCATCCCGAACCCTTGGGACTCCTTTAAAAGATGTCATCTTTTTTTTTCTTCTTCTCAATTGTATATTCACTAATAGAGTCATGTCTCTGTACTATGGGACACTTCCCTCAGATGCATCCTCTAAAGTGGAAGGAATTAATTTCCCAAACCTTAAACTGGTTGTCTTAGGACTGGACTCAGGAGAAGGGAACCCAGAAGCCCAAAATGCTGGCAAGAGGGTGAAGTGGTTTTTGTCTTTTGTGGGTTTTTGCCAGTTCAGCTTTTGGCCTTCCTCTCCCTGTGTACTTGGTAAAAGGCCTTGGAATTTTTTAGCTATCCTTAACCCTCCCCTTGTTTCATTTTGATACATGTTTTCTAATAACCTGGTTTTTCTGTTCTTGCCTTCAGGCCATCAGACTCCAAATGGTCATGCAAGTGGTGCCTTGGACCATGGCCCTTCTGCTGGGACCCTTAGACAAGCCTCTGAAAGAGCTCTGACTGCCATTTCCCCTAAACAGCACTACCCTCATCAGCAGGAAGCAGTGAAGACTGGTCTTCATTCTTATCTTCAATCTTATGGCAGTTAGATATACTTTTTTAGAGGGGGGAATGAGACAGCCAGGTGGGAGGGTTCCCTGGAGAAATTCCAGGTGGCCTGAGCACTGGTATGGAGCCACATAAGTTAGTGCCTTTTGCAGTGGGGAGGAGCCAAGATCCTTCTCTTCCTGCATGGGACCTGGGATTCAAGTTTCAAGTGGGAAGGGCAAGATCCTTCTTGCTGATGATCCTCGTTTCCCGCCCTTTTTCCCTTTTCACCCAGTAAAACCCTGCTTCAGTCACCCTTCAAACAGTCCACAAGCCTACATTTTTGTGGCCTTGGGACAACAAAGACCTCGTCTTTAACTGAACTAAGAAAATGTCCTGCAACAGCTGCTAATCGGGAAAAATTTAAATTTCCTGTTCACTTGAACATGGAATTCAATCTTGGTATCTGACACTCTGTCTCTTGAAATTTGACTCATGTCAAAGAGTACAAGAGAAATTTGTATACTATTTATATCACAAACTGTCCTGAGGATATTTCCATTAATTCCTGCTAATTAGATTGTATCTTTAGATATAATGTCTTGTTCCCATTCTGAGTCTTAAATATTCAGCGTTTCTTTGAAATCTCTAGTTGTCTCTTGATCCTTTCTGTGCTTTCTGAAATTAGCCAGTTTTCGTTTCTCTGCATATAATCAAAGCATAGTACTGAAGCAAAATTCTTATCATTATATTTTTTAAAGTAAAATGTTGTTTAATGGCATAGCCTAGAGTACAATGATGCACCAAGATCAAATTCTCTAATTATTTACAGTTACTCAGTCTATATAATATTCTGTTTCATGTAGATATCAATTTGGTAAATATATACAATTTTAGCAAAATGATGATTTTTTATACTCATAAAAATAGATTAAAAAAACTCTTAACAAAGACAATTCATGCAATGTTTACACTTTTAAGCAGTATTAAAGTTAACTCTGAAACAGAAATGTGCTAGTTACATGTCATAATACCAGCAGTACAAAGAAGATATATAGTTTTGGAATTTGAAAACCTTGAGTCTGGCTGAAAGCTAACCCATTCTCTAACTGAATAACATTAGATACTGAAATTAGTGTGGTGTCATATTTCTCAACTACTAAAATGGGTATTTATAAGAATACCCTTGGAGAATTACCATGTGAATCTTGAGAAAACTTGATTAAGTTATATACTTAAAATACTTATTTTAGTGGCCACACAAATGTGAATAGACACTAAATGTAAACTACCTTTATTGAGTAGACAGAGAATTCCCCTTTAAATTCCATATCATAGTGTATGATTGATGTAAACTTTATTCACAGTAGAAATGGAAAATGCAGGCAGCAAGGGGGTGAAACTTGCAATGAAACTAAATATGCAATTACTGAACAATGCAGTTGCCTCGTGTCCCATTACTTTACATCACTATTCACATTTGAAATTCTTTGAAACTAATTGTAGATTTTAGTGTGTCTCATCTTTTACTAACACTCTGTAATATGGCTAAATAAACTGCTCTCC
Source organism: Leontopithecus rosalia (assembly GCA_028533165.1). Taxonomy (NCBI): domain Eukaryota; kingdom Metazoa; phylum Chordata; class Mammalia; order Primates; family Cebidae; genus Leontopithecus; species Leontopithecus rosalia. The sequence goes on along the minus strand of CM052648.1, from coordinate 163,940,790 downwards.
TCTCCTCTTGAACAACAGAAAAACTAATTACTAGCAGTCATTAATAACTTTGGGTGTGTACATAATAAAATGATCATGCAAACTGTATGATCCCTAAATATAGTTACTCTTTTTAGTACAAATTCATTTTTCATAAGTGAAGATTCTTCTGGGGAGAACAAAACTTGATAGCTCTGTTTAGAGTAAATGATTTGGTTCTTATGTTTATTTATTTTTGTTATGTTTTATATTTATATTCATGGAAGGAAAGCAAGTTTCTCATTAATACATTATTTCAAACAAATTTAGAGGCTGATTGCAATCACATATGTTTCCAAATAATCATATCAAAAACATTTAAAATTTCAAAGGATATAGTTTTTACTTTGAAATAAGTTGTGTTTTGTTATAAATATGTAAATCTCTTTGTCTTTTATTGTTGGTTTATATAGTTAAACAAATTTTATAAAATTTCTAATCTGTTTTAATTACTTTTTAGATATACTTCTTAAGTATATTGCAAAGTAAGATGCTTCACAATAAATTCCATATATATGATTTTTTTTGGTTTATTCTGTTTTATGCGATAGCATTTCTAACTTATATAATAACACCTTATTATCTTCATTTTACAAACAACAAACACAAGCAGAAGGATTAAGCAATTTTCCAAAGGCAAAAAAGGGGGTCAATGTCAGCAATCGGATTAGAGCTAAGGATGCTTTGATTCCCAAGACTGGCTTAAGATGATTAAAAATGCCTCTTTCAGTCTGACTTCAATAATTAGTTAGAAGTTGGGTCTTTCTATTGAAATTTTAAAACCTGGTGTTTTTGTTATTTTAAGGAGCACTAATAATAAGCTAAATATTCAGTAAACCAGATGGGAATTTTGAAACATAAGTTAATGGCGTGATCAGTCTAGATATTTTATGTCTGCATTCTACTTCTCTTTTATTTTTACCTATTCACTATGTTAACAAATCATATCTATCACTAAGATACAGTCTGAGTGATATAACTTCACTACTCTTCATGTTACCATTTTTTAATCAATCCACATTCATCATTCACAGGTCAATTTACCATCACTTTTATACTTAATTAATAGTCTTTTAAAATATCATGTAAATTTCTAGCATTTTCGATCTTGTGTTACTCTACTATTTCCCATTGCAGTTGGAATATTTTCACTTCAGGGTATTTGCACTTTAAATTAAAGCCTCTTTTAATTGGGCTTGTTCCGACTTAGCTAATGGTTCTACATCGATCCAGTGCTACTCTGAAATGCCTCTATTTAGAGACCTTCCACAATAATTCAATATCATTAACATGTTCATTTACTTTCATCACATCTTCCTGCTTTATTTTACTCATAATGTTTATCACCGTTAAAAACAACTCATGTATGTGTTTGCTTGCTAATTGCTCCCTCTACTCATACAGGAAAGCCAGAAATCAGGAATCACATCAATCTTTTCCACCCCTGCTTATCTCTATTGACTAGAAAAGTATGGGAGAGGCAGGAGATATCAAAATAAGTATTTTTAATGAAAGTAATAGATATAAGAAACATTAGGATGACATGCATTTTGTCCATACAGACCTGCCTCCTATTGTGAGTACTAATCTCACTTTTACTTATTTATTTATTTGTTTATTTATTTATTTATTTATTTTGAGATGGAGTCTCGCTCTTATCACCCAGGCTGGAGTGGAATGGTGTGCTGTAAGCTCACTGAAACCTCTGCCTCCCAGGTTCAAGTGATTCTCCTGCCTCAGCCTCCTTCGTAGCTGGGATTACAGGTGCCCACCACCACACAGGGCTAATTTTTGTACTTTCAGAAGAGATTGAGTTTCGTCACATTGGCCAGGCTGGTCTCAAACTTCTGACCTCACGATCCACCTGCCTTGGCCTCCAAAGTGCAGGCATTACAAGCGTGAGCCACTGCCCCTGGCCTAATCTCAATTTTATTTATAGCATACCACCTTATTTAGGTTGTCTTTAAAAACATTTAAGTGTTCCACTGGAGAAACTAAGGAGAAGAAACAAACATCAATAGAAAAAATAAATTGTCATATATGCCCAAGCTTATTTTTTAAATTAAATATCAGATTTGATAACCAGGTTCATTTAACTAATGAGAAAAAATAATTTATCTTTTACAACTCTGCTGTGATGAACACATTTATTCTCTCAACTACTTTTAACTTGACACATTTTAAAAAAATGGTTTTTTAAGTGTAATGAAAGTTAAGTGTAAAGAAAGGATCTCATATATATATAAGAAAGGACTGAACGATATAACTCCACCATTTCTTGTTAAGAATATGGTCACAAAAGAATGGTTTCACTCACACTATAGAAAGCCCTCCTCTGTCTTTTGAGGATTATTTGTGTTACAAATAGATACTGAATGCAAACTGTAGTACAAGAAATTTCTTTTGTTGGAAAATATAACTTTTAGTTTTTTCCACCCATGATATTATATAAGCTAACCTTGATTCTGGAACATAGAACTATAGAAAATAGTTAGCATATTCTACCTTTGAGCCAAGTACACAGTGGGATGAAGCTTTATTTTTATAATTGTAAAATAAACATAATCTATTATAACCTTGATGCATCAAGGAAAATTGATTTTCTTTGAATAGAAGCATTTATTTTTATCATTTATTAAAAATGTTTAAGCAGAGGTATTTGATCTTTCAAGAATACAAAAACAATCAGTGACAGACATGGCAAAGTAAGTGCAAATATTAATACATATCTGTGTGTGTGTGTGTGTGTGTGTGTGTGTTTTAATTGTACTTTGAGCTCTGGGGTACATGTGCAGATCTTGCAGGATTGTTGCATAGGTACACACATGCCATGGTGGTTTGCTGTCTCCATCCCCTTGTCACCTGCATCAGTCATTTCTCCCAGTGTTATCCCTCCCATCAGTGTGTTTTTTAAGGAATATTCTCTGAATTCCTTTTTCAAAATCTGAGCGTGGAAAAAATAGATATACCAAATTACAGAGTCGTTTCTCAATTGTTTAAATCTTCACCAAGCATAATACGTACCTAGTATCAGATAACTCTAATAGTAACCTTGTTCCCTGTAAGCTCCCTCTTCCAGCAAGTTTTCCTTAAAGAAGACATAATTCAAGGTTTTACATTTTAAGAATTTCCAGATGTGTTTCTTGAAAACAGCATAATACATGTTTTTATCATCCTGCTTTTCTTCTGGGAGAAAGAAGTTCATGAAAATTTGCTATGAGTTAGCTTCTCTTTGAGCACATTTTTATTTCATGCCCTTACCCTTAATGCAACAAGACCATTGGATTTACATGCTGAGTGAATGTCCTGATGAGGCCTTAGATGTGACTTTGGATTTCTCTACTTACAGCATAGGCAAGAAAATCCAGTGGCCATTCATGTCCACCTCCATACAAATTAAGGGTAAGAATTGCTTCATAATTTTTAATCAGTACATAAATTAACATTTCCTGATCATTGCCTATGTGTGTGAGAAGATAAAAGAAGAATAACAACAATAAAAAGCTAATATATGTCCTATGCACTCTTGTACTTCACAGCAGAAGGAAAATGCTGTTATCTAACATGTGATGCTAATAAACCGGCAATAATTAGAATATTTGTATTCATGTGCTAGAGTCAGAGAAACTCAAATAAGATATAAAATGTAGGACAGCTCACATAAAAGAGGTTAAAGCCTTTCTAAGTAGAATAAAAGTTGGTGCAAAATGCTTATAGGTATGAAACATCCTTGCATGATAGAGATCTAAACACAGCTGAGTGTCTATAATGCAACAGTGGGAGAAGCTGAAGCTGAAAAAATATAAAGGAACCAGATTTTAAAGGTGGCAAAAATAGTTTTCCTCATCGTTTATAATATTTAATACATTAGCATTAATAGTTTTTAAACTTTACGTGACTTGCAAATGAATATATAGCTTTTCAAACAGTTATATAGCAAGCAATTGACGAGTTGATTGCAAGAATTTTCAATGCCATTTTTGCTAACTTGTGTAGGTTTTCAAGCCTCTGTTGTCCTCTCTTAGTATCTATTTACAGGTATTAACATTTTTCTTAAAATGCCATATGGCTATAAAATTATAAAACCATTTAGAATGAAGTTCTTGTTCCATGCCTTGGATTTCATATGGAGCATTCATATGCCTGTCTGACAAGTAAAATACTCTATAGTTCTTCAAATATTTATGCTTTCTTTTAGGGAAATTAGTGCAGAAAACATTGGTTATTGTCTAGATTAACCGAGTGTTCATTATTCTGATACATCTAGCTAATGACTTTTATTAAATAAAATAATGTAATATGATGTAATATGGAAAAATATTATGTTTTTCATTCACAAATTAAGTTCCTAAGTAATCGCATTATTCTAAACAGAATATTAGTAAGACATTGCTTGTTTGGTTTAAAAAAAATGCCTACACTATAAAATCATATTTGCAAAATGAAAAAACAGATTGTCAGCATTATTTTATACTTACTAAGGTAACTGAGATATTGTTTTTCCCTTTTATATTTTAGATGTTTCTATTAGACTTAACAGTCAATAATCTAGTGAGTAATTCTGAAATATCAATGTGTGTCACATAAAACCTATAACTTACTTTTTACCTCAACAAATGTAAAGTTAGTTTGAACTTTCTACAGAGCTTATCTGAAAATGTTCTGAGTACATCATTATGAAAGAACTGTTGAAAATCCTTTGGGGATTCTTAAAATAAAATAAGTTATTTTAGCAACTACATTATTCTTACTAAATGTTTTGCTCATTTCTTTAAAAATATTTTTAAATTAAGTCATATTTTTAATATCAGTTTATATTTCCATCATGTGAATTCAGCATAAAGAGTTATAGTTGTCAATGTAGGAAATTAAATTTCTCCCCCCAGAAATTACAGGCAGAATTGATGTTATTTGTCCTTTCAGTCACAAAAATAACTGTTTTTTTTGGTTGAAATTAAATATAAATGAAGGGTTCATTGTATTTTATGTTTTCAAGGCATGACTCTAAGTACTTTACGTATATTTTCTTATTAAATTTTCACAGAAAGCCTGTAAACTTAGAAATATATTATACATTAAAGAAGATTAAATTGAGTTTTACATGTTAAATAACTTGTCCAAGACTAAAATATAAGCCTGTTAAATTCTGATTCCATAGCCTCCATTTTCACCCTGAGAGTCCCATGTTGTTTCTTCACCAATAGTCACAAAAAGGATAAATTTATGAACATCCCAGCAAGAAAAAGGAAATACACTGGACATTTACTAACTAGTTACAAGAGATGAGAATTTCTTCTTCAGAAAACAGAAGAGAAAAACTCTCAGGTCCAACACTGAGACTTGTCAAGGACAATACTACTTCTAAAGAATTCAAGATCATGGGGGAAAAAATGTCCTGTATAGAAAGGGTGATTTTAAGCACGAATAACTAGAATAGCCATAATTCAAGGCAGTATACATAAAACAGTAGATAGAATACTATAGTAAGAGTTGAGTAACAACCAACAACAAACATAACAGTAACAACAACAACAAAATGTTGCTTGAGGGAAGTCAAGGCAATGTATTTGGATGAAATTTATAATAGGCGAGAAAATGGTTTACAGGATATGAGATGCAAGAGTGAGACACATCTAAGCAAACCGGACTCAGGTGCCTTCAATGAACCTTTTCCTTGTTTCGGTATAAAAAAGACACTGTACAACTTCTTCATATTTTTTTTACAATTCAGTTACTTTAAAATTTAAAATTACTATTTTTATCCTGAATTATAACACATATGGGTACATTTTATGAATCATAAATATACAGCTCAATGAGTTATCAGTCCCATGTAACCATCTCCCTGGTCAACAGTTAGAATAATACTGATAATCCAGGAAATTCACCATTAATCCTCTTCAATTCTCGAAGTTAATCATAATCCTTACTTTTAAAGCTAAAATCTAGTTTTATTGTTTTTTAACAGTTTATATCAGTAACAGCCCAACATGTAGGATTTACAACTGGCTTCTCAATATTGTATCTGTGAAATCCATCTACGTGGCTGAAGGTGATTCAAGATGTTTTATTTTCATTATTATAGTATTCCATTTCATGGAAATATTACATATTTCTAAAACTACTGAGGTACATATGGGTTGTTTCAATATTTGCATTATTATGGATAGTACTGGCATACACATACAGGTTGAGCAACCCTAATCTAAAAATCTAAAATCTGATATGCTACAAAATCCAAAACTTTTTGAACACAAATATGGTACCCCAAGTGGGAAATTCCACATCTGACCTTATGTGGCAGGTCTCAGTGGAAACTCCAGCACACAACACACAGTTTCTTCAGTGTCCTCAAGTAAAAAAAGAAGAGGAAAAAGCACCGTTCCAGTCCCCTTCGACTGCAATATGTCTTTTCCACAGACAGCATGATGGCAATAGCAAGCAATCACAGACTGTCTACATGAGTGACTGAGCTAGTAACCCGTTTGTTTTCAGATGCATCAGTTTAATGAACACAAACTTTGTTTTATGCACAAAATTATTATTATTTATTTATTTATTTTTAGAGACAAGGTCTTACTCTGTTCCCCAGACTGGATCATAGCTCACTGCAGCCTTGAATTCCTAGCCCAAACTATTACTGTGCCTTAGCCTTCTGAGTAGTGGGGACCACAGGTGTGCAATTTATGTAATGTATACATTTTTAGATACATATTAGAAATGAATTTTCCAGTGATGCTATACTCTTTTCAGCAAATAATATTCAAATTCACTGAACACAAATTTGTCTCTATGATGGCAAAATTTTAATGACTTCATTATTGTATGTTTTACATACCATAAAATATCAAAGTGCATATTTCTGTATTATTAACTATGGGTACTGTGTTATACAATATATCTCTAAAAATATTTCTATAGCATAACTGTAATTTCAAATCTATGGAACAATTCCCATATCCTATACCCCACAGTCTTTGGCAACCACAACTGAATTCTTCGTTTCAATGAATTTGACTATTTCAAAAACCGCATAGAAGTGGAATATTGCAGTGCTTGTTTTTCTGGGACTGAATTACTTCACTAAGCAACATGTCCAGGTTCATCCACGTTGTTGTGATAACAAAATTCCCTTCTTTTGCAAGACTGAATAATATTCCATTGTACTTTTATGCCATATTTTCTTTATTCATTAGTTTGTTGATTGACATTTGGATTGTTCTCATATTCTGGATAGTGTGAAAAATGCCAAAATGAACACAGAAGTGTAGATATCTCTTTGAGATTCTGATTTCAATTTGATTATTGAATCATATGGTAATCTTACTTTTAGCTTTTATAAACCTTCCTGCTGTTTTCCATGGCCACTGAACTATTTATATTTCTACCAACAACATACAGGAGTTCTAATTTCTTCAAATCCTTGCTAACACTTGTTATATTTTGATGTTTTTGATAGTAGCCATTGTAACAGATGAGAAGTGATATCACATTATGTTTTTGAATTGAATTTTCCTGATTATTAATGATGTTAAACATCTTTACAGATAGCTCCTGGCCATTTCTGTGTCTTTTATAAACAAATATTTGCAAAACTAACTTGACCATTTTAAAGGGGTTTTTTATTATTACTTTGCTGTTGAGTTGTAGGAGTTCCTTAAATATTCAGAAAGTAACCTTTTGCCCGACACATAATTTGTAACTATTTTCTCCTAATCCATAGGTTACCTTTTCACTCTGTTGATTGTTTTCTTTGCTGTGTACAGGCTTTTCAGTTTTATGTACTCCTACTTGTGTATTTTTGTTTTGTTGCCATGTTTTTGGCATAATATCCAAGAAATCATCACCAAACATATCAAGAAGCTTTTCTATTTTTTTTTTCTAGAATTTGTACAGTTTTAAGTCTTAAATTTAAGTTTTAACCCACTTTAATTTTGTTTTGCCTCAATGGTGTAAGAAAGGGTCTAATATCATTTTTTTGTATGTGAATATCTAGTTTTCCCAGCACCATTTGCTGAAGAAATAATGTTTTTTTTCCATTTTACAGTCTTGGCACCCGTGTCAAATATGAGTTTATTGTAAACATTTGTATTTATTTTGAGCTCTTTATTTTCTTTCAATGGCCTCGAAGTTTCTTTTTACGCCAGTGTCACATCGTTTTACTTGCTGTACATTTGTAATGTATTTTGAAATAAGAAACTGTGATGCCTCCAGCTTTGTTGTTCTTTCTCAGAATTGCTTTACCTTGAAGTATCATAAGTATGGTAAGAAACTCAGCAGTATGATGCCTCCTACTGTGTTCTTTTTGCTGAGAATTGCTTTGGCTGTTCTGACTCTTTTTTGCTTACATATGAATTTTATAATATTTTTTAAAATTATGTTTTAAAAGGGCATTGATAGTTTCATAGGCATATAGTTTAATCTGTAAATCTCTGTGGGCAGTATGGTCATTTTAAGGATATTAATTATTCCAACCCATGAGCATAGAATGTTTTTCCATTTATTTGTGTCATCTCTGATTTTTTTCAGTGGCATACTTTTAGTTTTCCTTGGAGAAACCTTTAACCTCCTTTGTTAGTTGTGTTCTTAGATTTTGTGTGTGTGCGGTGGTGATTATAAATGAGATCATATTCTTGATTTACTTCTCAGCTTAAATGTTACTACTATATAGAAATGTGACTTTCAATTCTAGGAACCTTTTGGCAGAGTATTTGGAGTTTTATAGAATATAGTAATCAAAACAGCATGGTACTGGTACAAAAACAGACACATAGATCAATGAAACAAGATAGAAAACAAAGAAATAAAGCCACACACCTACAAAAGCTTATTTTTGACAAAACCAAGAAAACAAGCAATGGGGAAAGGAATCCTTATTCAATAAATGATGCTGGGATAGATGGCTAGCCATACACAGAAAAGTAAAACTTGACCCTTACCATTCACCATATATAAAAATTTACCCACGATCAATTAAAGACTTAAATGTAGGACCTCAAGCTATAAAAATTATAGAATAAAACCCAGAAAATACCCTTTTTGACATTGACCTTAGCAAATAATTTTTGGCTAAGTCCTCAAAAGCAATTACAACCAAAACAAACATTGACAAGTGGAATCAAATGAAACTAAAGTATTTCTGTGCCACAAAAGAAACTATCAACAGAGAGAACAGACCACCTAAATAATGGGAGAAATATTCACAAACTATACATCTCTGGCGTGTGCTGTGCCCCGTGTGCACAAGAGTTCAAAGATCTAAGAGGGAATGGTGGGGGATAAAGAAAGACACAAAGCCAAACATAACATAGAGAAAGCAGGGCCAGGCAGTCTGGTAAAATGAGGATGTCAGTTTCTCCAGCCCCAACCTGTCTCAGAGTACTTTATTTTATATGTTTACAAAGCACAGAGCAGAAGGAGGGTGCAGTTACCCAGAACAGCCTGTGGTTATAATTCTCATACTTTAGTTAACATATTTCGGCTAAAAACTGTCTTGCAGCAAGGTCAGTCAAAGCTGGTTATCTTTCCTGCCTGCTCTTCTCCAAGACACACACATTCCACTATTATGGTTTCACTTCTGTGGATTTCACCCAAAGTTCACAGAAGCCTTGCTGATGATTCACCCAGAGTGGGTGGGCTACTCTGGTTCACTGATGTACTCATGTACAGAGTACTCATGTACTCTGTACTCTGATGTACTCATACATCAAAGGTCTGATATCTAGAATCTATAAAAAATTTAAACAAATCAGCACACAAAAAACAAATAACCTTATTAAAGGATTAGCAAAAGACATTTCTCAAAAGAATTTCTACAAGCAGTTAGTAAATATTTTTTTAAAGTTCAGCATTACTAATTACAAGAGAAATGAAAATCAAAACCACAATTAGATACCATCTTAGACTACTCAGAATGTCCATGATTAAAAAGTCAAAAAATAACGGATGCGGGCCAGGCTGTGGAGAAAAGGGAATGCTTATACACTGCTGATAAGATTGTAAATTAGTTTAGTACTGTGGAAAGTAGTTTGAAGATTTCTCAAATAACTCAAAAGAGGGCTACAATTCAACCCAACAAACCAATAACTGGGTATATGCCTGGAGAAAAAATAAGTTATTCTGTCAAAAAAACACATGCATGCATATGTTCATTGCAGTGCAATTCACTATAGCAAAAATATGTAATAAATCTAGGTGCTTATAAATGGCAGACTGGATAGAGAAAATTTGTTACATGTTTAGCATGAAGAATATATACTAATGCAGCCATTAAAAACAGTAAAGTCATGTCCTTTGCAGCAACATAGATGCAGCTGGAGGCCATTATCCTAAGCAAATTAACACAAGAACAGAATAACAAATACTGCATGTTCTCACTTAAGTGGGAACTAGACACTGTGCTATGACTTGAGTATTTGTCTTCATATAAATCTCATGTTTAACTGTAATCTCCAGTGTGGGATCTGAGTTCTGGTGGGAGGTGTTTGAATCACAGACGCAAATCCTCATGGGTTGGTGCTGTCTTTGTGACAATGACTTCATTGTGAGATCTGGTCATTTTAAAATGTGTGTCACCACCCCCGCCACACACTCTTTTTCTCTTGCTCCTGCTCTGGCCATGTGACATGCCACCTCCCCCTTTTCTTTCTGCCATGATTATAAGCTTCCTGAGGCCTCCCCAGAAGCTAGATGGATGCCACCATCATTCTTCCAGCTAAGCCTGCAGAATTAAACCTGTTTTCTTTATAAATTACCCAGTGTCAGTTAGTTATTTATACCAATGCAAGAGTGCCCTAACATACATTAAGTACACATGGACGTGAAGAAGAAAATTATAGACACTAGGAACTAGTAAAGGGAGGACAGATGGAGAACTCGGCTTGTGCATTGAAAAATCACTTGTTAGGTATTATACTTACTTCTTAAAGAAGAATTAGTACAAACATTCCTCAAGCTATTTTTAAAAAATTGAAGATGAGGGAATGCTTTCAAACTCAATTTGAGGTATAAATAATCCCAATAACAAAGACAAGAAACACCTCAAAGAAATAAAATTGGAGACCAATATCCTTGATGTACATAGATGCAAATATCTTCAACAAAATACTAGCAACCCAAATTCAGCAGCAGAAACCAAAGATCATTTTTTTATTGTTATTATACTTTAAGTTCTGGGGTACATGTGCAGAACGTGCAGGTTTGTTATATAGTTATACACGTGCCGCTATGGATTGCTGCATCCATCACCCTGTCATCTACATTAGGTATTTCTCTGAATGCTATCCCTCCCCTATCCCCCCACCCCCTGCTTTCCCTCTGCAGCCCTCCAGGTCCCAGACAGGCCTCTGTGTGAGATGTTCCCCTCCCTGTGTCCATGTATTCTCATTGTTCAATGCCCACTTAGGAGTGAGAACATGCGGTGTTTGGTTTTCTGTTCTTGTGACAGTTAGCTGAGAATTATGGTTTCTAGCTTTATCCATGTCCCTGCAAAGGAAGTGAACTAATCCTTTGTTCTAGCTGCATAACATTCCATGGTGTATATGTCCTACATTTTCTTTATCCAGTCTAACATTGATGGGCATTTAGGTTGTCCAAGTCTTTCCTATTGTGAACAGTGCTTCAATAAACATATGTGTGCATGTGTCTTTATAATAGAAAGATTTAGAATCTTTTGGGTATATAACCGCTAACTGGATTGCTGGGTCAAGTGGTATTTCTAGTTCTAGATCCTTGAGGAATCACCACACTGTCTTCCACAATGATTGAACTAATTTACACTACCACCAACAGTGTAAAAGCCTTCCTATTTCTTCACATCTTCTCCAGAACCTGTTGTCTCCTGATTTTTTAATGGTCGCCATTCTAAGTGCCATGAGATGGTATCTCAATGTGGTTTTGATTTGCATTTCTCTAATGAGTAGTGATGATCAGCTTTTTTTCATGTGTCTATTGGCTGTGTAATTATCTCTTTTTGAGAAGTGTCTGTTCATATCCTTTGGCCACTTTTTGATGGGGTAGTGTTTTTGTTTCTTGTAAATTTGTTTAAATTCTTTGTAGATTCTAGATATTAGCCCTTTGTCACATGGGTAGATGGCAAATAAATGTTTCCCATTATGTTGGTTGTCAGTTCACTCTAATGATTGTTTCTTTTACTATGCAGTAGCTCTTAAATTTAATTAGATCCCATTTGTCTATTTTGGCTTCTGTTGCTATTGCTTTTGTTGTTGTTGTTTTTTGAGACGGAGTTTCACTCTTGTTACCCAGGCTGGAGTGCGGCGCAATCTCGGCTCACCAAAACCTCTGCCTCCTGGGTTCAGGCAATTCTCCTGCCTCAGCAGCTGGGATTATAGGCACGCGCCACCATGCCCAGCTAATTTTTTGCATTGTTTTAGTAGAGACGGGGTTTCACCATGCTGACCAGGATGGTCTCAATCTCTTGACCTCGTGATCCACCCGCCTCGGCCTCCCAAAGTGCTGGGAGCTTTTGTTGTTTTAATCATAAAGTCTTTGACTATTACTATGTCCTGAATGATATTGCCTAGGTTTCCTTCCAGGGTTTTTATGGTCTTAGGTCTTATGTTTAAATAGTTAATATATCTGGGGTTAATTTTTGTTTAAGGTGTAAGGAAGGGATCCAGTTTCAGCTTTCTGCACATGGCTAGCCAGTTTTCCCAACACCATTTATTAAATAGGGAACCCATTCCCCATTGTTTGACAAACAAAAGATCATACATTATAATCAGATGGAACTTATCCCCTGGATGTAAAGGTGTTTGAATATATGCAAATTAACAAATGTAATGCACTAAATTAATAGAATTAATCATAGAATTCATTCTATTAATAAAGATCACAGAATTGTCTCAAAATCTGAAAGCAATCTGACAAAATTCAACATCCTTTTATCATAAACATGCTAAACAAATAAGGTATATAAGAAATGCACCTCAAAGTGAGAAAGACAACATATGATAAGCCCAGAGCTTATGTTATATTGAAAAATGAAAAAGTAAAAGCTTTTTATTTCCTACGATTACACATAAGACAAGGATGCTCACTCTTAACATTTTAAATTATTTACTGTATACAGCATAAGTTAAGGATCAAGGTTTAATTTTCCATATGCATGGTCAGTTATAACAGCCTCATACACTGAAAAGACAATCTATTTCTTCATCATATTACTTTAATACCTTGATTGAAGTATGTCTATTATTGAATTTTAAATTATGCTCCATTGATCCATATGTGTGTGTATGTGTGTGTGTGTTTGTGTGTGTGTATATATATATATATATATATATATATATATATATATATACTTACATATTTATCACAAGGCCTTTATTGTAGCTTTACAGCAAATCTTAAAATCAGTGAGTGTATGTCCTCCAACTTCATTTTTATTTAGCTATAAACATTTTCCTTACTTTTCTGTAGCTCCTAGTGTCCTACAAAGCTTAGAATTGATTTGAAATTTTCTGCTAGAAAAAAAATGGTAGAAATTTTAGAAATAGAGAATTTTGTAGAATTTATACACTGATTTCAGAATAATTAGCATCTCAACAATACAGAATCTCCCAATCTCTAAATATAATACATGATTTTATTTAATTTTTTCTTTAGCAATTTCTCTCAGCAATGTTTTCTAGTTTTCAGTAGAAATATATTAGCATCTTGTATATATTTTGTTTTTGCTAAGTATTTTATAGTTTCTGGCTGATACAAATTAAATTTTTGAGATTATATTTTCCTTTATTAGTTTTTTTTTTCTTGAAAGAAGGTCTCACTCTATTACTAAATGGGACTGCAGTGCCATGATCACAGCTCACTGCAGCCTCAAGTGCCTGGGGTCAGTCATCCTACCACCTCAGCCACCCAAGTAGCTGGGACTACAGGTGTGTGCCACCACACCCAGCTAATTTTTTAATTATTTGTATAGATGGGGTCCTTTTATGTTGCTCAGGCTGATCCTAAATTCCTGGGTTCTAGCAATCCTCCCACCTCCACCTCCCAAAATGCTGGAATTAAAGGGGTGAGCCACCACATCAGGTCAGATTATATTTTTCTGTAGCATACAAAGTATAATTTATTTGTGCATATTAATCTTAATTTCTGTATCCATTGATATTATCCTAATGTTTTTTATTTCTATAAGGACATTTTCATTGATTCTTAAAATTTTTATGTAAGTAATGGGTCATCTGAAAACAAATATTTGTAATATTTCATAAATTAAATTAATTTTTTAGAAAATAGAAAATATTTTTAGAGCATCTTTCAGTCTATATCAATTCTGACAAAAAATACAGGGAGTTCCCTTATATCCCCTGCACTTACACAGGCACAGCCTCCTGAACTACATCCCACATAAGAATGGTACATTTGTTATAATCTAGGACCCTATATTGAAACATCATAAATGTTCAAGTCCATAGTTGACCTTGAGAGTCAGTAATGTAAGAGTAAACCCTACAGAATTTTTCTCTCCATATAAATTGTTGGTGTTGTATAATTAATGGGTTTTCACATGTTTAGTGACATGTATGCATATTACAGTATAATACAGAATAGTTTCACTGCCCTAAAAAATCCTCTGCTCTATACCTAATCATTCCTCCTACAATCTCTTATTCACTGAAAACACTGATCTTTTTACTGTCTCCATAGTTTTACTTTGGCCAAAATATCATATAGTTAGAATCATATAGCATATACTTTCCAGATTGGCTTACTTTGCTTAATACTATGCATCTGCATTTCATGACTCTTTTTTATTATACTCACAGATTTTTTTAATTTAATTTTAATTTATGTAAAAAATTTGTGATGACACAAAAAGTATGATAAAGTTGGTTATGGTAAAGCAAATTTGAAAATGTATTGACTTTAAATGAATTAATAAAGAAATAGGTGTTGTAAATAATAGCTTCCATGTGCCAAAAAATCATTTGAAAGAGATACACTAGTATCTGAAGTTTCATATTTATTTCCCACCTTGATGATTTTCTCCCCTAAGCGTTCATTAGTATTATATAGAAACACAATTGTTTTCAGTATACTGATTATTTATCCTACAACTTTGCTGAATTTGATTATTAATTCTAATAGTGGTTTAGTGGAGTTTTTTGTCTATTCTTTTCCTTACCAACTCTATATATTCATGTAGGCATCCTTATTCAGACTTATGGTTTTTAACCACTTAAATATACATGTGATTTCTCCCAAATCTGTATCAGAGCAGTCACTCCCTGGGCCACATAATGGTTTATACACCTACCTACAGAACATCTTTTCTTAGATAACTGACAAGTATTTATTATATACTAAATGTATTCATCATTTTTCCCCAAACTTAATTATTCTCTTGTATTCCTATGTCTTGATGCATGGTCTTTTCACCAGGCCAAAACATGAGATTTATTTAGAAAACTTTCTTAAGTCATTCTTATAATCTTCAATATTTTTGATTGCCCTTTTATTTTTAATCTCTATATGACAATCCATTGTCTAGATGTACCACAGTTATTTAGCCATTCACCTACTGAAGCACTTCTTGGTTGCTTCCAAGTTTTGCTCATTATGAATAAGGCTGCTATATAAGTATTCATGTGCACGTTTTGGTGTGGATATGTTTTCAACCCATTTGAATAACTATCAAAAGGTGATTGTTGCATCGGATGGTAAAACTATACATTTATAAGAAAAGGTCTCACTGTTCCCCAAAGTCATTGTGTCATTTTGCAAATCCAGTAGCAATAAATGAGGGTTTCTGTTGCTCTCCATCTTCACCAGCATTTAGTGGTATCAGTGGAATTTTGATTGAAATTGCATTGATTTATAAAGTTGTAAACAACCAACACCCTGAAAATAGTGAGTCTTTCTACTCATGAATATGGACTATTTCTCCACTTATTTAGTTTTATAATTTCTTTTGTGAGAGTTCTGTAGTTTTCCTTGATTAAGTCCTTGATATATTTTGTTAGATTTATACCTAAGTATTTCATTCTTGGAGTGCTAATATAAATGGCATTGTGCTTTTAATTTTAGATTTATCTTGTTCATTGCTGGAATTTAAGAAACAAATTGATTTTTCATATAGAAATTTTTTCCAGCAACTTGCTATAATCAAGTAGTTCCAAGAGTTCTGTTGTTGTTGTTGATTCATTTAGATTTTCTTCAGACAATCATGTCATCTATGAACAAAACAGTTTCATTTATTCCTTCCCAATCTGTACACCTTTCTTTTTCTTTTCTTGTCTAATTAGATAAGCTAGGACTTCCAATACAAAGTAGTTGCAAAGTAGTGGTAAGAATGAAAACCCCAGCATTGCTACTGATCTTATCAGCATAGTTTATGGAATTTCTTACCATGAAGTGTGATGTTAGCTGTTGGATTTTTTGTAGATAGTCTTTATCAACTTCAGGAAGTTCTATTTATACTTTACTAAGAAATTCTGTCATGAATAATTGTTGGATTTTATCAGTTGATTTTCTGTATCTATTGATAAAATAATGTGGTTTTCGTTTTTGTCCCATTAATGTGAAAAATTACATTAACTGATTTTCAAATGTTGATCCAGTGTTGCATACCTGGACTATATCTTTTTTGTTGTGATGTTCAGTTCTTTTAATTCATTGTTGCATTCAGTTAGCTAATATCTTATTAAGATTATATCTAGGTTTACAAGAGTATTGGTTTGCAGTTCTATGGCCATTTTGTTGCTGGTTTTTTTTGTTAAGATAATGCTAGCTTCATAGAATGAGTTATGAGTATCCATTCTGTTTCTCCTGGAAAAAAATTTTCATATAATTGGTAACATTTGTTCTTAAATATTTGGTAGAATTCACCAGTGAATCCATTTAGGCTTGGTGCTTACTTTTCTGGAAGGTTTTAATTATTGATTCAATTTATCTAATAGATACAGGCCTATTCATATTATCTGTTTCTTCTTGCATTAGTTTTGGCAGCTTGTGCCTATGAAGGAATTGGTTTATTTCATCTAGGTTTTCAAATTTGTCCAGATTTGTTCACAGTATTCCTTTATTATCTTTAGTGTTTGATTTTCAGCAGTTTGTATGATATTCTCAGGTGTGGGTTTTTTATTTTGTTTTGTTTTTGTTTGTTTTCTTGCATTTTCCTGGCCTAGTGTATTTGAGCTTATTGGAATTGTATTTTGATGTCTGACATTACTTTGGAGAAATTACCAGTTATTACTGTTTCAAATATTTCTTCCTTTGTTTCTCTTTTTCTACCTCTTGCATTCCCATTACATATATGTTACACATTTTATCATTGTCCCAAAGTTATCAAGTAATGTTTTAGTCTTTTCTGTATTTGCTTTTCAGTTCTGTAAATCTCTATTGCCATATCCTCGAGCTCAGCACTTCATTTGTCCTCCATGTTCAGTTTTCTATTGAGTCCATGAAAGGCATTCTTTGTTTCTGTTACATTGTTTTTTATCCTAGCATTTCTTTGTGTTTCTTTCTGGGGAATTTCTGTCACTGTTAGAGCCTTTGTCATATTAATCATAGTTATTTTAAATTTTTGGTATGATAATTCCAACATTCCAGCTAATATCTGACTCTGGGTGTGTTGCTTGCTCTGTCTCTTCAGACTGTGTTTTCTTACGCAGCCTTTAGCAATGTGATGGTAATGTGTTGGGGGAAGGAGGAAGCATTCTACAGTCTCATAATTAGGTCTCAGTTATTTATTGATATTGAGTTCCTGAACCGACCTTCATGAGTGCTTTTCAGTACTCCCTTTATCTTAGGTGACAAAAGATCATTAGAGAAGGCTGAAGTTTGGTGTTTTTTATCTTCCACATAGAAGGCTGGGAGTAGCTGGGGTTTTATATTTATCCTCCCCTACAAAAAGGGCTAAAGCAGGCCAGAGTTGGATAATTCCCTTCCCCAACATTGGTGAAGCTCTGGTAAGTTTCAGCATGCTAGGTTCTGGTAAACTAGTTTCTCAGGAGGGCAAGCCTTTTTAAGAAGAGCAAAATGCTTTATCATGTTTCTAAATGGCTACTCCTCCCATCCCATTGCCAGAATCAAGAAGGAATTTTCCTCATATTTTTACTGTGAGAACATAGTAGAACTCCTGGAACTAAACCTCTGAAAAGTGTGTTCCCCTAAGGCTGAGCACCCTGAATTTCCCAACTCTAAGATTTGTCTCCATTGAGCCTGCAACAATTTGTCAATTACAGATCAGGTTTTCTACCCTGGAACTTGTTTCTGTGAGGGATTCTTCTTGGAGTAGCAATTTGCCCTGTAACATCAGTTTTATGACAGATCTAAAAAGAGTTGGTTACTCTTGGTTTGTTGAGCCTTTACTTATTTGGATTGAATTAAAATGTCCAGAATGCTTAAATGTCAGACCAGAACTCAATGGTATTTTAATACTCATTTTTCTCATTGGCTATGAAATACTATAACTTACCTGTTTAGAAAATAATTTGTAGAAACAAGTCAATTCATATATTTTCTTCAAAGCTTTCTCTAACTTGTATTGACCTTTCTCATGACCTTGATAACATAGTATAAAACATACAGAAGAGTACTCTATCTTGTTAAAATGTATTGATTCAGGAGAATGATTTAAATGGCATCCTTTGCACCAAACAAATCCTTAGGCAGGAAAAAGGGGACAGGATTTTCTATTGCAATAAATACAGCTTACCATACATTTAAAGTTATCTGTAGATTCCTCTAGTTTATAAATTTATATTATAAATGATATGCTGTAATTGTGTTATTTTATATTATAGCATCAACTTTTTTATGAAAGCATTTTAATATAGATACTATTAATTAGTGTACCAACACACAGCTTGGTCAATGGATCAGTGTTTGCAAAACACACATTTTCATACACTAATGACTCTAATTATTAAAGCAGAGAGTCATCAGCAAATAAACAAGATTGGTCATGTAACTACAGACTCAAATACCCTAATATGCAACTGGATTATGAAAACAAGCAGCTGTACCAACAAGATAGGCAATCAAATTGACGAAGTATGTCTTTGAATTAATGAAGTATTTGCCACTTGACAAGTATAAGTAAGTGCTGAAATGGTGACATGAGCTGATTCGAATAATCACATTTATTCAGAGTAGACCCAACTTAAATGAGATAATTGTGCATGCACATCATGCAAATGCATTTTTCTAGGTAACAGAGAATTAAATGGATCTAGAAAATGAATACAAAGCAAACCATTTTTAAATATAAGATAAAATTATCAAGTAAGAATTCATATTTAGAAATAGTCCAAGGGCTAGACAACAAATTAGCTATTTCAAACTTCCTAACAGACTATAATTGTATTCTCAGTAAAAATAAAATATAGTTCATTGCATCTTTTTTATCAAGTCCATGTGTACAAAACACTATAGAAAATTATCAGTAACTAAAATTAATTATAAAGTATCTTGTGACTTTAACGTTAAATAATTTTTAGCTTACAGAATTATGATGGAAGGTAAAATACAAAGTAAAAATGAATACCTTGTTTCTATCTTTCCTTTTAGCTAATTATTTCAAGAGACCCCAACATCTCTTACCTTTTCTATAGTTGCCTTTCAAATACATTTTCTGGCCTCTGAGTTTTCCTTCTTTCCAGTACATATTTTATTGTGCAAATATTTTATAGTTACCCAAATCTAAAACACAGGATTATATGATTCTACGAAAAAACCATTTTTAAACATTTCCCCATTGTGAAAAGATTTTTTTTCATTCTTCTCATACTATACTCTTTTTGAAAGAAAGTCATTATACACAGCCAAAATTTGAGGAGTGTGGAGTTATTACTCTACCTCCTTGAAAAAATAAAAGAATCTACTTCAAAAAATTAGAATTCTTACAGCACAGATTGTCTAATCTGTTTTTCTTAGTTTTCATGATTTTTCTCAGTATGGCATTATGAATACTGATTTTATATTAAAAGTTAAAATCCAATTCTACTTTAGTTTGTGGTTTTTATTGTTTCAAGTTTGACCCTGAGTCTTTCATTGGCAAATATCTCCTGCTAACATACTCATATTTTGGGAATTTTTTTGTCTTTTGTTTGTTTGATTTGTTTTGCTCTATTTTGTTTAAGCACATCTTCACATTCTGTTACTACAAGGTCATCCAGTCTATCCTTGTATATTTCCCTATCCAGTCCTATAATCAGACATTTATCCAAGATGCACTAATTGTTTTTATTGGATAATAGTATCATAATAAAGATATGGGTGCCAAATATGTTCATTGCTATTGGGTGCCTTTAATTTTAGGCCCTCTCAGTTGACAGAGCAAAGAAATATGTGTATACATAAAGAATTTTATGTACACTTAAATATAAAATTTTACATACATTTATATACAAAAATTTATGTGCACATACATCCATATCTATACTAAGATAAAATTAAGTCATTCTGATGTTTCTTACTCTAAAACTGTACCACTTGGATAAATTTTGCCTTGTTTTTAACTCTTCAGTCCAGTAGTAAGAAACACTAATTTAACCATCAGATATCTATGTCCTACTAGTTTTAATTTCAGTAAACATGCCTAGTGGTTTCTGAATGGTTAGACTGTAACCCCATAGGGAATGATTTTTAACAACTAAAGTACAATTCTTACACAGTTACATTTCCTCTCATAAACAAAATTCCTCAGTGCAGCACCTTCAGCTCCCACCTCTCTGTGTGAGGCTGTTTCATACATTTGTAGTACAGTTCAATTTTATTGGCACATTTTGAACTCCATCCTGAGATACGGAGAATCTTCAGTGTTTCTTTAATTGTTATACATTGTTTCATTTTTTTGTTTTTAGGTTTATGGGTTTTAACAAATACATAGTGTAATATATCTAGTCGTTTAGCTACTATTCCAGTATAATAGTATCATACAGGAGAATTAATTCTAAAAAATTTTCTTAGCTGTGTCTCTTACACCCAGAGACACAAACATACTAAAATGCCTGAATTCTTAGGGAAAATTAATCTTATAATCTCATCCTAATAGACTGTTTGACCAACAAAAATAACATTTTTATTTTTCCTTCTTCTCTATTCTGGAATACGTACACTTGTTTTTTTTTCCTGTTTCCTTCCTCTCTATTTATGTATGAAATATATTAAATTAAACATAATACAATTCAGGATATATTTCAGAAAATTGTAATTTAGCAATCATAACAGCAATACATTAATAAAAGTTGCATATTAATTTTATTTTATTTTGCTTTCTGTGTTGTTTTATGTTAAGCCATTTAAATGTCCATTTCAATTATAATGGTTTATAACTATTGGCATTAGGAACAGATTGAGTGAATACTATTCTACCTACAGGATACTTCTCTCTAAATCAGCTGTGTTTTCAAGTTCATTAATCTTTTCTTCCAAAATATCTGACTTTATTATATCTGCTGTATTTTTATCTCATTCATTTTGTTTCTCATCTCAAAGTTTGATTTAGGTCCTCCTTTTATGCTTTACTTCTGTCTGCTTAACAAATGAACAGAATACACTTGTAAGAAAACATTTTTTAATATGGTTGCATGACATTTCTGTCATGTTTTAATCAGTTTTGATTAATGTATGTTTCTCAGCCTTGGGTTGTATACTGCCACTTCTTTGCATGTCTGATATTTTGTAATTAGCAGCAACATACTGTGAATTTTACATTTTCAAGTGCTGAGTATGTTTGTAGTCAATCTTTCTGAGCTTTGTTCTAGTGTGATATGATATTTTCTGTCTTGATATTGATACCTGCCAGGAGAAATCAGAGCTGCATTTGGTATAGTGTTAATTATTTTATCACAAACTGCTTAGGAAAAACACTTCTGGGGGCTCTATCCAATTATTCATGAATTATGAATTTTTCCAGTTTGGCCAGGATTCACATAAACTATTCCTCATATTCTTTGTGTGCCAGCACTATTATTCTAATCTTTTTATAATTTTTTTACTTTTATGATGATGATGATGATGATTATTATTATGGACAATCAGGAGAAAGCAAGAATGCAGTCCCCCACAACCACGAATTATGCAGTAGAGTTT
The DNA here is from genome assembly GCA_028533165.1 of Leontopithecus rosalia. Classification (NCBI taxonomy): domain Eukaryota; kingdom Metazoa; phylum Chordata; class Mammalia; order Primates; family Cebidae; genus Leontopithecus; species Leontopithecus rosalia. The sequence continues at coordinate 163,918,710 of CM052648.1, read as the reverse complement.
CCCACATTTGGGGAAATCGCAGTGGTCAGCACATCTGGAGTGCAATGGATAAGCCTTGCCCTGGGAAAACCACCTTCATGATCATGGTATCTCTCCTGCCAGGTAAGTATTTATTTTAATCTTTTTGAATGTTTCCTTAGTCTTGGATAATTTTCTCTCACCTCATGGCTATCTGAGATAAAACTTACATCATTCCTCAGTATAATACTTGGTCCATAGGAGATTATCTAGCGTAAACTTCATCTGGAAAAGTAATTCATTTGACTTTAAGTAAAATCTTCATCAATTTTTAATAATCTTAGAGGTAAAACATACTAGAAGACAAGAAAAGAAATGAGAGTATTCATCTGCTGGAGAAGATTAAGAGAGCATGACACATTAGTATGACTATCTGGAATACTATCAGTGCCATTTAGTATTCTGCTGAATACCTATAGACAATCCTGTGAAAAATCTCTTGACTTCCTCTCTTCTTCTTTCTCATGTTTGCTATTCTGTCCTATGAATTCTAGTGCATTAGGTCAGGCTGCTATGAAAGAGTAACATAGAATGGGCAGCTTAAACAATGTAAATGTATTTATTATAGTTTTGGAGGCTAGGAAATCGAAGGTCAAGACGCCAGCAGATCCAGTGTCTGGTAAGGACTCTCTTTCTGCTTTGCAGGTGACCATCTTCTCTGTGTCTTCACATTGTTATCTTCTTGTGCCCTCACATGGAAGACAACAGAAAAGAGAGGAAGCAATCTCTCCTCTCTCTGTTTATAATGGCACTACTCCCATCTGAGAGTTCCACCATTGAGACGTAATTGCCTTCTAAAGGCTTATCTCCAAATACCATCACATTAGGGATTTAGGCTTCCAAATATAAATTTTGGGTAGACACAAACATTCAGCCCATGCCATCTAGCTACCTTTGTTTTTCTAGACTCTCCACTCTATTCTTACAACTCTGGGAATATGTCAATCTTCACCAGAGTTTATTCTCCTTGTTCCATAGTCTCGAAACTACTTTAAATTTCTGTTACTTCATGTGGGAGGGTAATTATCTTCCCACATACTCCATCTTAGCCAGAAACAGAAACTTTGTGATGCACTTTGTTCACAGTGGTACACCAATGTGTCAAAACATTCCATTTTAAATTCACAGAAATAGAAAACAAATGTTAATAGAGCAGCATGAGTGAATAGTGTAGAAGTTTATAAAGGTCCAGAAGTACAAGTTAACTGGGATGAAGGAAGCTAAAACAGTCTAGAAGGTAGGAGGAGGCATTCAGCATGGCTCAGCAAACAAGTCAATGCCACTCTAAAGAATTCACTTGGGTTTACAATCCCAAGGAAGTTGTTTAATCTATGTAAGCCTTAGACTCCTCAAGTGTAAAATTGGGTTGAAAATTATGTTCACCTCATAGAGTATTTTGGGAGAATTATATGGGTTAGCATGTGTAAAATGTCTGGAATATTGCATTTTCTCAATATGTTGAAGTTCCCATTTATCTGTCATAAAGATTACTGCTGCACGTGGAAAATAATATTATTTAAGCCATTTTTGCTGAAGGGAGAAATTAAATTGAACACACTTTCACCCTCAAGTGTAAATTATCCCCAGAAAATAGCAAAAGCATATTTAGGGAGTGGAGGAAAAATAAGGAAAAGAGAAGTGCATTTCAAGTTTTATCTTGCAGAAACTGAGAACCCTTGCTTTCTGTATGTAAAGTTGTGATGGATGCTTGAGGGATTTGGAACTCTAGAGTGGTGGCTCAAAAACTTATTTAACTGTCTATTTCAGTTAGAAAATTTCAATCTAGTGTCAACATTCTCTCTTTAACAGCTCCAGTGAATGTAGAATCAGCCAATCACCTTCACTTTCTCATTCCTATTATGTCACTTTGCTTGCTAACTCTCTTATAATAGAGAATTGATTCCAGATAACAGATTGATGTTTTTTCCCACTGTACCTACAGACTACCAGTCTCCCGATCAGGTTAAATAAACACTTCCATAATCCTATCTTTGCAGTTTTTCTCCATGCAATCATTTCAGGTAAGAAGTACTTTGTTCTTTAGGTTTTATTGTGTATTATACAAGGTATATAGTTATCTTCATGTAAATAAAACAAAATAGTAAGTATCAGATTGAGGACCTCTGACCAGAGAAAGACCTTGCACATAATTATTTTAGCTCCCATATTTATTTAAAAGAGTGGAAGCAAAGATGAATGTACTATGAAGAGAACTCCTTTTGAGGAAACAGGGGACTTCAAATTCAGGAAACAACACTGAAAGGTCTTTGGAGCTTAGTTAGGGAAATTACATTTGAATGTTGCTGAAATCAGCTGGAAAATTTGGAATTCCTCCATGAGACAGGGTCAGGGCCAACCTCATGACCATCTGAGATAAAACCTACATCATTTCTCAGTTTAACAGTTGGACCACAGGAGATCATCTAACATAAACTTCTTCATCTGGAAAAATAATTTATTTGACTTTAAGTAAAATATCCATCAATTTTTAATAATATTAGATGTACAACACACTAGAAGCCAAGAGAGAAATGAGAACATTTGTCTGCTGGAGAAGATTAAGAGAGTGTGACACATTAGTATGGCGATCTGGAATACTATCAAGAAGAAACGAGACTCAGGTAATTTTAGAAAGAAGGGATTCCCAAGGCATTAACTGGAAGTGGTATCACAAAAAAGACTGATTTTGAAGCCATGTAATGCTGAGCATGACAAATTAAACATTATAATAAATTCATATTGTGAGCCATCTGTACTGATTTTTACAGTCAGGCTGTTCAAGGCTAGCCGCCTATATATGGAATACAAACTAAGAAAGAGAAATGTTTTCAATGTAAACACTCACTTTCTCTGAGTTTTCTCCTTTCTTCTGTGAATAAGATTTGTTTAATCTTGATTAATGGAGTTTTGCTATTCCTGCTGGGGACTGGCCACGCTATACCTTTTCCTTGAAGCAATAAAGTCTAATGAAGACCGGAGTGAGTCACTGGGCTCACAGATATTGCTCCCAAAAATAGATAAACGCATGCCCACCATGTGGAATCCTCTGATGAGGGACAATGACTAGGGAAATATTTTCCACCTTCAGAGTGGACATTCAACAAAAAGCTTTAATCACTGCAAGTGTGGCTATCATTATGATTATTTCTCCAAGGGAGAGGCCTGAAGGACAAAAAGAAGTAACATTGTGCTTGTCTTATCCACTTATCTCCAATTTAAGCAGTATGAACCTCCTTTGCCATTCACTGGAGTCACTTTGGGAGAAGAAAATGGAGATGAATGCCCAGAGATAAGAGGCAGAAATTCTTTCCTAACATACTAGATAGAACAATTTCCACTGGCTCTCCCTACTATACCAGGAAGTACTTAAAACCTTGGCCAAGAGAGAAGGGGCTTTTCAGATTATATTAATGTTCAGACTGTAAACAACAGAGCACAGCTGGACCAGCCAGCCTGTACAACGTTTTTTAAAAAGCCATTAGTGCATGTTGCCTATGGGTAATGGCAGGCATGGAACAAGCAATTACACTGCAGTACTATGCCAAGGTATTCCTGGGTAGCTATAGCTACAAAAAGAATCTTATTGTCTGATTGCGATATCTGGTAATCATAGTACAAAGAGGGGGAAAAAAGGTCATTTAGAAATTTAATTGTATTTATGTGCTGCCTGATCCTGCAAGAGGCATGCCATCTTCAGATTCTGACAAAATGTAAAAGGAAAACAAAGTCCATCATTAGCCCTGTTTGAGAATAGAGTTTTACCAAGTCTATGTGATAATTATAAGTTGGTCCATGTCCACAAAATATATGCTAAGATCTTTTCAAAACATGTCTATCCAGATAGCCTCTGCCTTGTGAGCCTTGGTGGTTTGCCCCACAAATCCCTCATTTAGCTCCAAATATCTTCATGGTACCTATATTTTCCTAGTTAATTTAAATGTGGATCCAGTGAGCTAATATAAACACTGATCTGCATTATTTCTTCTGTGGTTTCTTCCACATATGTCCCCTCTGGTGGACACATACATGTTGCATTTGCTTTCCTTGAAATTGACTCTTCATATGGATATCCCTCTAATAGTCTAGGCATAGAAAGTTCAAAGACATTTGTCAGAGCTATAACAATTGCAATTACAGTGACATGTTTCAGTTAATTTCAGAGTGGCATATTCTATGGCAAAGAATGCTGACTAGTGCTTAATCTATTCCATTGAATATACAATACTAGAGGCTGTCACCAATTTTCCATAGTTAAGATTTGAATTGTACTATAGCATGATTTTGAATTGTGCTATCTTATAAATGAGCTATCCCACAACAGAACTGTGCTTTCTTATCAGATAGTAATCTCATAATTAGCACCCATTAGAACAGTGATTTAAAAAAATCCAGCAAGTGGGACCATTTCTGTGTTCCAAATTATGTCAACAGCTGCTCATGTTTTCCAGTGTGATAAAGTTTTGAGCCATTGATTGGATGTGACATTTATATTTTACAGATAATTCCTGTATGCACATTATATAGTTTTGGTTTAGAAGCAACTCAACACAGTATGGGAAAGTGATATCTGAGTAAAATAATTTTCTTTTCAGCAAGATGATTTGCTTTCACTAAGGTCCAGTAAAAGGGAACACTCGCCACTCAAAGAGTATAAAATAAAAAGTCCTTGAGTTTTAAATTCCAGGACCAAAAATCACAAATAACTTCAATCAGCTAAAGCTGGCCATAGATACATATTTCCACAGACCTTGCAACTCCATAACTGAAGCAGAAAAAAAGACCCAAAGACAGAGAATGTTTACCAGTCCGTGCAATCCAGTTATTCAGACTACAGGTTCCAAAGAGATCTCCATTCAATTTTGCCAGTTGGCTGGTGATTTATTTTTTAAAAAGTTAAAAAATTATATAGTTAGATAGAATAAGACCTGTTATTTGATAGCACAGCTGATTGATTACAGTCCACAATAATTTTTGTACATTTTAATATAATTAAAAGAGTATAATTGGAATGTCTGTAACAAAAAGAAATGATAAATGTTTAAGGTGAAGGGTACCCCATTTACCCAGATGTGATGATTATTCATTGCATGCTAGTATCAAAATATCTCATGTACCCCATAATCACATATACTAATCACATACACATAATTTATTTTTAAAAAGAGTCAAACTAATTTCTGAGATATGGAATATGCTGCCTCTATTTCAATTCTTTTCTGACAAATCTGGCTTCCGTGCATATCTTTGGCAAAAAAAAAAACAAATCAAATCCAGAAACAAAGCTCCAGTGGAGTCAGGGGATGTTGGGTGGATAAAACAAAAGATATTTTAGCCTTAATTTACCTGAAACTTGAGCAGAGGAACAACAACAACAACAAAAAAGAGAATAAAAGTTGCCAAATTGTAATATCCACAAGAATATTTTAATTGCAATCTGTGGCATTCACCTTTATAGTCTACCCGAAATATAATACAGTGTTTTCAAATACTCTGGCACTCACCTCAATGATATGGGAGAGTGTTTTAGGTAAGTAAACTCAAGGGTTGGTGAATGGATCAACAGGGTGAACATATTCAATTATGTTTTTGGTTTTAGGAAACTTCTTTTGGTTTGTTTGTAATATTTCTTATGGAAAAACTTTGAGATTACTGCTTTCAAACAAACAAATGAACAAAAAAGAAGTATCTCTCTTGGTTGCCAGAGCAAGCACATTCTGTAAACTCGTAACACATTTATCCATGTTTCTATGTTCACTTAATATAAGATTATACTCTAACCATGGCCTGACACCATGACAATCTATTCTAAAACCTCACCCATATTTTTAAAAGCATAGCATATTTCACGTAAAAATCCACTGCTACTGAATATACATGGACTGGAATATAATTAAAGTGGGAGGCTGTGTGACTAAGGAGTTTGAGACTTGAGCATGAGGCAGTATGCAGTCATTTGCAAGGTCTGTCACAGGACCATTAAGCATGAGGTGGAAAAAGGTGTTGCATCTGATGGAGTGGGAGGGTCAGGGAAAGGTTGGCCACGAGGGTCCTCAGACTCATCCAAATCTCCCACACACTTTCATTTCAATTCTTAGGGTCCCACCCTTTTCCTGAAAAATGCCTTAGCTTTCACTTTAAAAAGATGACATATCTAATATCTCAAATAATATAATTTGGCAATTCATAAATTTCAACTTTGAAATCTAAGAAACTTACCCTTTTGGAAAATGGAATGGCGCATCTGTTTTCAGTCAGAGAAAGCTAGTATCAGACCATAACTTGAATCAAAGTTTGAGATTTTGAACTTTAGTTTTTTCTTTAACCCTCTAGGATTAGCTATAAGTAGCCAATGTACACTAAATCATGATATTCCCCATGTCCCTTACACTGTTCTTTGGCAGAATTTACTCAGTTCCCTAAAATGTAATGTTTAATAAGCAAGCAAAATCATGTATTAATTAAAAAAGAACTATTTTGCCTTTGTATGCTGAAGTTTATCAGATTCTCAACTTTTAATGCTGTGTCTATCTCAAACCCTACAAACTCAGAAAGACATAACAAATATAATGATCTAATTTCATGAGAATTGGTTGCATACCATCATCAACTTCTGGTGCCAATTTCTACATCAGTCAGGGTTCATAGTTAGAGAACTCACTATAGTTAGTTTAATCTGGATCAACTTCTGTTACAAGATATAATTTAACTGAAAGGATTGTTGAGAGGAAAAAGTTTGCCACCTAATCAGAAACGACACTAGTTTTCTGGGGTGCTATCAGCCATGACCCTATAGGTGCTGTCCTAGGGCATAGCCACTGAAGCCCAGCTTGTCAATTCTGGCCATTGTGCCCACTGTCACTGTCACAGTCACAGCAACCTTGATAGACTGGGCACTTTTGTAAAAATGGAATCCAAGTAGTACCTGCTTCTTCCGGTTGTTTTAAGACTAGACTATATCTTTGTTGCCACAGAAATTGCAGATGTAAATATTTATCTTCTTCCATTTTAAAGATTCAAGATTCAAAATGTGGAAAAATTTTCCCCATCTGAAGAGTGATTAATAAAAAATACTGGGCTATGCTATGTTAGAAGTTCACAGCAAATGGTAGTGCAATGAAATAAACTTTCTGATATGTCTTTTGTTAAAATAATTGTTCCATATACCAAAAATTGGCTTCATCTAAGTGGCTTTAGAAATAAAACTTAAAACAATTTTTGATAAATAATAAATAAAGAGCTTTGAAAAGTAGAGAAAAAAAATGGTCAACAACTCTGTAACCAGAGACAAGAAAAGAGAGTCCATGGGGCAAGGGGTTGGGGGAGATGTAAAGATCTCTCTCTCTCTCATGTATGTAAAAAAAGTTCAGTTTGCTCAAAATAAAAGAAATGTAAATTAAAATTATATCAAGACAGTATTTTTCATTGAAGAAATTATCATAAAGTCCAAACGTTAATGATTATATGGCAAGGCTGAAGAAAACCAGGCACTTTTATATGTTGTTAGTGTGAATAGCAAAATAGTACAACTCCTATAAAGGAGTTGTAACACTTGAACAACAACAAAAACATTATCCTAAAGATGCATTTGTAAAATTATAAGAATCATACACATGTGTTCATAATTTTCTGCACTTTTTATAATAGTATGATTTTATAAATAACATAATTGTCAGTTATTAGGCTACCAATTAAATACATTACATAAAATCTCTAATAGTATAGCATGCAGCTTTAAAAACTTAAAGAGAAATATCATAATGCACAAACATGGCATAATCTCTGGAGTTTAGTATTGAATGTGAAAAAAAGAGTGGTGAAACTTTTGTTTAGCATGCTAGTATTAAACAAGGAAATCTCCATCCAGTCTTTATTGGCAATGTAAGGTGGCACAAAACATCATTTGGGGAAGGAACTGTTTCCTCCCTTTTGAGATAGAAGGATTTAACTATGATTTTGTCTACTTAAGGTTTTGGTTGGTTGGAGGATATGTGTGTGCACTTTCTGACAACTCAGGACAGAAATTTGGTGCATTTTTATGTGTCCAGATTAAGGTGAAAAGGCAGAAGTATTTCTGACATAAAGACGAGCATATATGGGGGTAGAGAGGATCAGCATTTAATTGGGTAAATAAAAAATTACTAGGAATAGAAAAGTTTCCAGAAAACCTGACAATTCATAGGCTTGCATTCATTTTTGTGCACGTTAATGTATTCTTAGAAACACAAAATCACAAACATACAGATATATCCACATATCACTTATATTTAATAAAAAAGAACAAAGGAATGAAAAGCCATAAATTAGAAAAGTTATGTGTAAAAGCAAAGTAATAAATTTTATAATTATAATGTAAATGTATTTTGAATGAATTATTAAAATTCAAAATTAAATGAATGACCACAGAGAGAACATATTACAAGTGCCTTTTAAAGGTTTACAATAATATTTTGACTGTGCATTCCTACTGGTATAAAATCTAAGACTGAACAACTACAATATTTGTCAGCAGACTGCTTTTTGTAATAATATTGTTTGTGTTAGTTCTTTATTTTTTATCTTGAGGCTGTCATAATGTACTGTAAAATAAAACATATGAATAGTTGTGTGGGTGTTATTAAAAAGAGATATTTCTTGTTCTGGAGGGAAAGATACATATGAAAAGAATATAAAATTGTGAAAAAACTGTCACTTTGAATTCAAGTGGAAAATATCAATGCTTGGTGATTAATATAAATATTCCCTTAATTATATTCTCTTTAATATAAATATTCCCTCTGAAAATTGTTTAGAACTATGACCAAACCAGGAGCACTGAGTATTCCTAGTACACAGACTGAAGTTGTGCTGAAATTGATTGTATTTATACCTGAAGTAGCCAGGACACCTAGGACAAATTGCTGATTCTGGATGTAGTGTGGGATTATACATTTGAAATCTTGATATTAAAGAAAACAAGACAGCTATAAAAGACTATGTGCCTTTGATACTTGATCATTTTATCATATGTCAAGAAAATTAAGAGGTGGCCTGTGAAACCTCATACTATCCAATCTGTGACATTTTGAGCATCATAATACTAATGACTGCAATTAAGTATATATTAAATGTGTTTAAATCCATGAGTTCTTAATAAATCTCAAAATATTCTTATAGGTCATTTCTGTCTTGGAGAATGATAGAAAACTTCAAGAAATGCTAGAAGAGAAATAATCATTCATCAGGCCTTTTATTCAATATCTTGGTACTTTAACAAAATAGTTAATGGAAGTTTATTTTATGGAAATATCCTGTATAATGTAAGAAAATTAAAGATGGAATTAAACTACACACATTTTGCAATTCCTAATGGGTGATTAGATATAGGAAATGATTAGATATAGGAAATGATCAATGTTCAATACAGCAAAAAAGTAATAATGACACATTTACCTTCTGATGGAAAAATTCAGTATCCTCTATCCAACACAAAATTAAAATGGAATCTGATTAAGACTGGTGGTTTTAATTCCAATTTACTTTCCAGTACTAAAATGACATGGCATGTAAAAAAGCATTGCAAGGTGATTGAGACCTCAATCACGTTGGGGTCACCACCTGAGACATTGTTCAGCACCTGCAGAGGTGTGTGCTGCAGACCCTCACTCAAGGACTGATTAATGAATACCCTCACACACACTAATTTGAGTGGGTTAGGGATGATCCTCAACTGTTTTCAGAGGGTGATTGCAGCTAACCAACCATAAATCCCTGTAACTGTCCACATTTATTCAGGATAGATTTAATAACAGAGGTTCTAAGTCAACACACTTGTGGATAATTAACATGGTTTAAAGAGTGGTTTTACAAATAATAAAAGCTTTGGGTTCTGAGACCCAGAGTAAACACCATTAGTGGGTAATTTCCCCTTTGATATCCCCCTGAGAGGACCATACAGCACAAAGTTTACATTAGCAAATAAAGACAGGAATGTGGGGTAAACAGACTTAACTGGGGAAGCCTTTATCATCCTTATCTTTTCCGCTATCTATTTTAATGAACCAGCTGCCTTCAGACTGTCCCAATAAAACCTTTCAGCCTTCAAAAAGGTTTAAGACTATAATCTATAATTTTCCCTAATATTTCCCTAACATTTTGTCAGCCACCCTGAATCAATCTCAACAGGTTACAATGGGCAAAATTCAGACCATAAATACTCTATGTGATAAAGAATTTAGTGTCTTTAACAATATCAACATTACAGGAAAAAAAAAAAAAGAGGCAGCACCTAAAGCCTGAAAGAGATTTAAATGCAAATCTACAAATTATAATACATGGATCTTATTTGGATCCCAAATAACATCAAACAAATGGTAAAAACCAATCAATCAAAAACCAGAATATGTATAAAATAGCATGATAAGGCAGACATTGACTAGATATTCCATGAAATAAAGAAATAATAAATTTTTATGTGATAGTGGAACTCTGTACTTTTAAAAAGCCTTATCTTGGCCAGGTGCAGAGGCTCATGCCTGTAATCCCAGCACTTTGGGAGGCCAAGGTGGGCAGATTACCTGAGGTCAGGAATTCAAAACCAGCCTGAACCCATCTCTATTGAAAATACAAAAATTAGCCAGACATGGTGGCATGCACCTGTAGTCCCAGCTAATCAGGATGCTGAGGCAGGAATCACTTGAATCTAGGAGGTAGAGGTTGCAGTGTGCGAAGATCATTCCATAGCACTCCAGCCTGGGTGACAGAGTGAGACTCCTTCTCAAAAATCAAAAAATAAAAAGTAAAACAAGAAAAGCCATATCTTTTAGAAATGCATAACTAAATATTTATAGAAGCAATGCTGTATCTTCTTGGATTTCTTGAAATAATACAGATGTAAGGGTGTGCAGATATACTGAAACAACACTGGCTATGTAATGACGACTGTTAAAGTAGAGTAATGATTCAGCCTCTGCCATATTTTTGTACATGTTGAAATATTTCCATAACAATAATTTTCAAAATACAAAAAAAATGCAAAATAAGTGTGTTGTGTGTATTATTTAATGTGGAACCTAAACTTGAAGACCTAATAAAGAAAATAGAAGAAAATACCTACAAACTATCTCACATGTGGACACAATTTTGGTGGCTGAATATTTACAACTCATTAAATGACCACATGATTCAGTGAGAAGAGTTTCTTCTCCCTTCTCCCTTATACAGACTAGCAAATCGAAGTTGCCTTGTGAAGATGAAGATTTTTGTTTCTATTGTTTCATTTTTGGAAGTTTTGTTTGTTTTTTAAGACTAAGCCAGTACCTATACATCTGCTGTCATTCACACAGTGCCTACTCCAGAATTTTCTATAAAATGTAGTTAATGAGCAGCTTTCTGGTTAAAAGTACAGGTGAAAGCCTTGTGCATGCTAGGAGACTTATGATGAAACTGTATTTATTTAGCAAGGTTACTGTTTGAAACAATTTATGAAAATGATGATGAAGTTCATAGGCTGGCTAAGATCTGCCCACTAACTGCATTTGCCATCCTTTGTACCAACCACTGCCTTTCAATCTATCTTAAAAGACATTGACAAGATAAGGGTATTCTTGCCTGGAATAAGTAAATAAAGACTGCTTTTTTTCCCTTTACACTATTATTCAAATAAATATGATTCTGCTTAAGAGATGGGGTGCTGTGACAATCCTTTTTGTCTTACATACAATTTGTAGGTCATGGAATGCCAGTGAATTACCTCATTTTATTGCTTCTGGTCCACAGAAGGAGAGAGTATTGTCTAGAGCCAGATGGCCAACATTCAGAACCTGGCTCTCTTTCTTACTTGCTGTATGGCTATAGAAAATTTAATTACTTTCCTTTAGATCTTCAGCTTCATTATCACAAAAATTAGAATAAAAATAGGACTTCTTATTTTAAGGGTTGCTGCAAGGATAAAATGATTTAGCAAGGAAAAAGTTTTAAAACATAAGAAGTATTTGATAACTGTTGTCATTTGGATCATAAGTGGTTAGAAGATAAGCTGTAAGAAGACTTTCAAGATTGTGATTATTTGAGATGGGGGAAAAACAAATCAGAAACTTGAAAACTTTCAAAGAAAACCAAAAGCCTCACTGGGCTGAAGAAGTTTTGGACAGAGTGGCGTATGACTGCCTCTCTGCTCCTTCCTGATGTGATTATCCAATCCAGACTTTAATTAGATCTTGCCTCATTAAATCATAGATTTCTTTCTTGTTCTTAATATTACACAAAACCAAGAGGGGGAAGGTAGCTTATTGTGAACAATGAAAAATTGAACTTTATTTATTTTTTTTTTTGAGATGGAGTCTCGCTCTTTTGCCAGGCTGGAGTACAATGGCAAGATCTTGGTGCACTGCAACCTCCGTCTCCTGGATTCAAGCGATTCCCCTGCCCCAGCCTCCTGAGTAGCTGGGACTACAAATGTATGCCACCACACCCAGCTAATTTTTTGGATTTCTTTTAATAGAAATGGGCTTTTACCATGGCCAGGATGGTCTCAATCTCCTGACCTCATGATCCGCCCGCCTTGGCCTCCCTAAGTGTTTGGATTACAGGAGTGAGCCACCGAAAATTGAACATTTTTATCTTTTAAGAATGAACACTTAGGAAATCTAATTCTATAATGCACAAAAATAATAATTGGATATTGTAAAATAAAATGCTGTGTCACAAAGAACACAAAATTCTTAGAAGTTTTTAGAAAATGGAAAACATATATTTATAAACTGATTATAAATGAAATGCTTGGGACAATTTACATTTAATTCTAAATGTGTTTTATTTGAAGTATAATGTATCTAAATGTCTGTCTATGTCTCTGAATTGTATATACTTACAAATAATATTTTATAATATCTCCCTGTTCTAAAATTATAAATGTTAGTTTATAAATAGAACTGTAGGAGTTAACTAGAGTTATTTCAATTAAAACATCCAAATCACTCTGCTGAACTCTACAGAGATCAGTATATATTGCCACAGGATATGTTACGTGTATTTATTATTTGACTACAAAATTACCTCAATTCCATGCTGCTGATTTGCTGACCATTGTTGTAATCAATCTTCTAATGATTAAAAAGAAAGACATGTTTTCATGTCAAATAAATGAGAAACATACCTCTATGAATTTTATAAAAACCAATTTATTAAATTGGTCCTTAACATCTTGGATAGCTTCCAGTAGTATAGATGAATGAAATCCAGCAATGAAGTATTTCCTTTAAAGATAAGATTTATACATGAAAATGCTGTGGAATGAAACGTAGCTTTTTTTCACAGTGGCAGTAGCTATTAAGTTAAATATTGTTTCAAACGGAATTGCAAAGAATGAGGTTAAGACTAAAATAGATGAAGGACATATTTGATAATATTATTTTCAAACATAGTATAGGATATTTAACTCCCAGAAGTCACTTTAAAGAGAAATGGCTAACAGTGCTTAAAATTCACTTTTATAGTGTTGTCTTGTTACACATTCTATTGTTAATGACTTTTTTAATGTTAGTATGTAACAAAAGATTTAACAATATGTGATATTTTTGCATAAAGTACTACAAAATACATAAAGTGTGACATCAAAGACAGAGTAATATAAAAACAACTATTCATTACAACAATTGTAAGCATGTTTCTGCAGGAATACCTGTGATATTTTGTATAATTATTTATTAGTAACAAATGTGGTCCATAGAATAATTCAAAGTTCTGCCAATTGTGTTTTTGTTTCATTAGTCAGCTGCATGTCTCTTATGCCTTGCTCATGCACTTATACTTAAATAATACCAGTTTTCTAAATCCTTTATAGGATGCAGACTTTGTTCATGCTTCATCATTTAAGCTGAATCTACTTCTTTTTTCCTTACTTAACTATTGTATTGTCTATTGTGAAAACAATACAATTGACAGATGTGTACCTTTTTTTCTTTTTCTAAATTTTTTTTCTATTTTTTGAGACAAGGTCTCCTTCTGTTGACCAGGCTGAAAGGCAGTGGCAGAATCATGGCGCACTACAGTCTTAACCTCTAGAGCTCAAGGGATCCTCCCACCTCAGCCTCCTGAGTAGCTGAGAATATAGGTGCATGCCACCATGCCTAATTTTTTTTCATTTTTTGTAGAAATGGAGTCTGTGTTACCCAGATTTACTCTATCTTGAGATTCAACTCTAGAAAACATTATATGTACATATACACCATGGAATACTCTGCAGCCTTAAAATAGAATGAGTTTACGTCCTTCGCAGGGGTCTGGATAAAGCTGGAAACCATCATTCGCAGCAAGCTGACACAAGAGCAGAAAACCAAATACCACATGTTCATTCTCATAAGTGGGTGCTGAACAATGAGAACACATGGACACAGGGAGGGGAATATCACACACTGGGGCTTGCTGAGGGGTGGGGGGCTATGGGAGAGGTAGAAGGAGGTGGGGTTTAGGGGAGGGATAGCATTAGGGGAAATACCTAATGCAGATGATGGGGTGATGGATGCAGCAAACCACCATGGCATGTGTATACCTATGTATCAAACCTGCACATTCTGCACATGTACCCCAGAACTTAAAGTACAATTAAAAAAAAAGAAAACATTGTATGCTACCGAATGACATACAATATCAGGAAAGCATACAGGAAAGAAATGATCATATTCTTGTTTGGGCTATCACCATGCAAACATACAGATATAATTTCAGTCTTTATTAAACATTATCAAACTGATATTGAACAAACCTGTCTCCTCATTCTAAACTACCTTCCTTATTCTCCATGTTGCTAGTATTGAGCCAACTGAGAAATAATTGTTGAAGCCATGCTACAGTTTAGGTAAAATTTTCTGTTAAACTATAGTATCCTTATTAATTGGTTATTTCTTTCAGGTTCAGATGTCAACACACCTCAATTTGTTCAGGCTTATGTGATTTAGAAATAATTTAAGACACATCAGAACATTGTGAGAACTATTGATTTCATCTGTGTCCACCTAATCTTGAGAACATATGTAACAGAAACTATTGAAGTATCACACCCTATAGAGCAGTGCTGCTCAATAAAATTTTCTGCAGTGATGAAAAAGCTGTATACCTGAGGTGTCCAATATAATCACCAGTAGTTATATGTAAATATTGAGTATCTGAAATGACAGGTTTGACTGAGAAAGTAGTTTTATTTAATTTTAATTAATTCAAATTTATATAGCCACATAATATATAAGTAGTGGCTACCTATTAGCTCCACTCTGGAGTTAGAAGATAGTTAGAAATCAAGTGTTTTCACTGCCACAATATATGCTAGCTATGCATCTTTATACATTGCCATTTAATTAAATAACTTCATAAATGTGTGTTTTTCTAGCCACATTGCGGTGCAGTAGGAATTCAAAGATAATGCACATTCACAGTATTCTAGACATTTTTCTTTACTTTCTACGGAGAAGTTGTAATAATATCTACCTCAAAAGTCACACATATTTGAATTACAAACATTTGCCCCTATCAGTGGACCCTCATCCAAATCAAATATTGCAGACAAATAAAAAAAAAGAGAACTGAGAAAAATAGATTTGGCTTCATGAAACAGAAAAACAAATATGAACACTGAAGTAAAAATTTTGATAATAAAAGGAAAGCTTCAAAAAGAATTTAATAGGATTCAGAAGTAGAAAACAGACATATAACTAGAATGATACACATTCTAAGAAACACTCTTAGATTTTCTCAAATTTATTTTCAAAACATTTCGGATTTTATAGATTTTGATATATTGATTTATTAAATATTCTTTCTCCCAGTCTATTCACCTTCTAAGAGTAGAAATTATGTCTTGGTTTTTCAGAGTGCCCTTTCACCTGGAGTACTGCTTGACCCATAGGAAATCTTTAGGAAATATTAGATGAAAGACTGGCCACATAGTGCTCACTGTGTCCTGAGCACTATGATAAGAAATTATTAAATCTACATAAAAAAACATATTGATGAAACTATATGACTTACAGTAAATATTAGCATCATCATAAAAGTACAGATAATATGAGGCAACACCAATATAATTTTCATACATGCAGGATATAATAGGAGTGAAATAAATATATTTCAAGTAACAAAATAAGCTAGTAACCAACAGCAACAGTTTGTTGATATTGAAAAGCCAGAATTCAACAATC
This sequence comes from Leontopithecus rosalia, assembly GCA_028533165.1. Lineage (NCBI taxonomy): Eukaryota > Metazoa > Chordata > Mammalia > Primates > Cebidae > Leontopithecus > Leontopithecus rosalia. The sequence continues at coordinate 163,902,523 of CM052648.1, read as the reverse complement.
TAATTTCCTTTTCTTTCTCAGAGGAAATCACTATTTTCATGTGGTATTTCCTCCAATGTTTCAATATATATATTAGCATGTGTGTGTATGTGTGTATGTGTTCATGCACAGTTCTATATGTTTTTATAAATTATGTGATTTTTTGTTTAGACAAGAAGGGAAGAGACATTTCAGAAAGATGGTATTTCTGATGGAAAGAAAATGGCAAAGAGTGCTTAGGACTATCTTAATATTTCATCTTATTAAATATATTTTAAATAAGTTGGGCAATATTTATAATCTATGACAACTATATGAAAGGATATGGCTCTTTGTTATGTCATAAGATACATATTTTTTCAATTCATTAGAATATTTCATTATTAAAAGTGAAGTAAGAATATATTTATCCTACAAAACTAAATTTGTGGCACTATCATATATTTCTAAAACATAAAATGAATGCTGCATAAACCAGTTGTATATAAATTATTATGAATGTACAACTTTTATTGCATAATAACCACTATTGAATCCCTGAAAAGATACAAATTAATTTAAGCAATTCTTTTTTGTTATGCTTTGTCACACAGAACACCAAATTTTAAATATTTCTTATAAAATGGAAAACTCCCATATATTTATGCATTAATTATTTATATATAACATGCCAGGGAAACTTTAAACATATTTCTAATAACTCCAATACAGTTTTCCACATATTTATTGTAACACTAGTTTTAAGTAAATGCCAATTTACGCTGTTTATAAACCAAACTTCGAAGTGTCAAAAGTGTTATTTCTTTAGAAAATAATATTCTTTAGAAAATGCATTTAAATCTATTGTAGATATGCATATCTATGTTATATTGAGTTTAGAAAGAATGGCCATTAAATTGACATGTTTATTTTCTTATTAATTTACATTTGAGCAAAACATACCAAGTGTCTCTTATAATTTTGTTCCCTGTTCATAAAATGTATACATTTTATTTATGATCATGGCTTTTATCAATTTTATAAATTTTCTTTTCTTTTTTACCATTTTCAAAAGAGGGCTTGCTTAATTTTTGCCCTTGAAAAAATTTTATTCCAGCATTGAGTCATATTAAAATATGAAAAAATCTAAGTTGGCAGGAAACACATGAAATCAGCAAAGTTAAGAGAACATAGTGGTATTGAGGGAATTTGAGAAAATACTGCTTATCCAGCATCACCACCATTGCTGCCCAGAGGCAATTTTAATTAGGCTACAATTCATATTGCAGAAAGTAGTTTTGTAATTACCTTCAAATGACCAAATGATATAGATTTCTAAGGAGAGTTGCATATACCCAGTAATGAGCCAATTTGCAATTGACTGAATTTTTTATGTAAGGCATTTATTGGGCAAACAATATTTTAAAATATGTTACTTCAAATTCATATCCATGTAAATAGTTGAAATTTAGTAGCTTATTTCAGAAGATGTAGAGGTAATCAAAAGAATTTTTTAAAGAAACTACCAATCTTTACAAACATTCTGCTTTAAAAATCACTATTTATAAAACTGATAAATATTTACAACTCTTAACTCAGTATTAGATTGGACCATAAGAATTTTAATCAATTAAAGTATGGAAATTATATTAGTTAAAATTTGAGGTATTTCTGTTTTGTTTTGCTTTGGTTTTGTTTTTGACAAAGTTTTGCTCTGTCACCAGGCTGGAGTGCAGGGGTACAATCACGGCTCACTGCAACCTCCACATCCCAGGTTCAAGAGATTCTCCTTCCTCAGCCTCCCAAGTAGCTAGGACTATAGGCATGGGCCGTCACACTCAGCTAATTTTTTTTTGTATTTTTAGTAGAGAAGGGTTTCCCCACTTCTCTACTAGATGGTCTTGATCTCCTGACCTTGTGATTCACCTGCCTCAGCCTCCCAGAGTGCTAGGACTACAGGCGTGAGCCACCATGCTGGCCTAGAATCCAAAGTATTTCTTAATGATGAATAAGAAATGGAATTGTGGTAGTTCTCATGCCCATTAATAAAGACGTAACTGAAGCTGGTTCCCAATCCATGTGAAACTGTGAGTCCATTATAGCTCTTTACAAACCTCTTTACTTCATATAAATACATCACTGCATAGGCAGCCATCAATCTCAGCTCATCTGTGTGATCTCTTTCAGATTTGCGGGCAAGTAGAATAGGAACATTTACATGGTTCATGCTGCTTATTGTACTACGTGTAATAAATTTCTTTGGCCTCCAAACAAAGAAGTTTTCTTCTTTGTAAAAAGGTTTAATGGACTCAGAGTTCCACATGGCTGGCAAGGCCTCACAATCATGGCAGAAGGTAAAGGAGGAGAAAGGCATGTCTTACATGGTGGCAGGCAAGAGTATGTGCAGGGGAACTCCCTTTTATAAAACCATCAGATCTCATGAGACTTATTCACTAACATGAGAAAAGTATGGGAAAGACCCACACCATGATTCTATTACCTCCCACCAGGATCCACCCATGACACAAGGGAATATTGGGAATTACAATTTAAGATGAGATTTGGGTAGGGACACGGTCAAATCACATCAGAAATGCTTCATTTTCTGATTCAGGGTGCCTACAGCAATTCTTTCTTATCAAATTGAATCAAAAATCATAGCACTTTATTTATCTTTATGTTTGCCTTTTTCAAAAGATGTGACTTTATTATATTAACATACCACCCCAAACCAGAGACATTAGCTTATCTAAACCACAGAGAGTTAAAATCACTGGGAATTAGGCAGAGAATATGTTGGTGGGTTATTTTATCTTAAAAATTTTCATTCTTTCAGATATAAACATTATCAACAGAGTAGAATTCATTGGCTGTCAATACAGAAAATGTTTGAAATATTATGGGAAATTAAGGATATCTAAATATTTAAATTATAATATTTTGAGAATAGAGTTATAAGTGAAAAAGCAACAACTACTTCTAAATAGCCAGAAAATTCAAAGTATAATTTTTGGGTGAAAACCTTACAGATGTTTCATATATGTTTAGGTTAAAAATATGTGTACAAATAATCTTATGACTCAAAAGAATTTTTTGTTTTAGGCACCAAAGCGAAAATAATAATTTTCTCATGTTTAATTTATGAAACATGGTTGCAATTACTACAGACTTTATAGAAATTAATTTAATTCTTACAGTTAACTGTTATGAACTTCATTTAACAAGTGAAGAAAAGATATAGAAAAATTAATGATTTACCAAAGTATACATCGATAGCAATATTGGAAACTAAATTTTACCCTAAGCAGTTTGCTTTCATAGCTGATATTATTGACAACTGTGTCATAATTTTTACTTATACTTTGCTGCTTGTGTATATTTTGTATTTTGGTTAAAGCAAACATATACATATATTAAACATTCCCATCAATATGTCAATAACTATAAGAAATTAAGAGAACCAACATACCTCTTTTGTTCTGAGAATTTATGTAGATAGAAAGCAGAACTAAACAATTGAATTATATATATATATATATATATATATATATATATATATATATGTTTATACTACTATATATTGATTTACAATATGTAAGATACTTTAACTTATATTTGAGCACATGTGAGCATTAATAATTGATTTATATATATATATGATGAATGCATGAATATGGCAATATTTGAAATAAAGAGAAAATACTGTTGGGAGACAAATCTCTTTGGGTTTCTCTAATTTTTAACAGGCCTTGTGATCACAGACTCTTTCTGCCATTGTCCTAGGTTATCTGATGATTGGAGAGTCAATAGCAGTAGAAAATAGATACACTGCCTCCCTAGAGAGCAAAGAACAGGTTTGCTTACAGCCTCAGAAAAATATGACTATCTTTCTCCCAAATATTGGCAGATACTATCTGCCCTCTGTATAGCATTTGGGTTTACTTCTTATAAATAAATCACTGCATAGGCAGACATCTATCTTGGCTCGTCGATGTGACCCCTTTCAGATTTGCCGGCAAGTGGAACAGGAACATTTACATGACTCATGCTGCCTATTGTACTATGTGTAATAAACTTCGTTGGCCTCTGAGCCAAGAGTCTTGTGTTTTGATAAAATCCATGAAAATTTGGCAGGCTGACATTTTATCACACAAGTAAAGTAAAATCTCAAACTCTTCATAGTTCCTTATAAATACGGGATTTAACAATAATTCAGGATCTAGACCTAGAATTAAAAAAAATATATATATTTTAACAAATGAAAGAGAAAAAATAGAATAAATGGATACTTCAAATTTTTGTCTTAGAAAGAAATTCAAAATTATAATTGGAGTTACTTAAATATAATAACAATATACTTTACATAGTAAAAATTATGTAGGTTGGACAAATTTGGATACACATATTTGTTTGTAAAAACTGAATGAAATAGTTGAATTACATATTAATTCAAGAACTGAACAAAGGTAGCTAACAAGAGCTGAAGGTAAACTACCAAATTACACCTTACAGACAACTTGGACCTAATCAAACTCCACAGCTTCTGCACGGCAAAAGAAACAGTCACTAGAGTGAATTGGCAACCAACAGAATGGAAAAAAATTTTTGCAGTTTACCCATCTGACAAAGGGCTGATATCCAGAATTTACAAAGAACCCAAACAGATTTACAGGAAAAAAACAAACAAGCCCATCCTAAAATGGGCAAAGGATATGAACAGACACTTTACAAAAGAAGACATACAAGAGGCCAACAAACATATG
>CM052648.1:163860212-163897702 GCA_028533165.1 Leontopithecus rosalia | reverse complement strand
ACACAGGGAAGGGAGTACTACACACTGAGGTCTATTGGGGGAAATAGGGGAGGGAAAGCAGCGGGTGGAGCGGGGGAGGGATGGCATGGGGAGAAATGCCAAATATGGGTGAAGGGGCAGAAGGCAGCAAAACACACTGCCACGTGTGTACCTATGTAACTATCTTTCATGTTCTGCACATGTACCCCAAAACCTGAAATGCAATAAAAAGAAAAAAAAAAGAAAATAAATGTCAGAAAAAAAGTCACATTCACAACAGAAATGAGAAGATAGACATAAAAAGGGATAGGGCATCAATTCCAGTAATTATGAGAGAAATATTGACATAGTCTGTGCTAATAAATTGAAAAATCTAGAAGGGACCGGCACTTTCTCAGGAAAATGTATATTGGAGATTACCATGCAAGTAAGAGTAAAGCACCTGCATAACAAAACAAAAAAACAGCATTGAGACTATTAAGGGAGTTTAATAGAAAATATGAAAGATATAATCGAATATGATTTAATGAGCTCATGAAAGTATGAGGTATTGATAGATTAACCTAAATGTGGCATTACAATTTATTAATAGGGTGTACACAAAAGGATTACAAGCAAATGTGCAATTTCATCCTGAGATCAATATGAGTGCTTGTTTTGTTAACTTTACTTCACTATTTTGTTGCTGTAATTGTTTTTCTACATATTTGTTGTTTATTTTTTCATGGGCTGTTATTAATGTTGTGTGTGTAGAATACATAAGAGAATTTTCCTAAACCAAGCAAAGATAAACACTCCCACTTACTCAAACGTAAAGTTATCAATGCTAGATTTACATTGTCTTAATTCTTAATTCTTTTTGAAGAAATCCATAGGGAAACTATCTGGAAAATAACAGACTGGGTAATTTATTTAGACTTCAAAAAGTTTCTTATAAGATTAAAATAAAACTTATTCCCTTTTTAGCTTTTAATCCTTTTGATTTTTCTCATCTAACCTTATACAATCATATTTACAAAAGATTTTTTCTTAGCAGGTATTACATGAATGTTCTCTAGTATTTCTCTCTTACATACATGTTACTATATCATGAACAAGTATCCATAGAAACATACAAAATTCAGTTCATATTGTGAGAGTAGGAATGAATTATTATATATTTTATAGTAATTATGTGTTACATAATTTTGCATTGTTTGCTAGATACAAAGCTTAAAATATATGCTATCTAAATAATGCATCCAAAATGAAGCATTAAACCATAGCAAATCCTTACTTTGAAAAATATACATTATTTGAAGAAAAATCCTTACTTTGAAAAATATACATTATTTGAAGAAAAAAACCTGAGAGCTATATAAAGAAATAAGTTGAAATAAGAATATTTTTATAGATTAAGCTTTTCACATTATTGAAAGTAATTTCATCATTGCTCACTCTATATTTACCTCCTGCTCCAAAGTAATACTTGTTTGAGGAAATATTTACAAGTCAGCATAAAGTATTTTATTCTTTAGAACAAGTGTATCAACTTACCTAAGTTCATTTCAGACATTTAAAAAAAATTCACTGAATTTATCATAGGCCAATCCACAATTGGGAAGCTGGATCCAAATATTGGTTATTTATGTAATGCATCAATCTAGAAACTTACAATTTTGCTCTACATTATGAATAGAATTGCAATTTACTACTTCCTACCTATTAAGGGAAGAATATAATAGAAAGAGAAGACAGAGAATAAAGGGAAAAAATAAAGAAAGAAGGGAAGAGTATATCCCACGGACTGTACTTTATCTGCAGCAACTGCCCATATTGAAAATTTTATAGTACTTGATTTCTAATCTATGTTTCTTTACATATTCAATGTCTCATCTGGTCCTGTTCTCATGTTATTGAAATATATACATTAAATCTCATTAATTATCATGATTAACTCAGCCATTATCCATAGCCAGCCACAATTTTCTATTTACTGGACAATTACAATAACCCTCTAACCATTCTCCCACTTCTAATACTTCTCCTATTGTCCATTCTCTATATAGAAACTACAGTGAACACTGCTCTATTCTTTAAATATTCCAAATGGTTACTTTTCCTGTTTCAGGAACTTGGCACTTCAGAATTTTACAACTCCTGATCTCTCTACTTTGCCCCTCCCCACCTTTATATGTGGTTTTATTTGTTTTATTCTCATCTGGCTCAAATATCATCTAATTCTAGAAGATTTTTTTCTGGACACCCTAAATTATTATCTTTTCATTCTCTCAGAAAACAAGATTTCTAGATTACTGAGAGCATTTATAATTATTGGAAATTATTTTATTCTACTTTGTCTCTCACAAATGAAATATAAATTTACTATGAGAAATAAGTGATTTATATATAAAAATTCTAATGAATCATTTTGAATATTTGAATTAGTGATTAAATGGATAAATACACTTATTTACCAAATAATATTCATACAATATAAACAAATAAGAAAAATACTTAAACCATTGTAAACAAGCTTTTATTATAAACTATTTTCCCTTAGTTTGGAAAGATACACAAACAAAAATCAAACATACAAAAACTAATGGAACTGATTTAGAAATTAAAAATGCATATCTCATATGTGAATGTTTGAATTGCCCTAGGTTAGAGCACAACAATAAGAAAAAAATGTCAAACATTATTTGGATGTTAATTTTTTATTCGGTAACCAGAGCAGACCAATTAAATGTATCATTTGGCCTCCAAGCATTATATTTACTCATTCGTTCACTCATCCATTTATTTATCTATCAGTTTATTCATTCCATATTAATTCAGTGTTATCATGTTCTAAGTTTCATACTTAAGAGAATGCAATTTCAGAAGAAGCAAACAATATGATAGAGCTCATGGAACATAAACAATAATTCTAATGAATGTATAATTTAATATTTTTATTGCAGAATTACATTCAATAAACATTGGTATGTTTGGATGTTTGTCTTCTCCAAATCTTTTGTGAAAATGCCATCCCCAGTATTGGAGGTAGGGCCTGGTAGAACGTGTTTGAGTAGTGGGGGCCGATCCCTCATGCATGGCTTAGCACCCTCCCTGTGTTAGTGAGTAAGTTCTTTCTCAGAGTTTACATGAGATCTGGTTGTCTAAATAGTCTGGAACCTTACTCCACCTTGCTCGCTCTCTCTCACTATGTGACTCTGCCTGCTCTCCTGCCTGCTCTCCCTTTGCTTTTTACCAAGACTATAAGCTTTCTGAAGCCTCACCAGAAGCAGATGGTGGTGCCACAATTTCTAAAGCTTGCAGAACAAGGAATCATCCTTACTGCTCCAGCTCCTGTCGTGGCTCAAGTGGTTTCCAGTACAGCTTGGCCCAATAGTCTGGAGGGTGTAAGCCCTCAGCTTTGATGACTTCCAGGTGTCATGAAGTCTATAGGTGCTCAGAATGAAAGAATGAAGAGATATGACAGCTTCTAACTAGATTTCAGAGGATGTATGAAAAAGCCTGGGTGTTCAAACAGAAGCCTGCCACAGGAGCAGAACACTGGCAGAAACATTATACTAGGGCAGTGCCAAGGGGAAATATAAGGTTGGGGCCCCAAAATGGAGTACCTACCACAGCACTGGGTGGTAATGGAAAAACCACCCGTCAGACCCTAAAACAGTAGAGCCACTGGCAGCTTGCACTCTGGCAGCAAATCTGCAGACACTCAGTTCCAACTCATGAAAGCAGGCACACGGTCTGCACCCTGGAAAGCCACAGGGAAAGAGCTGAACAAAGCTTTGGGAAGCCACTCCTTGCACCAGTGTGCCTGTGGAAGCAGGACATGGAGTCAAAAGAGATTATTTTGGAGCTTTAAAGTATAATGAATACCCTGCTGGATTTCAGACTTTCATAGGGACTTTTGCCCCTTTCTTTTGGCTGATTTCTCTCTTTTGGAATGGGAATGCATACCCAATGCTGTACCACCACTATATCTTGGAAGTAATAACTATTTTATGTCACAGGCTCATAGATGGAACAAACTCATGTCTGCAGGAGATTGTGGACTTGAGGCTTTTTTGTTGGGCCTGGAGCAAGTTAAGTCTTTGAGGGACTATTGGAAAGATGATTGAATTTTATAATGTGAGAAGGATGAGATATGGGGTGTCAGAAGAGGAATGATACAGTTTGGATATTTGTCCCTTCAAAAATCTCATGATGAAATTTAATCCATAATGTTGGAGATAGGGCCTTGTGGGAGGTGACTGGGTCATGGGGGTGTATCCTCCATCAATGGCTTGGTGTCCTCCCCACAGTAATAAGTGAAGTCTTGCTGTGAGTTCATGTGGGATCTGGCTGTTTAAGAGTTTGGGACCTCTGCCCTCAACTCCTCTTACTGAGGGAATGTGTTCTTTTTCCAGGTCCACAAGGGGGCATAGTTTTAAGGGCAAGAACTTCCCAGTGCCGTGCCCTCTTCCCATCTCTCTCCATCCGGGAGATATAACAGTTTATGTTTAATTTCCTGGGTGTGGGAGGAAACTAAGAGTCAATCACTCTAGTGGAAGTTCTAAGGAACTCCTTTCATTGGCTGGGGGTCTTAGAGAAGGTGGGGGTTCCTCCCAGGTTAAAAGTCCCCTTCTTCCACACCCCTTTGGACTCTATGTGTAGGTTCCCTTCCATGAACACTCTCTTCATGGAAGCCATTTTTTCTCTCTACTGGATTTAACCTCTGGAGTCCCCTTCCACACTCTCTCATGGAAGCCTGTCTTCACCTCCTAAACCCCATCTCTCTCTATTCCCTTCCACTCAGTGTTGAAGCTGCTGCTTTTGTCTCCTGGATTCCATCTTTCTGGATTCTCTCACTCAGTTGTAAGAGTTAGCTGTTTCTCTCTGTCTAAATAAAACACTTTCTACAAACACTTTTGAGTCCAGCATTTACTGTGCACTGTGCTGTGGTCCCCTCTCTCATTCTTAAGAGGGCAGGAGACCAAGAACCTGGAGAAACATCCTCTCAGGGGAGCTGAGGGCACCCTGAACCCCCCTAATGTTGTAATGTAATGTATACAACATTACCATGTGGCACTGTCTGCTCCACTTTGCCTTCTACCTTGATTGTAGGCTTCCTGAGGCTTCGAGAGAAGCAGATCCTGACAGCAGGCTTCCTGTACAGCCTGCAGAACTGTGAGCCAAAATAAACCTCTTTTGTTTATACATTACCCAGGCTCTGGTAGTTCTTAATAGCACTGCAAGCTGACTAACACAAACATAAGCTGTACTCAAAGTAAGGCCTAGTAAGCAGTAGGATTTGATATTTAGTAGTGTTTTACCACGGTCTTTCACACTATCCTCATTAGAGGACAGCAGGGTGTTGAGAAAGACTGCATTGAGGAATATTCTTTGGGGCTGCCTGATTTTTAAATGTTTGCAAAGCAACACAAATGTCAAAGACATAATATAAATGTATATCAGATGCAACAAGAACAGAATAATCAGTATAGAAAGGTATATAAGCAACGATATAAAAGGAAACTCAAAAACTCTTCCACAGCATGCATGGGAACTAACTTCATTATAGAATATTATTTAGAGAAATACGTTCTGATCTTAATGAAGTCATGCTTCACAGAGTAATATGTAAATGTATCTTTTAAACTTCCCTGTTTCAATTATCTGGATAGAAGCACTATCTACCTAAAATAATAGGAAACTTTTGAAGATGTTGAAGATTTCTTCTCCCTTTTTTTAAATTTTGAGATGGAGTTTTGTTCTTGTTGCCCAGACTGGAGTGCAATGTCACAATCATGGCTCACCGGAACCTCTGCCTCCCCGGTTCAAGGGATGCTCCTGCCTCAGCTTCCAGAGTAGGTGGGATTACAGGAATGTACCACAATGCCTGGCTAATTCTTTGTATTTTTAGTAGAGACGGGGGTTTCTCCATGTTAGTCAGGCTGGTCTTGAACTCCCAACCTCAGGTGATCTGCCTGCCTCCACCTCCCAAAGCGCTGGGATTACAGGCATGAGACACTGTGCCTGGCCTGAAAATTTATTATTATACTTTTGTCTTCTGTAGTAATTACTATACTTGCCTGTGTAAATAATAAAAGTTACCAGATGTGTTGTAAAAGTTAGCAACTCAGAATCAACTTCCTTGTAAAATAAATATGAAGTACTTGAGTTTTAATTAAACCCTACCTATTTATTTAAGGTTGTTGTTGCTGAACATATTTATTGCAAAAGACAAGTGCTAGCAATGAATGGAATAAAATGTGTGTATTTGTTTAAAAGTGTTTAATTTATACTGTGCACTAAATTTCTGCTACTTAAATTAACTTTGAAGTGAAACATAGGCATCAGCTGGGAGCTATCATTTCCATAAGGTTCTCAGGTGATGTCCATGTTGCTGGTTTGTGTACCACACTTTAACCAGGTTTAAATGAATGATATACCTACTTTCTATATAGGCTAATCTGAGAGCTTGCTCTGAGTTTTATTACAGTATTGTTTACTTCCAATTTTCTTATACTTTTGTCAAATATGCCCAACTTCTGGTCCCAACTAGCAGACACTGTTGCTAAAATAGTACCAAGGGGAGTTTGGTCCACTACTTTGGAGGGAGCAAGCCATTAGCTTTGGTGACTTACAGGTGGGAATAAGTGTGCAGGTGCTCAGAATGGCTTTCCATAGTGGCTTTTCATACCCCAAGGCTTAGGCAATGTGCATGTCAAAAGTGATTGTTTCACCAAGTGTCCAGCAGAGACAGCAGCATGGACCATTTATTTCATTATACCCTAAGATCACAAGTAGTGAAGGGCTGACTGTGCCTTCTCTGTCCAAGTAAATTCATTTTTATCACCAAACTCCTTACACACTCTTTCTGAAAGAGAGACGCTAGTTTCTTCACATTGTAATGGGTCTGAAAAAGAGTTTAGTTGCCATATCCTCTCAGATTTAATTCTTGAGTATATGAGAGACTAATTCACAGTTTAAGTCTCTCACAATTTACTAGATTAGACATTGGTAGAATCTAGAAAAAAAGAAAATTGAAGACAAACAACCTTACGTTGGTGCAAAAGTAATTGTGGCTTTTTCAATTACAACTAATTTTAGTCTTAAAATCTGATTTTTTTCTAATGTATCATGACTTATTTTTAAATTATTATTTATTTTCATGTTTTATCTTTTAGAGATAGAGTCTCACTATGTTGCCCAGGCTGGTATTGAACTTCTGAGCTCAAAGAATTCTCCCACCTTGATTTCTCAAATTGCTGGCATTACAGACATAAGCCATGGCACCTGGCCTAAAATTCTTTTTTTTTTTTTTGAGATGGAGTTTCACTCTTGTTACCCAGGCTGGAATGCAATGGCGCGATCTCAGCTCACCAAAACTTCAGCCTCCTGGGTTCAAGCAATTCTCCTGCCTCAGCCTCCCAAGTAGCTGGAACTACAGGCATGCGCCACCAATGCCCAGCTAATTTTTGTATTTTTAGTAGAGACAGGGTTTCACCACGTTGGACAGGATGGTCTCGATCTCTTGATCTTGCGATTCACCCACGTTGGCCTCCCAAAGTACTGGGATTATAGGTGTGTAAAATTCTTATTAATAGTGTACTTTGTTGAAACTTTTTAAAATAAAAAGTTTAGCAGGAGAAATGCTAAATCAGATATCATGCTGAGCACATATGAAATCTGGAATATACAGTCACTCTGAAAATAGGTAATTTTGAAGAAATAACTGAGAATTTTCTCTGATATCTAAGACAACAAATATTACTAAATCCACACATGGAGATACCATACTTGATTGCTCCAGACTAAGTAGAATTATACAAAACCTGAAAGAAGAGACAAATTACCTGAAATTAAGTCATAAGAGACCTCTCACCAGGACCCACATTAAAAAAAAAAAAAACAGTGGAAGATTATCTTCAAATTTCTGAGGAAAAAAAAATGTCAACCCACCATTATTCATTTGCTTCTGCTAACCTTTGAGAGAAATAGCAAATTAGGCATTGCATGCAAACGAAAACGACAGACTTAACTATTAGCATGCCCTCACTAAAAACAGGTAGTGAATAGCCCAAGAAGAAAAAATATGAACTTATAAAAATTGCATTAAATTGGTAATGGTAAATTTGTAAACATAAAAATTTATTTCACAAAAATGACATCAAAAAAGCCTATGAGATCAGTGTTATGTGAGTAAGTAGTGGAATTTATAGAGTGGGATGTGCCCTGATTTTATTCTTTTTTTTCAAAAACTATTTTGCGATCTGTGGGTTAGAAGAAATAGACATAATATTGTCTATTTTTATAAAGTAAGGAAAGAATTCAAATTGTGATTAAATACAATTTATAAAAGCAGTTTTACCATTTATAAAAGCTAGAATGGAGTTTGACACACATTGACTAAATGGCTATGCAAAAGCAAATATATGAATTTCTTGGATATGAGAGAAAAGTGGTTGAAGAGGAATTTGGAATAAAAAAGGAAATTCTAAAACGTGTAAGTGTTAGTATGGCTACAATTTTAATGAATTCTTATTTATTGCAAATTGACTAAATGATAATAGTTACAGAGACAAACATCCATTCTCCTTTAGAAAAGTATTGAAGTCCTAAAGTATATTAGGGGAAGATTTCCAGAAAAGACAGTGGTAAAAGCCTGATTTATTTAGCAAAATATTTTCCCGAGAGTCATGGCTGAAAATGTGAGCCATGATTCAATTAATTCTGAGGAGAAAAGAGAAAACATTTGTAGAAGTCTCTGGAAATAAAAGTTTTTTAAATGGGATTCTACTTATATTCATATTATATTTTCATAGGAATAGATTCTGCCTCTTTATGGCAGTGGTTGAGTGAAGATGTGTGATTTTGTGAAATTGAACAAACCTTAGAATTATACTATTGCTAGAAAATGCAAAACAAAACGCTGACATCGAGTGGCTGACACAAATATATGTTGAAGCTAATGTACTTCTAGAATGCAGTTTATATTAGCCAAATAATAATCTTTCTTGTTTAAACCTGTTTGACTTGGCTTTGGGCCCTATGTGTGTATAGTTGTGATTTCCTGCAATGCAGGGCATATGAGACAGTTAAAAATGGAACAACCCAGAATCTGTGTAACCAGAGCTTTAGGAAACTTCTTACAGAGATACTGAAGGTACTGAAGATATGAGCAGAAGAAACTAATGTAGTGATATGGCTATTAAACATGAGAAAGAAATACAACATTTTGGAAAAACAATTACTTAATTCAAAGGCCCTTCTAAAATGTTGGTCTTTGAAATGAGTAGATTTTAGACTTGGGTTTTTTTAAACAAACAAACAAACAAAAAAAAACACTGTTCTTTTTTTCCTGGGTTTAGCCCCCATGAATTAAGAAAAATAGCCATAAACCTACATTACAAGAGATATATATTTGCTGTTAATTTTTGAAATTTCAGTGTTAGATAGTGTTATATATGTATAATATATGGTGAGTACAGACTTGTTGCCTCTAGTACATTATAAAAGAGACAGTACTGTTCAAAATATTGCTTTTGTTCTCTTGTTATTTTTCCTTTCTTTTAATTACTAGTTTCCATTGCCAACGCAACATTTATACCAGACAAAGTTAAACATGTCTGGAAGACATTATTTAATGTAATTACAGTAGGGGAAAGAAGTCCGAACTCAGTGTGAGCATAAGTGCTTAGAAGAGACTTTTCAAGAGGTGGGTGGGAGGATTTTAGGCCATTTGTGTTTGCTCATTGACTTTACCCAAAGGAAAAGTAAACTTTCTTGTATTTTCATTACAGAAGGCAAATTTACAACATGGAGTAGAGGGAGGTGTCCCTCTAAATTAGGCAACTAACCTCCCACATAGATTAGGAGATAGGATCCCTCTTTTCCTTGATTCTTACATTTCAAAGGAATGGTTCCCAGATCCTTGGGGAAAAAATGATCTTCGGTTGTAAAAGAGGCTGTGAAAAAGATTTACATCTCAAAAGGGCAGACAGATACTTTACAATCTCAAATTTCCTAAAACAAATGCTTTTAGGAAAGGAAGGGCAGGAGCCTAGATATAGGAAAAAGCCTTTCTTTCTAAACTTCTGTGGGTCTGAGGGCTGTTTAGGACACTTTTAATGGTCATCTCAACAGTAGTAACCATCAAAAATGTAAAAGCCATCATCTACTTTTCTGGATTTCTTTTAGGTTTCTACTGTAGCTGAGCCTTCTAGGACATGAATCCTTAATAGCTTTGAACTTCGAATAATAATGTAGAGTACAGTTCAAGCAAGGATCTAAGTTGGACTGTGAAGAATAAACAAAATCTGTGTTTATTTTAAGCCACTAATACTTTTGGTTTCTTGGTTACTACAGTATTATCTGGTATTGCCTGACTAATACAGATCTTGATTTCAGTGGAATGCCACCTCAATTAAATCATTGTGTGTCACAAACTTCTCCATAGGGAGTGGAGGATGCAGTTAGGAAAAGCTGTAGATGTCACTCATGAGCAGCAGTAGAATGGCTGGCAACATCCTATCTGTGAAATATCTTGTGAGGCAGATTGTATGTCCAATTATTTTGTAGCTGTAGGGAAATAGGTCAAAAAACAAAGTTTGTGTTTTGGGGTTTTATTGACTAAATTTTATCAAGCATTACCAGAAAGGTAAGACAAGGGAAGAAAGGGATTGCTGAACAGCAGAAAAAAAATGAAATAAACACATTCTGGAACTTTGGACCTTAATGCTATGAAGCTCAAACAGTAAAAGATACAACTGAGAGGCAACACTATCAGAACTCGGCATTTTGGCCAAGACAAAAATGAAAGTGTAGCTTTCCCATTTATTGCTAAAAATTCTCAGAAGATTCAAGTGCCTCAGGGAAGAGATGAGATTGCTGGCACAGAGAACAGTTAAACCACAAAACCAAATTAATTTATTTAAAGAATTCCAGGCTATAGCTTTTCCCCAGAAGCCAAAGAATTTGAGGTATCAATTTCAAATTGAAAGACAGGGTAAAAGATCGGGGGTAAGAAATTACATATAGGAAAAAATAGATTCCAACGGAAAATAAAATATTGGGACCCCGAATTCACTATGCCAAAAGGAACAGTTAAGCTTGGAGACTGAGACTTGCAGAAAACTACCTTCCATTTTGTTCCCAACCATACAGCTACAAGACAAAAGGCTACATATCTTCCCAGATAGCCTCCCTCACCCTGACAATGTAAATTAACAGCTTATCTTCATGGAGCAAGAGAAGACTAGAAATCCTCCGTCCACCCACTCTACAGGAAGGAGTACGTGTCATCTTCCTCTACTCTATATTCATCTTATGTAAAGTGCAGGTTTACTGAGCATGACATGAATACGTTATTGATTGTTCCTTTACCCCCTCCTTTTCACATGCAACATGTGAATTTAGTAAGTGCTAATCAAAACTTCAAAGGAATGTAATGGCCTGTCTCATTTGTCTACCTCCCCCCACCTTTTTTTTCTTTCCTCCTTCCTTTCCTACCCGCCTTCCCCCTTTAAATATTGAAGTGCTCAAAACTCTTTTTGGAAAAAAAAAGTCTGGGCCACAGATTCTACTTGGCTTGTAATTTTTTATCCTTGGTACATTCACAACCTGGCAAAATAAGCCTCCAAATTGATCGACATCTCTCTCAGGAACTTTTTCAGTTTATACTATATGTATACATACAAGCCATATCTTTATAAGAATGGTGTGTATAAATATTTACTGGCAAAATAAGCCTCCAAATTGATCGACATCTCTCTCAGGAACTTTTTCAGTTTATACTATATGTATACATACAAGCCATATCTTTATAAGAATGGTGTGTATAAATATTTACTAGCATATATAAGGGGCTAGCATCAAATAATTTAACATGCTTACTTTTTTTGAAATAAGTTGCTAAAACAAATTCAAACCTGAAAATATTATAATATTAATAATGCCATTTAAATGGCAAAACTGCAAGTACTTTTGCACCAACCTAATATTAAAGAAATAAATAGCTGTTATTATAGACTTTTGCTCCTTCCCCCAAAACCCTTTAATTGAACATGAGCTTAGAAAGCTGAACAAGTCCAATATTGGCAAATTCCTTCAAGCAAAGCCAATATATATATACATATATATATATGTATATATATGTATATGTAATACTGTATATATATAAACACACACTGTAGTCTCTCTTTATTCTCAGTTTTGTTTTTTTGTGGTTTCAATTACCCATGGTCTACTGTGGTTTAAAAATATTAAATGGAAAATTCCAGAAATATATAATTCACAGGTTTGAAATTGTATCCCATTCTGAGCAGTGTGATGAAATCTCACACCATCCCACTTCATCTCACCTGGAATGTAAATCATCTCTTTGTCTAGTATATTCACACTGTCTCAGTAGCCATCTGGTTATCAGATTAAATGTTCTGATATAACAACAACACTTGTGACAAGTAACCCTTTTTTATGTAAGAAGGATTGGTTCCAAAACAGAATAGGAACATAGAATACTAATTGTCTTTCACTATGTTTCTTCTCAATGAATCAAGTATGTTTTAGTCAAGATAAAACTCATCCCCAAACTCTTTGTGACTTCAGCATTTGTTTCATTCAGTATGTTTCTTCTCAATGAATCAAGTACTCTTGTATTTCCCAAAGTACAAGAGTAGTGATGCTGGCAATTCAGATATGCCAAAGAGAAGTCATAAAGTGCTTCCTTGAAGTGAAAAATTGAAAGATCTTAACAATAAAAAAAGACAAAAAAATGGCATAACTGAAGTTGCTAATATCTATGGTAAGAATGAATCTTATACCTGTAAAATTGTGAAGAAGGAAAAACAAATTCATTCATAGAATATATAGAGTTTGGCAATATTTGTGATATTAGGCTTCCATGGAAGCCTTAGCACTAACTTTTTGTGGATAAGAGGGAAATGACTGTGAGGAAAAGATGAATCTCTGAGTGCAGGACCAGGACAATAGAATGCAATGCACCGGCACAAGATCTGTACATCAGAATCAGAATCTCATCAATGAATATCCACCAGCACTATGACTGGTGCTGCTCACATACCCATCTACGATTGCAGAAAAGTTGTAGTCAAAGGACTGTTGAGAATCTTCCATATTTCCCTTTCTGATCAGGAGACTTCAGTGCAGATATCCAGTTTTTATTTCACTATCTAGTACCAGGAATTTGTAGGGCGAAGACAATTTGTCCTATCGTACATAGTTTTTCAGGTTAATAAGGGCCATGGCCAGACCTGTTATCAAAATCACTCTCAGCACCCAGAGATTCTATGATTTCAGCTGGATGTGGTAAATAAATGAATTTTTAGGTCGTTTTCCTCAGGGATGAATGAGTGTGCATTATATGTTGAAAAAAACAATAAAGGATTCAAACAGACACAAAGAGGTGTTTGGCAACAAAAACATAAAGAAAAATTACTGCTCACCCAGTAATTCATTTGCCATTGTATATTAATCAGACCTTTTGCATTCCTGTATGGCCATATGATACTTCCTGCCAATAAAATACAATGCTAGAGATTGTATGCTACAGGCAGTTTTATTGGCTCTTAACACAGTGTATTGTGAAGTCACATATTGAGAGGTTGCTGTTATAATGAATTAAATTCTTCCTATCTGGGTCCTGGGTCACTTTATGGAATAAAGGACCCTCTCAACCATAGGCATATTTCCTAAACTATACATGCATTTTGAGGGAGAAACTAATGCTGAAGTCACAAAGAGTTTGGGGATGAGTTTTATCTAGACTAATACATACTTGGTTCATTGAGAAGAAACATACTGAAAGACAATTACTATTCTATGCTCCAGTTCTGTTTTGAAACCAATCCTTTTCTCTCAAGCATGTACAACTGTAACCATGAACCCCATTTTTCTAAGGAAAAAAAGAGAATTATTTTCATCTTTTTCCTTTTCCCCATTCCTACTTATCTCTTTAGAAACTCAGTTATAATATTTACCTTTTTCCAGACACTCTTTGAACTTCAAGCTTATATAACTGTGTGTATGCTTGGAAGTTCCAGGGACCAAACCTTGAATCAAACCAGGTGTCCCTGGAACGTTCTCCCACCAGATTACCTCAAGCAGTTTACATCCTAACTCTGCCCCAGAAGGTGCCAGCCAGACTACCCAATAGACTCACACTGAGGAGTCCATTCACCTCCTCACTCACCCCTCTGCATGCCATTCACACCAAGTCTCACTACCCCTTTGTTATTTTAAGAAACAACATCTCCCTGTTTTGCCCAGGCTCGTCTCAAATGCCTGGGCTCAAGCAATCCTCCTGCCTTGGCCTCTCAAAGTTCTGGGATTAAAAAGCCACCAGGCCCAGACCTAAGTCCCCTTTTATAAACCCTTCCCTTCTCTCTAGAAATTAAAAGTGGTTGCTTTGAATGGGAATCGAGACATTTCTTGATTACTTGGTTTGGTTGATAAAGTCACTCTCTTTCTACCAGAGCCAGCTCTTGTTAATTGAACTCTGCAAGCGGTGAACAGCCAGACCTGCATTTGGTTAAACATAGACAAGTAGTGTAGAAGAGCCAGTATCTGGAATCTGATACTTGTATCTGAAAATCATCTAAGATTTAGCAGGGATTGTGAACTAATTGAAATTGTGCATTTATTCAGGATGGGAACTACTGTCAGAATGATGTAAAGATATGAAAAAATATGGCTGGTGTTTGTTAGCGTAAATAACATCAACTTTAGCTGATATGTATATTTTACTAAAAACTGTGAATTATAAATTAACATAAAACATCTCTCTAATAATTAGAAAAATAGTGAAAGGCACTTGAAAAATCCTATAACCCTAACAAAAATAAATATTTCTACTCATGCCCTGCAGTCTTGTTTATAATTTTGTTTTGTAAATAATGTTAATTAAGATTTTATTTTTTTAAATTTTTATTTATTATTATTTTTTTGAGACGGAGTTTTGCTCTTGTTACCCAGGCTGGAGTGCAATGGAGCGATCTCGGCTCACCGCAATCTCCGCCTCCTAGGTTCAGGCAATTCTCCTGCCTCAGCCTCCCGAGTAGCTGGGATTACATGCACATGCCACCATGCCCAGCTAATTTTTCTGTATGTTTAGTAGAGACGGGGTTTCCCCATGTTAACAGGATGGTCTTGATCTCTTGACCTCGTGATCCACCCACCTCGGCCTCCCGAAGTGATGGGATTACAGGCTTGAGCTACCACGCCCGGCCAAGATTTTATTTTTATAAAATACTTCAGAAATATTCCACCTGAATATGTAAGAGAAATCAGTGCATCCTTCCTTTCTTCAGTGACTCAAGTGCTTTACTAAAATGCCCATCTATTTTTTTTCTCAGAGAGAGAAGCATTTGGAAATCAATTTAAATTAACCTGCTCACAACTTTTAATTGACATATTTATTGGCTTGCAGTTTCACTGCTGATACAGCAAACCAAAATAGACCAGATCATAGATTCAATCTAAGTCACTCTTACCTCACATTAGTTTAAGTAAGTCTGTTTGGTTTAATATCAAAAGTAGAAACATCTAATTGTAACTTTTAATGTTGCATAATGATCTGAATTAGAAGACCAATTAGAGAATTACATTTATTGCATTTTGACATTCATTAAAAAATTCAGACACAATATGTATGTACATTTCTGGGTATCTAAAATTAAGAAAATGTGGAAAAATAATTATTGGAGAAACTGATAACAAAAGGAATGTTTTTCAGTTGAATGTGGTTGAAAATAGTTATGAAATAGTATGTATAAAATTTATTAAAAACCATGAAATACTATAAAATTCAGCTCAAAGCTATGACTAGATTGTCAAATGATAAATACTCAAACTCACTTTATTTATAACACAGATGTTCTGCACAAGACAATTTGTTTATAGATCCATGTGTTTTCTTAAGAATATTAAATACACCAAATTATGAATTTTAAATAATGCCCCCAAGCCATATAAAAACTATGTTTATGAAGCAAAATTACAAAATATAGCTCTTGAAGATATTTAAGGATGAGGTTTTTTTTACTGTTTATTTTATTTATTTTTATCTTTATTATTATTTTTTTGAGATGAAGTCTTGCTTTGTCTCCCAGGCTAGAGTGCAGTGACATGGTCTCAGCTCACTGCAACCTCTGCCTTCCAGGTTCAAGCAATTCTTCTGTCTTATCCTCCCAAGTAGCTGTGACCACAGGTGCATGTCACCATGCCTGACTAAGTTCTGTATTTTTGAAAGAGACAGGGTTTCACCATATGAGCCAGGCTGGTCTCCAACTCTTGATCTCAAGTGCCTGCCTTGGCCTCTCAAAGTGCTGGGATTACAGATGTGAGCCACTGCACTTGGCCAAAAATAAGTTTTGTATGGATAGAGGACAGGATACAAAGTAATCATGAACACCTAATGTCCATTAAGCTGTTACAATATTTGTGCAATGTATTTAATAGAAAAAGGAAGCTTGTTCTACGTGTATTTGATACGTTTTGAATAACATGCTTAACTTATAGAAATATAAAAGAGAGAAAAGTAATACCTTTTCTTCACATAATGAACACACAGGTATTATTTCCACTCATAGAATACTAAATCTAAATTCTATTCAAAGGTTTTTTAGAAAGACACTAGATTTAAGCTAAAGAATTTTAAAATAATAAAGAGTTAACACATATTCTTTCCATTAAATATAATGAAGTAAGATGCAGCTCACCAGCAGAGAGAGGACCTGGCTTAGCTTAGGTAAAGGAAAGACTAAAACGTTGAGTCCCACAGTTACTAATATGATTTATTATCTCTGGGAAATTTAGCTAATTTATTTTGTAAGAGATTAAAATTTCCATTATCAGCAGTTGACATAATAGTCTACCTTTGAACTTCAAATAAATCGATTGGAAAGCTATTATATCTAACAATAAGATTCACTTAAGTGACAAGTTACAAAGTAAAAGTACAGAAAATCAATATTTATGTGTTAATGTACTCTTCAGATACCAGTTTATTATTCTCTAGATGAAAATGTAAATAAGTTCACACCTACTTTTCCCTCTGTAAGAGCTGAAGAATGAAGAAAGAAACATGAAAAGCAGCTTAATAGAGACAGGTTTATTTTAAAGAATAAACCTGAGAGGGCCTTCTGGCCAAGTAGGTTCAGGAGCGGTTAAAATTAAGGTTTCAGAGCAGGAGAGCTTATCACAGCCTTGGAATGTTTCTGTGTCTCCTCATCTTGCTTATGTGGGAGGGAGAGTTGTGTGTCTGCTCCCATACATCTTCGTGCAGCTGCAGGCATAACCCCAGTCTGCTTTTAGCTTCCCCATATTAGTGCACTGAAAAGGAAAAGAATGTGCTTATTTGGTCCACTGTTTTACTGGGGCCTATTGTATGAGGGTGAAGTTTGGTGGTTACCCAAGAGACTTTACTCCTCCTTCCTTGCCTTAACTGTCTTATCTGTGTTTTACTGTTTGCTCTTTTAGGCTGCCTGTTGTTAGAAGAGAAGTGGTTTCCCTGAAATGCATAAGGCTAGAAAGGGATCCAGAACTGAAAATGGTGGTGTTTGTCCAAGATGATGGTATTCCTGCTGTCATTTTCAACATTCTTTGTTAGTATGACAACAGTGTAATTATGTATTTTAGGATTTTATTAAAATTATAAATTTATTATTTCCAAAACATTTTTAAAAATCGAAAATGTGACTAAGTCTTTTTTTAATTTACTTGGAAGAATAAATCAGTGCACATAGAAACATTTCTGTAGGGGAGAATAAGAAGGAAATATTTTATTGCCATCAATTAAATATATTCCCACATAAACTACTTACAATAGTCTGATAGTGGCTCAGGAATAGAAAAAACATGGCAAAATCCAACAGTGAGCAAATGAGTTACAGAATAATATCGGATTTTCACAAACTCATGGAATTCATAAACAAATCTTCATGCTTATGTTGACTAAGCTTAGAGGTTCCAGGAAGAGGGACTTATTTGACCTGGGTAGAAATATGAGCTATTATATATAACCATACAAAGAGTTCATACTAAGCCTCTGGCTTCTCACATAATTAAATTTTGTAGTTCTTTTTTTCTGTGGGGGAGTCAGGGGAATAGTCTGAAACTCTTTTAATCTTTACCAGTTTTGATTCGTCTTGCTCTTGTAAGGAGATTAAATTAAGAATAGCATATTTTTAAACATACAATTATTAATTAGTTACATAAATCAATGAACATCTTTGCTTTCACTAGAGTTATAGGTGGCAGGTAGGGAATGATCAGGGAGCTTGAGTTGTTATGTTTAAAGATTATTTCAATCACTATAAGATTTTTTGACCCATGAGTTTTTCTAGTTTAATATTTGGTGTTTCACAATATAACTAAATAGTAGACTGAAAAATTTTGGTTTTATTCCACCATTGATAAGGTTACACATCTGGACTCTAAATTTCTAAATAAGAAAAATTGTAAATAACATTGTATTAGTCTGTATTCATGATAAAGACATACCTAAATCTTGGTAATCTACAAAAGAGAGAGGGTTAATGGACTTACAGTTCCATGGAGCTGGGGAGGCCTCACAATCATGATAGAGGCAAGGATGAGCAAGGCACATCTTACATGGATGGCAGCAGCCAAAAAGAGAGAGACCTTGTGCAGGGGAACTCCTCTTTTTAAAACCATCAGATCTCATGATACTTATTCACTATTCTGAGAACAGCATAGGAAAGACGTTCCCCCATGATTCAATTATCTCCCAATGGGTATCTCCTACAACACGTGGAAATTCAAGATAATATTCAGGTGGGGACATAGCCAAACTATATCAAACACCATTAGATATATATACCCTTACAGAAACTAATAAAGGTTTAAAACACATAAGATAAATATAAACTGAAAAATGTTTTTTTCTCACCATGAGTCATTTTATGTCTCAAATCTTATGTCTTACTCAATATCCTTAACTTTCTGTCTTATTATGAAAGTTTTTAATTCTCTGAATTTCATCACACAGCTGCAAAGAGCACCTTATTTTTTGGTAAAGCCTTTTACTTCTACTGAGGTGATTAACTGAAGATTTGCAGAATCTTGCTTTATCCAACATTTTATTTGCATGCACTGAGATAGATAGATATGTAGATAAGAAATGCAGACTAAAAACTAATAGGCAAAATACATGGACTTTATACATCTTAAAAAGTTAAGAATATTCAGTGCTTATAATTTTTTAGTTTTAGAGCATATCTTATATTTATTTTCCAATTGGGGCAATTTGTTTAAATTTTATCAAAAATATTTCTCTGCTATCATCAACAATTTATAAGGCATAAATTAGAATCTTATTTCCTCTTCCTAATATAATAATGCTTATTTTCAGATTTTTTTGCATTGGATTCATAAACAACACATTTATATTTATACAAAATTAATCATTTCAAAGTGCAGATAATGTGGGCAGAATCAAGAAACAGATAAGAATTATTTTGTTGACAAAGTATAAATTCCTAAACTTCTTCCTACCAGAAAAATTATGCATTCATTCAGTAGACACTGTTAAGGCATTTGCCTAACAATCTAAAAAATAAATAAATATATAATTTTTACTTTATACCATGTATCTGCAGCATATATATCATGCATGAAATTATAAATGTAAAAATATCCTTAAAATTATGGTTCAAGTATATTCTAAACCTTAATGCAGTTGAGGTAAAAGACTCAGAAATAAATTTTACTGCATATCATCTTTACATTTTATATATGTCATTTATCACAAATAGAAAAAAACAACGAGTGATCAAGGGTCAGCAAAATACAGCCTGCAGTTTAAATCCAACCTATAAACCAAGGGCTTGTTTATGCAATGCCCATAAATTAAGAATAATTTTTATTTATATATTTTATTTAAAATATATGGAAAAGAGGGAACACAACGCCTCTCTCCTTAACTGTGAGCTAGGTATAGTGACTGCCTCTACACAGAACAGTACAGAAAGAAGTTGAGAAGGGAAAGATTAACTTTGTAATGGAGAAACTTAGCAAATACTACTTTGGCCAGGTGATCAAGGTCAACATCAACAATTACAAATCATGCTGATAATGTGTATCCTGAATATGATATAATAAAAATGGTACTTTACCTCTTTGGTCTTTCTCCCCAAATCTCCACTCTAATCATTAAAAAAATCAGATAAATTCTACTATAGGGGCATATTTCAGAATACTTCAATGCTTTCAAAGTGAGAAAAACAAAGAAAGTCTGAGAAATCCTCACAGCCAAGAAGAACCTAATAAGATATGACATGTAAATATGATATATTTTAATGGGATGGTATAATATAAAAAGAACATTAGAGAAAGACTAAGGAAATACAAATAA
The DNA here is from genome assembly GCA_028533165.1 of Leontopithecus rosalia. NCBI lineage: Eukaryota > Metazoa > Chordata > Mammalia > Primates > Cebidae > Leontopithecus > Leontopithecus rosalia. Next base: position 163,877,352 of record CM052648.1, on the reverse strand, counting down.
ATTATAGACTTCAGTTAATAATTTATCAATATGGGTTCATTATTTTACTGATGGAGGGTCTTGAGTATGAGTCATCCAGGTTCTTGGCATTTTGAAGGAACAATTGGACAAAATGCACAAACAAACAAAAGAATGAAGCAATGAAAGTATAGATTTATTAAAATGAATATACTCCAACAGAGTGGGAGTGGACTCAAGCAAGCAGCTCAAGAGCACTAGTTATAGAATTTTTTAATTTATTTTTATTATTACTTTTGAGACGGAGTTTTGCTCATTACCCAGGCTGAAGTGCAATGGCAGGATCTCGGCTCACCGCAACCTCCTCCTCCTGGGTTCAGGCAATTCTCCTGCCTCAGCCTCCTAAGTAGCTGGGATTACAGTCAAGCGCCACCATGCACAGCTAATTTTTTTTTTTTTTTGGTATTTTTAGTAGAGATGGGGTTTCACCATGTTGACCAGGATGGTCTCAATCTCTTGACCTCGTGATCCACCTGCCTCGGCCCCCGAAAGTGCTGGGATTACAGGCTTGAGCCATCGCGCCCGGCTTGTTATAGAATTTTCAGGAGTTTAAACAGCCCCTAGAGGTTCCCCATTGGTTACTTGGTTACAAACTATGTAAATGGAACTGGCCCATGACCAGTTTGATGGGTTATGTCAGAGGCTGAAGTGACGTTACAAACTTACACCCTACGCAAATAAAGATGTGGCTGGCAACCAGTCTGATTGGTCAGGGAGGTGACCAATCAGAGGTACTTTCCATTTTTCATCTGTAAGGCAGAAGGATGGTGGCTGCAAAGGGAGTAGCGTCTGATCCTTTTGTTACTTGGGTGTGGAGAGGTGGGGTTTTCCTTTTGATTCATTTCTAGGTAGTCAGCATGAATTGGTCTTAGTTTCTCTGCCTCCAGACCCTATTCTCCTGCCTCACATTACTTGTAACAAACATACCTTATTAGTATAATACATTAATAACAGGGAACACTGTGCAGTTGGTATAAGTACACTCTATAGTATGTGCCTAATTTTTCTGTAAATGTAAAACTATATTTAAAAAAGCTTATTCACAATAATTACAAAAAGAACATGTGACAGAAAATATATTTGGCCTGCAAAAAGTAAAATGATTACCATGTGGCCCTTTGCAGAATATGTTTGCTGATATCTGAATTAGATCTTCTAAAATACTACATTTATCTTATCAGATTAGTATAAGTTATAGTGAATTAACAGGAAACACTGAACCTCAGTAGGTTAGCAAAATTTAGGGAGAATAAAACAATTTGTAATTTGCCCTTTCAAAACCAAATTTTATTCAAGTTACCTTCTTTACTTATTTTACCATATTATATCGAAATTATATTTTGAATGTCTATCTTTCCCAGCAGACAATTAAATCCTGTGAGGAAGAGACTATGCCTGTTTACAGTCCCACTACCAACCACGCTCCAGAGCTAAACTCTTTAACGGTTACTTCAGGTAATCATGCCATCTCAGCAGTAGGATGTAATACATAACCAAGAATTATCAAACAAGCATCTGTCTCCCACATAGAGAACAATCCTCAGAGTATGAAATTGAAACAGATACTGAAGGGTAGTAAATTATAGGGTCAGTTTTACAAAGCAGTTTCTAGTATGTGAGGTTTCAAACTGCTGAAAGGATAACATCAATTCTATGACTTTAAGATATACTCTCTATATGTAACTCATTTTCACAGTATTTTAAACACACGTAACAATATTTAGGGGGCCACGGTGGCTCCAGCCAGTTGTCCTGGCGCTTGAGGAGGTGAGGCCATGAGTTCAAGGCCAACCTGATCAACGTTACATGCTCTCATTGGTTGACAAAAAAAAAAAACCCAATATTTAATATGTGAGAATACTGTGATGAATAAATGGATCTTCACATGTAATTGTAGGACATGAGAAACCAAAGATATTATTTTTACTACATTGTAAAACTAAAATAACTACTCAAAATTAAGAAAATATTTAACCTTAAAATAAGGAGGTAATATTTGCTAATATGAGTTTACCTGAGCAATTATTTGGCAGAAACTGTATTACATGTAGTACTACGTTTTTGTAGGTTACAACCTACAGCTATACCATAATCCCTATACTCATAAGTCTGTATGAGTATACCATAATCCATATACTCATATGCAAGCAAACGTAAATTGTAAATATATTATTCAAATGATGGAATACTATTATTCACATATATTTTGCTTTTGCTGACAGTTCTTTTGAAAACAGGAATTGCATTTGTATTTTCCTTTCTTAGGTTTTGTGAAATAGCTAAAGAACTGAAAAAGCAAAAAGCTTTCTAGTTGTACTTCTAAATTACTTCAAAAATTAATTTGGGTATTATTATATACCTGAGGAATATTTTCTGTCAAGGATTGTATATATATTTTAAACAAAAGTACTTGACATGGCATCATATCACAAATTGTTACAGACTTGTTCCTAAACTTTAACAAAAGTGTTAGATACATTGCTTTTGGAAGCACTCACTAATCTTGAAAGTATAATTTCTGTTGTCATATAGTCACTGTTTTAAAATTACATTTCTTGATTTGTGCTTTTTCTCATTCAGAACACTAATTCAGCATAACATTTTATTAATATTATTCATCATACCTTATACAATACAGGGAGTTTCAGAACTTTCAAAAAATTAAGGGAAATAACATTGTATAATATATGATGTATATTATTATTGAGACATCAATATCCATTATCTTTATATTTTATAGTCGTTTCTATAGATATGCTAAATTTAAATATTTTATTTTTAAAAATTATATTGAGAAATACAATTTTTGAATATATTCATATTAAAATATAGTAATAAATTCCTCTAACACATTTTTCTGTTTCTCAAAGGTATATTACACTTTTGAGAAAAAACTTTTTCATATATATTGAACACTTTCACTAATTCAGTGAAAATAGTATAAATATTATCTATATTAGATTTAAAATACATTAAAAACCCCTTCACTGTAAAACTTAGACATTTGGTGAGAAGTAAAATTATTATATTTTGCCAACGAAAGCTTATAAAATATGAGAAATGTTAATATTTAGTAAATATGCTTTGAATGAGGCAGATGACATCTGCAGAGTATGTGTGTTTGTATGTGTTTTTAAATATTGTATACAAATTAATGGGAAGTTATATGTAATTCTTTTAAAGGTTAAAATTTTTATTTATTTCTTAATACATGGGATACATGTGTAGAGCGTGCACGTTTGTTACACAGGTATACATGTTGACCCCTCCTCTAATTTCCCTCCCCTCACCTCACACTCCCCAACAGGTCCTGGTGTGTGTTGCTCCCCTCTCTATGTCCAGGTGTTCTCAATGTTCAACTCCCACTTATGAGTGAGAACATGTGTTTGGTTTTCTGTTCCTGTGTTAGGTTTGCTGAAGATGATGACTTCCAGCTTCATCTGTGTTCCTGCAAAGGATATGATCTCATTCCTTTTTATGGCTGCATAGTATTCCATGGTGTATATGTGCCACATTTTCTTTATCCAGTCTATCATTGGTGGGTATTTTGGTTGGTTCCATGTCTTTGCTGTTGTAAATAGTGCTGCAGTAAACATATGTGTTCGTGTGTCTTGATAGTAGAATGATTTCTATTCTTTTGGGTATATACCCAGTAATGAGACTGCTGGGTCAAATGGTATTTCTGCTTCTAGATCCTTGAGGAATTGCCACACTGTCTTCCACAATGGTTGAACTAATTTACACTCCCAGCAACAGTGTAAAAGCATTCTTATTTCTCAACAGCCTCAACAGCATCTATTGCTTCCTGACTTTTTAATAATCACCATACTGCCTGGTGTGAGATGCTATCTCATTGTGGTTTCGATTTGCATTTCTATGATGATCCATGATGTTATGCTTTTTTCCTATGTTTGTTGACTGTGTAAATTTCTTCTTTTGAGAAGTGTCTGTTCATATCTCTTGCCTGCTTTTTTGATGGGGTTGTTTTCTTTCTTGTAAATAGGTTTAAGTTCGTTGTAAATTCTGGATATTAGATCTTTGTCAGATAGGGGACTGCAAACATTTTCTCCTATTCTGTAGGTGGCCCATTCACTCTAATTACGGTTTGCTGTGCAGAAGTTCTTTAGTTCAATTAGATCCCATTTGTCAATTTTGGCTTTTGTTGAACTTGCCTTTGGCATTTTTGTCATGAAGCCTTTGTCCAAGCCTATGTCCTGAATGGTATTTCCTAGGCTTTGTTGTAGGGATTTTATGGTTTGAGGTTTTACTTTATGTCTTTAGTCCAACTTGGTAACAGAATGTTGTTCGTTTCATAAAAAGAATTGGGATGAGTCCCTCCTTTTCAATAGTTTCGAATAGTTTCAGAAGAAATGGTATCAAGTCTTCTTTGTATTTATGGTAGAATAAAGCTGTGACTCTGTCTTATCATGGGGAGTTTCAATTCTTTATTGAAAGAACAAATATTGGAAATCCAGTGTAGTAAGAACTTGATGAATGCACACAATAGACATTATTATTACTGGGATATGTAAGCATTCCTAACACTTTCCTGCTACAATCTCTGGCCTATTCCCAAAGCAACAAATAAACAGAAAATTCTACATGGTGTTACTGTACATTTCAATTTATTTTAACATTTATTTGTAAGTTACATAAGGTATACCACTCATCCATGGTATAAGTAGAAAATCCAGGACCCCTGAATAATTTTGTTAATTTAAAATCAATCCAAAAGATCAGCAAAGTTTGGCTGAAATAAATAAAATATAACAATTAAATGGAAATAATAAAGACTAATATTTATTTCCAGATTAATATATTTTCAGTATTTCTGATGGGGTCATTAAGTCAATTTTGTGAAAGTTTTCATACCTAAATGAGGGCATGAATTATATTGATCGTCTAAAACTAAATTTAAAAAATATTTGTAATGGACATTTCCTAAAGATAATCATTTATTTAGAACAAGTTTTATGGATTTGCCACAACATACTGTAGTAATCTAATGTATCTATTGATTTTCCATTTAAGCATCATACAACATATGACTATTATTCTCATTAGCTTTGTTTTACTTTTATGCCTGCCATCTTAACTTGTTTGTAAGAATCTACACGTTCCAGGGTTGGGACTCTAAGCCCCCGTGACATGGGTTTGAGCAGGATTTTCGGATTTGTGGGTTGCACAGTTTCATGGAAAAAGCAGTTTCCCCTGCTGGGTAGCACGCTCACTCACCATCTCCCTTGGCTGGAGGAAGGGGCTTCCCCGTCCTGTGTGGCTCTCAGGTGACCCACCACAAATAAGACATCTACCATTAAATACCTCTAAAATAACTTGTTACAAATCCAATTGCTATCACTTTGCGAACTGTAATATCATATTTATCTTCTCATAACTTATGTCCCAAGTAGAAATTTGTATATATTTTCCAGTTTTTTACTCTTGATTTCTGTGTTGTGCTACTTAAATGTAATTTTCAAGTTGTCTATTGGTTTTATCCTCAATGAATACTGGAAATCTAGTATAGTAAGAATTTGATGCATGCACACAATAGACATTATTATTACTGGTTATTAGATCTTCATTAGAGTGTTCTTTATTCATTATTTTTGTCAATTAGGTAACATCTGTTAGCATACTTATTCTTATTGAATGACCTTTCAATATAATGTCCAAAGAACATTTCTTACAAAAACACAACCTCTTTACACAGTAACTAGTCAATAGATAATTACTGAATTGTATGGATTAGGCTGCTGTCTTTGTGCTACTATAAGAAATTACCTGAGACAGGAAATTTTATAAACAAGAAAAATTTATTTATCACAGTTCTAAAGGCCAGGAAGTCCCAAGATCAAGGCATTGGCAGGTCTGGCATCTGGTAAAGGCCTGCTCCTCATACATGGCATATTTCTAGGTGTCCTCACATGGTGTAAAGGACAGAAAGGGCAAGAGGGATGAATACTGACTTATGTGGGAGAAGAACGGAAGAACAAAAAGGGCAAATATTAATTCTCTCTGTCCCTTTTATAATTCACTTATCCATTCATGATGGTGTAGACCTCATGACTTAGTCCCTACCGGCCCCACAACTTAATACCACCACATTGGAGACTAAATTTTAACTCATGAATTTTGAAGGATATTTAGACCACAGCATTCTGCTTCTGTCCCTGACAATTCATGTGTTTCTCATAAGAAAAATACATAAATTACACCCTAAATCCCCAAAAGTCTTATATTTTCCAGCATCAACTCAAAAATCTAAAGTCTAGGGTCTTGGGTAAATCAGATATGGGTAAGGCTCAAGATATGAATCATCCTGAGGCAAAATGCTCTCCATCTGTGAACATGTGAAATCAAACAAGGTATGCACTCCCAAAATACCATGGTGAAAGAGAAAGAGGCTCGATATTGTAACTGGAGTAGATATAGCTAGATTCCCTGGTTCCCATATTGGGAGTTGAACCTTAGCCACCTGGGTGAAAACCAGGAGTACTAACCACCAGACTACCACAGAAGCAGAGTAGCTGTAACTGGAACTTACGCTCTTGGCCTTACTAACACCAAAGAATGGGGAGAGGAGACTCGTGGCATGGTGAGTTTTACAGCATAAATAGAATTCATGGACCCAAAGTGTGGGCAACAGTGCAGTTTGTGTGGCAGAGTAAAAGGACAGCTTCCACGCTCTCACAGAAGAAAATCTAGAGAAGATTCCAGCCCAGGCTGGGGTGGCTAGAGCTTTTAACCCTGAGTTATTCCCTCCCCATTCTTATTCTCATCCAATGAGAGGAGTTCTTTCAAACGTCCTGTGGATTGATTGATCTTTGAATCCTTTATCAGATTGGCTACTGTTTTATAACCCTGAGTCACAGAGCCCCCACCTCCAAGAGCCAGAGGTGGGGAAAATAGAAAGAAAGGTCCTACCTGGCCTGCCAGAGGTAGGAAAGTAGAAACAAAGAACGCTAGACTGCCAGAGGTGGGAAAACGGAAACAAAGCGCCCTAGCCCAGCCAGAGGCAAGAAAATCAGAAAATTCCTGCAGTTGAAACAATGCCCCCCCAGCCGACCACAGGAAGTCCCTCTAACACAGTCCCTCAATATTTTCATTTCAAAATAAATAAATAGGCAAAAAGGGTGGGTATAAAGTCCCAAATTTATCAACCAAAATTAAATCTTAAGGCTTAATAAGAATAATTTTTTGAACTCCATGCCCTGCCTTTCAGACATACTTGTGTAGGGGTTGGACCCTCATGGCCTTGGGCAATTTCTCACCTATGGCCTTGCTGGGTGCAGCCATGGTTCAGTCTCATGATGTTATAGCTTGGATATTTGTCCCTTTCATATTTCATGTTGGAATTTGATCCCTATTGTTGGAGGTGGAGCCTAGTGGGAGACGTTTGGAGGACAGATTTCACAGAAACATCTTGGTGCTGTCATAGAGGTGAGGAGTAAGTTTTTGATATTTTGGTTCAAGCAAGAACTGGCTATTTAAAATAGTGTGGCACCCTCCCCATACCATTCCATGTATGTAAAATGCTTGTTTTTTCTTTGCCTTCTGCCATGGTTGGGGTCCTTATCAAACACATTCTTCCTGTATAGCCTGCAGAATCATGAAACAACTAACTCCCCTCTTTTAAAAAATAAATTAACCAGCCTCTGGTATTCCTTTATAGCAATGCAAAATACAAAAGATATATACATCGTAGTTGTATGCCTGTATGCAACACTGCATGCTGGTGATGCTGCGGTCTCAGAAGTAGCTCCATTTCCATGGTTCCACTACACATTGTCCTAATGGTGTCTCTCAGTTGCTCTGAGCCCATGGCTTCACTGGGGAGTTCCCTAGAAACTCTCTATAACAGTCCAAACCCTGTGGCAGTTATTTGGCTCAATAGTGAAGCTCTCCAGAGCATGCTCTGAAATCTAAGTGGAAGTAGCCATTTCTCCACAACTTGTACACTCTACATTTCATCATAATAAGGGCCACATCATGCCAACAAGGTGGAATGCTTGTGTCTTCCGAAGAAATAGTCTGCATTGCACCTGGGATTGCTTAAGCCACACCTGATGTGGCAAAAAGCATTGCACTGGAAAGAGGGGGATAAAGATTTCATGTGTCCCTGGGCAGTGAGCCCTAATCCAAGGAGCAGACTAAGCCCTTATTTAAAATTTTTCTGCCCCCAAAGCCCTACCAATCTGGGCTGGGGATGAGAGTGGCAGCCTCAAAGATTTCCAAAATGCCTTTAGGATTATTATTTCATTGTCTTAATGAACAGCTTCTGGCTTGCTTCTATTCATTTTAATCTCCCTACCATAAATTTGCTTGTCCACACCCTTGGTTTCTTTCCCAAACAGGACTTCCCATTCTTTAGATGACCAGGCTCAGAGGTTTTTTTCTAATTTTTCAAGTTTTGCTTCCCTTTTAATTTTAAACTTTTTAATTCATTTATATATTTTTACATTTTACTATAGGCAGTCAAGAGAACTATGCAGAGCCCAGAACACAGTGCTTAGAAATTCTTTCTGTCAGCTGGGTGTGGTGGCTCCCACTTGTAATCCCAGCCCTTTGGGGGGCCAAGGCAGGTAGATCACTTGAGCCTAGAAGTTCAAGACAAGTATGGGTGACATTGCAAAATGTCTCTAAACAAAAATTACAAAACATTAGCTGAGCATGGTGGTACGTGCCTGTAGTTCCAATTATTCAGGAGGCTAAGGCAGAAGAATTACTTGAGTCTAGGAGTTTGTTTGAGGCTACAGAAGTTGTGATCATCTGGTCACTGCACTCCAGGCTGGGTGACAGAGACCTTCTACAAAATATCAGGGCACAGACAATTCAGCGAAGCATATTGCCACTTTTTAGCAATGTAAACCAAAAAGTATCTGAGACAAGTCTCAATTAATTTAGAAATTTATTTTGCCAAGGTTAAGGACATGCCTGTGACACAGTCTCAGGGGTTCCTGGAAACATGTGTCCAAGATAATGAAGCTACAGCTTGGTTTCACCCATTTTAGGGAGACATAAGACATTAATCAACACATAAGAAATGTACATTGTTCCGGTTCAGAAAGGTGAGACAACTTGAAGCAGGAGGCTTCCAGGTCATAGATAGATTCAAGGAGAATGTCAGGGTTAAGATAAGGGGTTGTAGAGACCAAAATTCTTATTATGCAGATGAAGCCTCCTGGTAGCAGGCTTCAGAAAGAATAGGTTGTAAATATTTCTTATTAGACTTACAGAACCTGTTTTATTAGTCCTTATTCGGGAGTAGGGTTGGGGCAGGGTCTGAGTCTGCCACGTAAGCTGGAGTATACTGGCACCATTATGGCTCACTGCAGCCTTGACCTCCTGGGCTCGGGTGAGCTTCTCACCTCAGCCTCTCCAGTAGTTGGAACTACAGGTTATGCCACCATGTCCCACCAATTTTTTCTGTATTTTTTTAGAGACAAAGTTTCACCATGTTGCCTAGACTGGTCTTCAATTCTGAGACTCAAGGAGTCCACACACATCAGTCTCCCAAAGTGTAAGGATAACAGGCATCAGCCATCATGCCTGGCTATTCTATCAGTCTTAAGGCCTCTCTTTTAATGTTAATGTTGGTCAGCTGTCCCTGAATTTCAAAGAGAGGAGGGTATAATAAGGCATGTCTGACCCTGACTTTCCATCATGTCCTGAATTGGTTTTTCAGGTTAACTTTGGAATGACTTTGGCTGAGAGAAGTGGTCCATTTAGTTGGTTGTTAGAATTTTTTGGGGTTATAAGCAAGCATGTTACTTTAATATATTTATATATTTTGCATTAATATATTTCTTATTTGTGCCTAAGACTTCATCAAATGATCTTTACTGTCCATATTTCTACCAGCTTTATGATTATGACTACTTACAGAATTTTGAGATTTATGAGGCTTTTCTTACATCATTTCTTTGCATCTGAGTCTCCACCAGAATTATCCTTAACAGTTTGTTCACGGTAATCTAGGTTTTTTCCATAATTTGCTAGTATTTCAGCCTCAACTCATCATCCAGTTACAAAGCTGCTTCCACATTTTTAAGTATTTGTTAGAGCAACATCCACTCCTGTTACCATTTCCTATCCATGCCTAGGTGTCTTGCACAGTGGGAGGAATAAAAAGGGCAAAAGGAGATAAACACATGGCAGAAGAGTGGAAGAACAAATAGCACTGGAGTTAGTTCCTTCCAGTCCTCATATAAAGCACTGTTTCATTCATGAATGTGGAATCCTCATGAAGTAATTACTTCCCGGAGGGCCACACCTCTTAATACTATCACATGGAGTTTAAGTTTCAACTCATGAATTTCAGAGAATCTTAAGATCATAGGAGATTCTAATTCGTATCTTTCAGCTTTTTAGAATCTTTTCATAGTACGTTTTATTTATTTTGTTGGTTTCTTTCATTGTATAGAAGTCTTGTTGAACTATGAATAGAGATTAATTTTTCATTGTTAAGTGCATTATGTCTACATCCCCTGTTCTCCATGACATGCATTTGGAACTTTAAGCTCTCTGATAAAACTGCCACAAACTAAAATCTTATATTGGTGAAAGCTATTTTGTCACTTATAAAAAGTATATCTATAATAAATCCAGGAGAATTATAAATTATCTGCCCTATACACATATTAAAATACAGTCATTTTACTTAGACTTCATGGGTCATGTAAATGCAAAGTTAAATAATTCTGAAACTAGTACCGTGCTGTACATAACCAGAAACTACTGGAAACAAAAAAACTGAAAAACAGTTACTTGTGGAAAAAAATGGATAAATAACAATGTAAAATTCAAAACAATCTTCCTGTTTATGTTATTTCCCCCCCTCATTTTCAATACGTAAACATTTTGAACTATTCACATAAAATAATGGCAAATAAAACTTCATTCCTCTTCAATAAATCTTATTAAGTAAAACTGATACAGTTTCATGCAAGCTGACAGTAATATATTTGGATATGCATTGATGGTTGGCATTTCTAATGGAAATTTGTTTTAAGTAGGTTGCAATAATCCAATTTTCTTTTGGCAAGTTACTGCTAAATGTCACTCAGGGATATTTAAAAATTTTTTTTTCAACTTCAGGAATAAAATTTTAAAGTAAAAACAGGGAAAATGTATATTATTATGTCAAAACTATTCTAAGTTTAAGAAAACGGTTGCACAGAGGGGTAAGTAACATGCTTAGTCACATAGCTAAATGCAAATAGAAATTGAAAACTACTTTTTGATGTGACTAAATTTCAACATGTATTCTTTGCAGCAGGTAAGCCATAAAAAGAGGAATTTGGTAGTGGAGGTATGCCTTTTAAATACAGAGAGGTGTTAGGGTTTACAGATAATTCATTTTTGTCCCTGAGTCTTATTAAGTCCAAGTATCTTGTCAAATGAGCCTATGTATTTATCAATACAGGATTAAAGAAAACTATGATCCTCCAGGGAATGTCTCAATGAGCAATAGCATTGGGTTTTTCTATTTAATCATCAGAAAAGGCTCTGAGTTTATTTCCTAATGAAGTTAAAGTGTCAATGTTAAAGGGCGGAGCTGCAGAACATTGCTGTAAATTGTTTTCTGAAAGAATTTCCCCAAGATCATTTAATTCCTGGTAGGCTTATATAATGTTTAAGAAGTAGAAGAACTTTGAACATGACATGAGGGCAGCATTTCAGAGCTGAATGCTTCAGAAGTTTAGAAAACTATCTGGATAGACCATGGTGTTTTAGCCTGAGCTCCCTTAACTAAAGAGAGTATTAGTAAATTCTTATCATCTTGAATGTTGCAATGGTCTGATAGAAGGCATTCAGTTTTTAGAATAGTGACTGTGGATATGTTTTTTGATATGTTTTAAAAATGGATAAAACAATGATATAATTATGTGACTATAAAAAGACTCTGAACAGTTAAAAATAAAGCACATAGTTAAATCACTACAATATAAAATACTTTAGAGTTTCCCATGACCTCCTCAACTGTTTCAAAGGCACTATCTCTGTACCATCGTGTCTTCCTGCCAACTTCCGAGTCAAGTTAGATCTTATACTGGTCATGGACTATTTGTATCCAATTTATTTTCATTGGTCAAATTGTTAAACAGATTGTTGCCAGACAGACTGTCAAGTACTGTGCGAGAAGCCAGTTGCAGTGATTCCCACAGATGTCGCTTTCTAGTGCCAAGTATTATTAGTTTTTTTTTTCTGTATGTGTATATGTTTGTTTGGTTTTGCAATGCAATTATCATTTTATGAAGTCTGTTAAAATACATCTCCATTTTCTCCTGACAGACAGAAACTGGTCTATTCTATAAGTACCCCAAATTGCCGTATGGAATACAAATAAGGCATTATTTACATAATGAGATCATAGAATAGATGTTCTATCATTTACTGATCTCCTGTGTTCTCCATCTTTCTTATTCATCTGTAAACCCACATTCATAATTTAAACAAAATATTTGTTTTTAGAATTTTCCCTCTTCATTTCTTAATTTTTGAAATGGTAATGTGGTATTATTTTACATTTCTTATTTATATCATCAAATACAACATTAGAAATTGGCCACAAGTAGAGATACACCGCTTATTACTAGGCATGTAAAAAAAAGAACTATTGTCAAATGTGTCAGACCATTCTGTGAACAAAACCAAATCAAGCAATTATCTGAAGATATTTTCTTGTTAAACCTTCAAGAGTGCAGGATACAAACTGTGCAATTCTGAAATAAATCATTTTAGGTGATTCTTAAAATTGATAATTAGGAAAAACACATACTCAGAAGAAAAGAAACTATAAAATTTTGTATTTTTACAGTAATGTATAAAAATTTTATGTTATTATAGAAAAAATATATTTTAATTAAAATTATGTGGTAAGGGAGTTTAATATATTAAAGGGACAAACAGACATATGGGTAAATTATGTTGTTAATTTTTAATCATGCATACTTTAACTTTCTTAAATTATTATCTTCGTGGAGTTTAATAGCAATATAGAAAGGACTTCAGTTCAATTGAAATTGTGCTTCTTATATGTTCTCCCATAAGTAGCTTGTTTTGATAGTCAATTTAAAAATGTTTACACTTATTTTAGCAACAATATCTGAACAAAATATTTGGTATTAAATATTGAATAACTGGACTTGACCCTAACATAATCTGTAAGAAAAATACAATGTCAGCATATATGATTCTCTACACATATTTGAAATTCAGACTTTTGGACTAATAATAAAGAGAATTCTTTGAGACCAAAACAATACGATCAAACAAGAATGAAAATCTGCAGCTAATTTGATGTGATTTTCTTTATAGGTGATTTGGTCCTTTTCTCCATTTGCCTTTAAGGTTTTTTTGTCGTTGTTGCTTGTTTTAACACTGACCTGGACAGTTTGAAGACCATATGCCCTGACTTTGGTCATCTTGTACAGTATCTCAAAAGTCTTTTCGACCAACTTTTCTCTTATCTGCATGTTGACTACTCTAGTAAGACTAGGGACATTTTCTTGAATTATTCTCTCAATTATGTTTGCCATGATTCTTACTTTTTTTTTCCTCTCAGGACTGCCAATAAATTATAGGTTTGGATATAGTATGTAATCTCATATTTCTCAAAGCTGTGTTAGTTTTTAAATATTCTTTATTTCTGTCTGACTGGATTAAGTCAAAAGACAGCCTTCAGGTTCTAACATTCTTTCTTCTGCTTTGTGGAGCTTATTAGTAAAGCTTCCAGCTATATTTTGGAATTTATTTAGTAAATTTTTCAATGCCAAGAGTTCTATCTTTTATTAATATAGCTATCTTGTGTTTTTCATCCTGAACCGTTTATCTGGTTTCCTTGTGTTGGATTTTGACTTTCCCTTGGATCTCATTCAGTTTTCCTGCAGTCCAGAGTTTGAATTATTTCTTTGCCTTTTTAGACTTTTCAGTTTAGTTCAGATCTATTGCTAGAGAGCAACTGCAATGCTTTGAAGGTGTGAAGACACTCTGGCTTTTTGTATTGCTGGAGTTCTTGTGACGATTCCTTCTCATCATCTGAGGGAGCAGTCACCTTTTTTTAATTTGCTAACATTTCTATGGGACTTCTTAATCTTTTTTTTTGAGACAGAGTCTTACTCTGATGCCCAGGCTGGAGTGCAGTGGTATGATCTCAGCTCACTGCAACATCTACCTCCTGGGTTCAAGTGATTCTCCTGCCTCAGTCTCCTGAAGAGCTGGGATTACAGGTATCTGCCACCATGCCAGGCTTATTTTTGTATTTTTAGTAGAGATGGTGTTTCACCATGTTGTCCAGGCTGGTCTCAAACTCCTGACCTCAGGTGATCCACCCACCTTGGCCTCCCAAAGTTCTAGAATTACAGGCATGAGCCACCACATTCAGCCTAGGACTTAATTTTGTAATGCTTTTCTACCTTGGGGTTATGACTGTGGTTTATATTGTACGTGATTGTTTGGCTTTGCTTCTGGGTGCATTCAGGAGGTCATGGCTATACAACTAGTATGGCACCTGCCATATCTGTTTGGGTCTGAGCAGAGTGAGGACAATCTGTGTGAGCTGGTCTCCCAGTTCTCTGTCCTTGAGAAGTTCCTAAATTATCACAAATTGCATTGCCCTGCATCATGAGGTCAGAGGCTCTACCCAACAGGTTGGCAGTCATTAGATTGGCAGAGAGGTGAGCAGAGCAGAGAAGCACTCCCATCTACCTTTTCTGTGGTATTGAGTTTCTCAGGTTTTGGTTCTGGTCATTTTCTCCATTATTTTCCTTTTTTCAGTTACATTTATTTTTGCTTCAATTTTATTTATTTGTCTTCATTTAGAGGTTAAATTGCTCTCCTCCCTCCAGTTTTCTAAGTTGTAAGCATAGGTATTGATTTTAATATGCACATTTAATTATAAATATTTTCCTCTTCAAAAATTTTGATAAATATTCATTTGTTTTAAAATGTTTTCAATTTCTACTGAGACATTTTTGACCTGTTATTTAAAAGTGTTTTGTTTAGTCATTTAATATTTTGCAGCTATGTTTCTGTTACTGCTTTCTAGTTTAACAACATGTTTATCTGATAATATTAGTGCATAATTCTACTTTTTTTTTTTTGAGATGGAGTTTCGCTCTTGTTACCCAGGCTGGAGTGCAATGGCGCGATCTCGGCTCACCGCAACCTCCGCCTCCTGGTTCAGGCAATTCTCCTGCCTCAGCCTCCTGAGTAGCTGGGATTACAGGCACGCACCACCGTGCCCAGCTAATTTTTTGTATCTTTAGTAGAGACGGGGTTTCACCATTTCGACCAGGATGGTCTCGATCTCTTGACCTTGTGATCCACCCGCCTCGGCCTCCCAAAGTGCTGGGATTACAGGCTTGAGCCACCATGCCCGGCCTCTACTTTTTACTTTATCTAACTGTATCTTATGGCCCAGAATGTGTCTCTTTTGGTTCAAGTTTCATGTGAGCTGAAAAAGAATGTATATCCTAGTATTAGATGAAATATTATATAAATGTCATTTATCGAGTTAATAGTGCTAGTCAGGTTAGATATATTCTTATTGATTTCTGTCTGGTGGATGAGCAAATTACTAATGGGAGGATGCTGAAGTGAAAAAGATTTGTTCCCAATATTGCCATGTATTCACTTAATTTAAAAAATTTTAGTGTTTTATGTGCTGTAATTACAATTTGACCTATACACCCATGGAAAATGAAAAAATCAATAATAACTACAGAACATTGTTTGTTTTTATGCTTTTGCATTTATCCTAACATATATGAATCATTTATAAAGTCTGCAACATTTGCCTACCATGCATTCATACATTTTACAATCCATAGTTGGACTGTTTTGTAACAATCTTAATTCCATCATGGAATTCGCTAATCACTTAACTTTTTTAACTTGCATACATTAAACTTTTCTTTTGTGCTATAAAATCCATGAGTGTTAAAAAAGGCATAATATCACATATCTACCATTGTCACATCATGCAGGATAGTTTCATCACTCTAAAGTATCTCCTGTGCTTTAACTATTCAAGGTTCTCCCAGGCTCCTTGCATGAGTTTACCAGTTGACATAACAAAATACCACATATCGAGTGGCTTCAACAACCAAAATTTACTTTCTCACAGTTTTGGAGGATAAAAGTTTGCAATCAAGGTGTCAGAAGCTTTGTTTCCCTTTTGAACGTTTTCTTGGCTTACATTTGGCCATTCATTTGCTGCCTCTTCACATGATGGTTCCTCTGAGCACACACATCCTGATGCCTCTATGTAAGTCCTAATCTCTCTCTCTGATAAGGATACCAGTCTGATTGGGTTAGGGCCAACCTCTAAATTATTTAATAACTCCAGTTACCTAATAAGTTAATTGGGCTTTAAAGGCTCTATATTAAATGCAGTCACATTTTGAAATAATGTGGATTTACATTTTCAACATATGAATTGTAGGGAATTCATATGTTGAAGTCAGCCCATAACACTCTCTAACTCATGGTAACCACTGACCTTATTTTCTTTGTTACCGTTTTTATCTCTTCCAGAATATTCTATAATTTGAATCATACATAAGTAGCTTTTACAGACTGGTTTCTTTTATTTAACAGTAAGAATTTAAAATTCATTTATAGTTTCTTATTGTTTTAGCATGGGTATTTTTTTTGTTGTTGTTTTTTGTATTGATAAATAATACCTAACTGTATGGCTATATCTCAGTTTGTTAATCTAATCACCCATTCAAGGTTGCTTCTAGTTTTTGATGAATATGAATAAAAATGGGTGATTGCTTGGTGTAACCTTCCTTTCTGATCTCTATACCTTAATAAAATTGTCATGCTCTATGTACAAGGAAAATAATTGGTTTATTTTGCAAGCAAAGTATCTATATAGAGTAAATGATGATGTAGCATGCATTTTAAGTGATGGTTATTTTTGTCATTAGTGAACAATACCTGTTTATTCTGGTAACACTGAGGACCACTTATGAGCAGTGGTTCACTTATTCCCAAGCATTATTTTCCAATTTAAAAAATAATTTTATAGTAAACTCATAACTTTCTTTACTTTTATATTCAGTTAAGATAAACTCTTCTTTGAAATTTCTCTTGATATTACAAAACACAG
>CM052648.1:163782279-163860112 GCA_028533165.1 Leontopithecus rosalia | reverse complement strand
CTATGTCCATGTGTTCCCATTGTTCATCACCCGCCTATGAGTGAGTATATATGGTGTTTCCTTTTCTGTTCTTGTGTCAATTTGCTGAGAATGATGTTCTCCAGATTCATCCATGTCCCTACAAAGGACACGAACTCATCGTTTTTGATTGCTGCATAATATTCCATGGTGTATATGTGCCACATTTTCCCAGTCCAGGTCCCATTTGTCTATTTTGGCTTTTGTTGCCAATGCTTTTGGTGTACAAAACACAGCTTTTCAAAAATATTCTAACATAATGTTTTTGGGAGTCTAATTCTTATGCTCCTCCATCATAGATCCATTATTTCCTTTCCAGAACATTGCTGTTTTATCAGAGCTACTTTTCCTGGTTTGATCCTCTACTTCCTGCATTCAAAGTACTTGTCATAGTTAATGCCCACATTTCAATTAACCATCTGTTCAAGTAACATTACTATGGGAACACAAGTATTGTCCAGAAATACTTATCTTAGGTTTTACAAATAATAACTTGGTTGCATACACGATACTAAATTCAAAATAAAATTGTCTAAACTTTAATGTATTGCTTCATTGCAGTTTAGAACTCTAAGCCCAAAGTTAACAGTGTGTTTATTAATTTCTCTGCAAATCAAAACCAGATTGAGATGCCACTTCATGCCAGTTAGAATGGCAATCATTAAAAAATCAGGAGATAACAGATGCTGGAAAAGATGTGGAGAAATAGGAACTCTTTTACACTGTTTGTGGGAGTGTAAATTAGTACAAGCACTGTGGAAGACAGTGTGATGGTTCCTCAAGGATCTAGAACTAGAAATACCATTTGATCCAGCAATCGCATTACTAGGTATATACCCAAAGGATTATAAATTCTATTATAAAGACACATAAACATGTATTTTTATTGTGGCACTGTTCACAATAGCAAAGACTTGAAACCAACCCAATTGCCCATCAATGATAGACTGGATAAAGAAAATGTGGCACATATACACAATAGAATACTATGCAGCCAAAAAGAAGGATGAGTTCATGTCCTTTGCATGGACATGGATGAAACTGGAAAACATCATTCTCAGCAAACTGACACAAGAACAAAAAAACAAACACCACATGTTCTCACTCATAAGTGGGTGTTGAACAATGAGAACACAGGGACACAGAAAGGGGAATATCATACATTAGGGCCTGGGGGATGGGGTGCTAGGGGAGGAATAGCAGAGGGTGGGGGAATTGGGGAGGGATAGCATTAGTAGAAATACCTAATGTAATTGAGGGGGTGATGGATGCAGCAAATCACCACCATGGTACACGTATACCTATGCAACAAACTTGCATTATCTGCACATGTACCTTGGAACTTAAAGTATATTAAATACTTTTTTTAAAGACTATAAACAATATGCATTTCTCCAATGACCAATGATGATGAGCTTTTTTTCATATTTGTTGACTGTATAAATATATCCTTTTGAGAATTCTCTGTTCATATCCTTTGCACATTTTTGATGGGGTTGTTTTTTTCCGGTAAATTTATTTAAGTTCTTTGTAGATTCTAAATACTAGCCCTTTGTCAGATGGGTAGATTGCAAAATTTTTCTCCCATTCTGTAGGTTGCTTGTTCACTCTAAAATATTTTGTTTTGCTGTGCAGAAGTTGTTTAGTTTAATTAGATCCCACTTGTCTATTTTGGCTTTTTTTTTTGCATTGATTTTGGTATTTTAGTCAAGAAGTCTTTGCCCATGCCTCTGTCTTGAATGGTATTGCCTAGGTTTTCTTCTAGGATTTTTATGGTTTTAGGTCTTATGTTTAAATCATTAATCTATCTTGAGTTAAATTTTATATAAGATGTAAGGAAGGGATTCAGTTTCAGCTTTCTGCGTATGGCTAGCCAGTTTTTCCAACACCATTTATTGAATAGTGGATCCTTTCCTCATTGCTTGTTTTCCTTTGGTTTGTCAAAGATGGTTGTAGGTGTGTGGTGTTATTTGTGAGGCTTCTGTTCTGTTCCATTGGTCTTTATATATTTTTGGTACAAGTGCCATGATGCTTCCATCTTTTCTTTTTAGAATTGTTTTGGCTATGTGGGCTCTTTTTGGTTACATATGAAATTTAGGGTGTTTTTTTCCAATTTTGTGATGAAACTCGATGGTAGCTTGATGGGGATAACATTGAATCTATAGATTACCTTGGGCAGTATGGCCATTTTCATGATATTGATTCTTCCTAACCATGAGAATGGAATGTTTCTCCATCTGTTTATGTCCTCTTTTATTTCCTTGAGCAGTGGTTGGTAGTTTGCCTTGAAGAGGTCCTTCACATTCTTTTTAAGTTGTATTCCTAGGTATTTAATTCTTTTTGTAGCAATTGCAAATGGGAGTTTGCTCATGATTTGGCTCTGCTTGTCTGTTAAAAACAGAGTAGTGGTATTTCACCAGCAACCAGCAAGACTGCCACACTCCCTTGCAGGGATGGGGTGGAGCTCCCAGGGGCCTTCCACTTATTCTACACCTCTCATATCTCTTTATCATGCTAGAGGAAAGTCAAGTTCAACAGGGTCTTCTTTCCCCACTGATTCCACCAAGCCTATTCCCTTGGCTGTGGTTTCACTGGACAGTAGGTAGGGACAGTGAGAATCTCGTTCATCCATTCAGGCATGTCACTAATTACATGACCAGACATTTGGCTATCTTAAGAGAGTCAGAGTTATTCCCGCTGTTTACCCAAGCTTCATTGAATTTCTTCACTTTGACATTCAGAGCACTGAGCAGAAATCACATCACGTCAACACCTGCCACCAAGCTTTCACACTTTAAAAGCATAGCTCCTTACTTTAGACTGCAATCTCAAAAGCCGTATCTCTGATGCCATCTGCAATGGGATAGGTGAACTTCATGTTTCAAGCAGACATTATTTTATGAATAATTTATTTCACATAGGATAATACTAGCAGCATCATTTGGCAAAATGCAAATTCAAGTACATTTTTTTCATTAAATTCATTTAAAAAATAGGTAGGATTTGGAATCAGAAGACCTCATCTCAAATTTTTGCTCCATTGCTATTAACATCAGTGCCTTACATAAAAAAAATTATCATCTCAAAATAAGTTTCACTACTCATAAAAATTATGATAATGATTTCAAAGTCTCTTATCTGCTTTAAGAATCAAATAATTTAATAAATAATATATAAATTTGACTGGGTTATTATAATCAGGAAGCAATATGAAACTGTAGAAAATTTCAACAAAGATTCCAGTGTTATGAGAGATATTTTTCTTTAAAGTCATGAGGGAAAAGAAAACTATGTTCATAGATGTAAATTACTTCTAAAAAATATTCAATTACTAACATGGTATATATTATTTAAGATTAAATATTTATAGAATTTATTTAAATAAGCTTACAAAATTAATTTAACAGTAATTAATAAAATTGCAAAATGTCTATTCACTTTTCACAAAGAATTTAAACATCTTTGGTAGTAAAAATGCAAGGCTACTGTATAGTACAAAAACGTTTTACATTAGTTTATGAATTCACTTAGCTGTAATACTATGCATATTAGCATTGAAAATCTTAAATCAGATTATTATAAGTAACAGTGTCAAGAAATACATCTTTACCTACATCTTTGGTGGATTATCTAAATGTAAGGGTATTACAATAATATATTTTAATAAATATTGTCAGTGCGATGAAATAAAAATTTATGAAAAAATAATTGAAAAAGCAGTAATTTAACAATATAGCAATCATATGCACTATAATATACAACTTTATACAACATCAGAAGTATATCTTAAATAAAAGTTTTCTTGAGTCATCAATATTATTTGTCTCTGAAACAGAACTTTTTCTTTTTAATTCAGCACTTGGCAGTACTGTGAACATATTGATCTGTAATCAACTGCTGACACAGTTATTTGACTTAAACCATATATTTACTGAACTGCAAACACAGCATTATGACAGGCATATATAAAACAGTTTCCTACAACACACAAAAACTCATTGCAAACACTTTATCTAAGTGACAATTTTATCTGAAGTTTATTTTCTTCAATTTGTTCTGTGAATTGTATGTATGTTAGCGACCAAAAAAATATGGCTCTGAAGCATCACCTAAACAAAATTGACTTTGTATTTCCTCGTTTATAATAAGTCTTAATAAATGTTAAATGCCTATGAAAAAACTAATTTAATATAGCTTGATTGTAGAGGATTCACATTTGGAGTATTAATTTATCAGCAATATCTAAAAATGCTAGGATAATTTTTCATAGTTTGGGGATTTATTACTTGAATAAATATTGTAAAGATGTTAAAAGTATTGCAATTAAAATACTTCATGATGCATTTGATATATAAAGCTAAATATTCTTCAGTATTTTAGTATGTGTTAATATAATAAAAATCAATAAGATGTATAATTTTGATAGTTTTAAGATATTATGCTTTTCTTACCCAACGTCTTACTCATAATGTGGTTATTTTCTAAGGTTTATAACTAGAAAGCTGAAAAACACATACCTATCATTTGCCTAGCAAATATTATGCTTGGTGCTTAATTATGCTTGGTGCTTAATAATGCTTGGTGACTTAAAAAATGTGAAGAGAACTTTCATACAACTAGAGTATGATTACTGCTATGATAAATGTATGCAGGAAAAACAATATTTGTATAAATAAGATATAATTGGCTTTACTTTTCTTTTGATTACAAAAGCTTCCAAGAAAAAAAGAAGTAGGTTTTGTGTTTTACTTTAACTTCCATTTGCAGAATTTAGAAAGGTACATGTCATAATATAGGAAAACAATGTTGACAATTACTTAATAAATGACATATTAAAGTTTCTTGGTCTTTGTTTTTTACTATCTGTGTTTGCAACTCAAACAGATATGCTATTGTAAAAGGTTCTATAATATAATTATACATATTATAATAAGAGTATCACTAGACATTATTCTATAAGAGCATTTCTTGCAGAAAAGACACTATGTGCTGTTTAGTTTTTAGCATGTGATGAATGAGAAGTATAAAAATTCTTCCAAGAGAAAACAAGGAATGTTGGATGATTACATATCTAAAAATCCTGATCAGGTGACAGGTATATATGGGAACTTCCGAGAAACCAGAAGCAAAAATTAAGCACGAGTTCAGAGATATGAGTGGTCACCAAATCTGGGGTAACTGCAGATCACTGTTGTCCTTGAAACTGCACTTAATGTACTACACAGATAGGACGGAAACCACTTAAACAAAGACTAATATTCAAGTAAATGACACACAATCCAACCATTCTAAAGGTTAGCATATTTTATGGGTAAATTAGAAATGCCAAATGTGGGTAAAGGGGAGAAAGGCAGCAAAACACACTGCCATGTGTGTACCTATGCAACTATCTTGCATGTTCTGCACATGTACCCCAAAACCTAAAATGCAATTAAAAAAAAAGAAAAACCCTCCACCAGAGGCCAGTTACTTTGTTTCCACATGAAAGGAGGAAAAGAAAAATAAAAATGTCCCTGTGCATTCCTAATTATAAACCTATATTCACATTACTTGAGTGATTTAAAGTTTCTAAGGTAAGGTTGTAGTTTAAATGGATTTTTGATTTATATTTAACTACCTGTAATTTGTTACAATAAACACAATTACCTGCATACAGGTAATTTTTTCATATATAATACATTCCCAGGCTTTTCTCAGGCAATACCAAATAACACAGAAAATAATTTTTATAATTAAAAAAATTAAAAGCTGCTGTGTGCAAAAATCAGAACACTCGGAATCGACCTGCCAAATGCTACAGATGACAGACTGATTTTTGATACTGCATATAAAACACAAATATACAGTATGTTCAAGAATAAAAGAGAACATCAGAAATATAATACAGCACACTATAAAAAATACATACCAAATGTTTTACAATATCAAATATATTTCTAGACATAAAAAACATAAGAGAATTAGACACTAAGTATATGAGATAAACTGGAGATCCACCACAAATGAAAATAAAATCAGTAAACCAAACAACAAAAGAACTCAAACACAAAGATACAAAATGTGAAAAGAAACTATTAAATAGAGAGTCGAAAACCCATAGATCAGACAAAGAGGATTTAAATATCTAATCAGATATCTGGAAGGAGTAGAGATAGGGAAGTGTGATGAGGTGGTATTCAGAAATATAAGAGTGTAAGTATATTTTGAGAACTGTTGAAAAACATAAATCAGGAAGCCCAAATAATTTCAAGTAGAATACACTAAAGAAACAATATTCCTAAAGCTAATAAATATTAGAAGATAATACAAATGCATTATATTACGGTAATGTAGTATAATGTAGATAATTTACAACTGAAAATGTATCTCACAGGAGACTTTATGAAGGAAATTTATGTACAATTTTTGCTCACCCTCATCAAAATATATTATTGAAATTCATAGGATGTCTGAAATAAGGCAGTCTTCTCATACTTAAACTATGTGGAAAAGGGATGTAGTACAACTCTGCTCTTCATCTTGTTTAATATGACATGCAAAATGAGAACCCTTATTATTACCTATACCAATTCAAGTAGTTAATTTAAAACATTATAAGATACATAGAGAGGAAGTGGCAATAAGAAAATTTCAGCTAATAAATCAGCCAGAACTAATTATAAGAAATCTCTTGGAAAAGCCTAAAACTGTCAGCTTCAGTCCACTGCTGGGATTTTGACATAGCTTCAAGGAACATACAATTTGAAAGGAATTTACTGACTTCTTGTTGAGTTTGCATTTCAACTTCTACTACAGAAGAATTTAACACTGTATTAAGAGCTGAAATAACCCTCATGCATTGGTTAATGAAAAATTCTCGTTCCACATGGATGAAGATATAAAGATTTCCCTAATTTAATAGAAAATATATATTCCAGAATTTATATGACTTTGATGACTACTGGAGAACCAGGGACTATATGAATTGGTGGCTTTCCTGGCTTCTGGCTAAGTCTATGTTAGATTCCTGTAAGAATTTACTTAACTCCATAGCCAAGGAGCTCCTTTTCATGACGAGTTCTTGGAAGAAACCAAATAGCATAGTTTATCAATGGTGGATCAAAGATAATTGATGTTCAGTCTGAAAAGCAATTGCATTGCAACTAGGTAATGGTTACTCTTTGAATGAAGAGGGAAAAGATACATTCACACATGAGCATAGTTAAAATTACATTCTCTTGAGGTATGAGAGGAACTAGAAAATAACAATAACATAATGGTATGGGTTTTTAATGATTCTTGTGCAGTAATCACAATTAGGCCTCAGTTTCCAGAATATAAAGGTATAAAAGATAAAATGTGATATGTAACTTTATGGAATTAGAGAGCATCAAATAAGTCATGTATGTGGCCATTAAAAATACTTTTAAACTTATGAAGGGGATAGCAAACAACACATAGATGCCTTCCTTCACTACTTGAAAGTTGTCCCACAGGCACACAAGATTAATGACTACGTAGGCATTCAATAAATGCAATCATGGGTAGAAAAATAAATGCATTTCACAAGTTCTGTCAGAGGCTTACAATGTTACTAACAACTGTTTTGTTTACTAATAAGACCAATAGAGGCTAAAAGCAAAGACTCTTGGGTTATTATGCAAGGCCCAGAGCTCATTTGAACTTAGATTAGTATATTGGCTTACAGAAGAAAAAAACATTAACCCTATTAGAGGTCTAGAGAAGAAAACATTATTTTAATTTGGACTTTGTGCTTATATGTAATTTGATCAAGGAACCATTTAACTGCAAGTGGTAACACAATGGGCTAAGAAGCATCATAGACAATGAACTTACCATACACATTGCCATCCAGAAAATAATAATTAAAAATTAAACAAAGCAGTAGAAACATCTGCTTATTAAATTGAGGAGTGACAAGGAAGGAAAGAGATGGTTTGCATGACTCATGAATCTGTCAGCAAAATGAAAATGGCCAATTCTTCTCCCATCATTCATCCCTAGTCACATGGAGGAAGGTTGAATATACACAAGTTCATGAGTTGTCTCATCCATTTTCCAGGAGAGAGGCAGAAACTGTTTTTCCCAATTCCATCAGGGGAGAAGGAATAACCAACCTGACCTTTCTATGAGGAATCAGGACAATAATACTTGAGGTATTATCATGGTATCCTCTTTAAAACTAATTCTTCTTTTGGACCTCATAAATGAAATACAGGTCCTGGCACTGTAGAATCATATAAAATATCTTACACTAAAATTAAGATCTAACACCATAAAAACCCTAGAAGAAAACCTAGGCAATACCATTCAGGACATAGGTATAGACAAGGGTTTCATGACTAAAACACCAAAAGCAATGGCAACAAAAGCCAAAATAGACAAATGGGATCCAATTAAACCTAAGAGTTTCTGGAGAGCAAAAGAAACAATCATTAGAGTGAACCAGCAATCAATAAGATGGAAAAAAATTTTTGCAATCTACCCATCTGACAAAGGGCTAATATCCAGAATCTACAAAGAACTAAAGCAGATTTACAAGAAAAAAAAATACAACCCCATCAAAAAGTGGGTGAAGGATATGAACAGACACTTTTAAAAAGAAGACATTTATGTGGTCAACAAACATATGGAAAAATGCTCATTATTACTGGTCATTAGAGAAATGAAAATCAAAACCACACTGAGATACTCATACCAGTTAGAATGCCATTCATTAAAAAATCTGGAGACAACAGATGCTGGAGAGGATGTGAAGAAATAGGAACACTTTACACTATTAGTGGGAGTGTAAATTAGTTCAACCATTGTGGAAGACAGTGTGGTGATTCCTCAAGGATTTAAAAATAGAAATTCCATTTGACCCAGCAATCCCATTACTGGGTATACACCCAAAGAATTATAAATTGGTCTACTATAAAGACACATGCACACATATGTTGCTAGTGGCACTGTTTACAATAGCAAAGACCTGGAACCAACCCAAATATCCATCAATGATAGACTTGAGAAAGAAAATCTGGCACATATACACCATGGAATACTATGCAGCCATAAAAAATGATGCGTTCATAGCCTTTGTAGAAACATGGATGAAATTGGAAACCATCATTCTCAGCAAACTGACACAAGAACAGAAAACCAAACACCCTATGTTCTCACTCAGAGGTGGGTGTTGATCAATGAGAACACATGGGCCTAGGGAGGGGAACATCACACACTGGGGAAGATTGGGGGGTGAGAAACTAGGGGAGGAACAGCAGTGGGCAGGGAGGCTGGGTGGGGAAAAAACTGGGATAAATTCCAGAAAAGGCAGCGGGGAAATGGAGATTGCAAACCATTATGGCATGTGTGTACCTATGCAACAACCCTGTGGATGCGCACATGTACCCTAGAGCTTAAAAGTATAATAATAATAATAATAATAATAATAATAAGAGAAGTAGTTTAAGTTTCTGTACCATTACCCCTTTTCTTTCACAATATCATGCACAAAAAAATTACCCAATGATCTCCCTTTATTTCCATACATATTAGTTGTAAATACACATTCTTTTGGGTACATGGAGTTAGAAATACACTACGTGCTTGTGGTTGCCAAAATCATCTACCAGCTCATACCTCATTTGGGCATATTTTTTTTCCTCAACAATTTAATATATCACTCTGAAATTTAGTTTTATTTGGTTTTAAAGTTAGTGTTTGCTACATAACATACCATTCCAAAACCTAAAATAACAATCATTATTTAATTCGTGGTGTTGGTGGACAACTGGCTGGGATAAACTGGTAGTTCTGTCTGCTAGCAAGAAGTGTGAAACCATGTTAAGTTTCAAAGGTATGTATTACTGATGTATTATTATGAAGTCTTAATTTTGATAAAATACACATTGTTTTCCTTATAGATAAGACCATTTTTGGTCCTATTTAAGACAATTTTGCCCATGCTCAAGTTATAAAGTTATTATACTATTTGTTTAAAACATTCTATACTTTGATTTTCACATTGATATCTGCAATTCACTTAGTTTTATTTTTGTGTATGACATGAAGTTGAGATTGAGACTTATTTTTCCTATTACACAAGGTGATTTAAACACTGTGAAGTAATATGTCTATAAATGGAAAGAGTTAATCATGAAACTGATCTATTATTCAGTTCAACTTCAAGCACATTTCCAGTCAAATTTTCAGGTGTGTTTTTATTTGTTTATGTGCATGTGAATAAACATATACATGAGTGGTAAATACTAACTTAATTATAAATTTATCTAAACATACTAAGTTCCAGGAGTATGCAAAGATAGGTAATCAATCAAAAATAAGACGAAGAAACAAAAATAACTTACTCTGACAAATAAAAAGATTATAAATCTTTGATGTTAAAGACAAAAAAGTATTGTACTTGCCCTTGGCTTTCCTGTAATTTATTTTCCAATGCTACTTCTTTTGACTAAATTTTCTTTCTTTCTTTTTTTTGTTTTTTTTGAGATGGAGTTTTGCTCTTGTTACCCAGGCTGGAGTGCAATGGCACTATCTTGGCTCACCGCAACCTCTGCCTCTTGGGTTCAGGCAATTATCCTGCCTCAGCCTCCTGAGTAGCTGGGACTACAGGCACGCGCCACCATGCCCAGCTAATTTTTTGTATTTTTAGTAGAGATGGGGTTTCACCATGTTGACCAGGATGGTCTCAATCTCTTGACCTCGTGATCCACCCACCTTGGCCTCCCAAAGTGCTGGGATTACAGGCTTTAGCCACTTCTTTTTTTATATAGATATTTTACAGTATTATCTTCTTTTACTTAAATATCTAGCCATTTATAATTATTCTTTCTTTCAATCCCCATCACACTCTGCCATACAAAGAGATTATTAATTTTACTCATATTTCCCCTAAATAGATATACACAGATTAAGGCATCACCAAATCATAAGATTTTATTGGTAGGTATAGAGTGTGTTATTCTCTGTAACACTGTTTTAAGGTTAACTTACATAAAAGTGTATTAATTAATAGGTGGTCACCTTTATATTTAGGTACATGTTATCCTTTCAGTACTTAGGTGTTCTCTTCTTATGGTATTGTGGTTATAAGTTAACAATACCAATTTTTCACAATTGTTAATAGAGTAGAACTCATGTCAAATGTTCTTACCACAAAAAACCAAAAACTTATTAATACTCTTTACCTCTAGTCTTTAGAAAACTTTTAATAGAATTTTGAATTTTCATTTCATATTTCTTAAATATTAAATTGTAAGAGTAATTTCATTCTGGGACAAGAACTTACTCACAACCACATTATGACAGGTGGCCTAAAATTAATGACAGTCATTAAAGAAAGATAATACTTAAACATTCCAAAATATAGTATAAAAGCCTATTTTGCTAGTTGTTTAAACAAAAAGAAATAAAAATAATAACTGATTGATAATCAACAAATTTAATCCAAGAAATATTTTCAAATAATTATTATTCTTGTCATTTGTCTTGAATGCAAAATATTTTTATTGCTGCTGGGTTTATCTGACCTTCTAATGTACCCTAAGGCAAACATAGGCACCATTGTTATATAAAGAATGTTGTGAGAGCAATAGACAATAAATCACACATTTTTATAGTGAATTTCATGGTTTCTCATTCTCAAAATAAAGCCTTTTTCTTCACAATAAAATAATGCCATTTTATGTCAGAAAAAAATGTGCTTTTCAGAATTACTCAAAAACATAGCCCTGTTGAACGATGCAATTTAGATATATGCTGATATATTTTTGGTTTCAGATCTCATTATCTAGTACAATCTTTGAAAAACACTTGTATTTTATTAAGGAGTAATTTAAGATTTGCTTATATATATATGATTAGATTCAAATTAATACAAAATATATTATGATCACTGATAAAACATAAAGAGGAAATCATTGTACTGCAATACCGAACTATTTCTTGAGATAATGGTATTCACTCAGTTATTATTTCATGTTTTCTCCTTTTCATTTCACAGCAAAATAATTATTAGAAAATGTAACATCTGCTGTTTCTTAAGAACAGAGTAAGAGAAGTGATACCAGTAAGATACAGAATAGGAGTGTCCAGCCTTTGTGCACCCACAGAAACACAAACTTGGCAACCATTCATGGATAAAGATTCATTTGTGGGAACTCAATGATTCAGATGAATGGTTGCCATACCTTAGTGGATTCCAAGACAGAAGAAAGCCACTTTGACAGGTAGATCTGCATCCCTGATGAACATCCTGGTAGCAGCCTGGGAGGAAGCCTTATTCCTCTATCTGCTCTGCTCCAGACTTTCTCAACCAAAGTCTCAATCTTCCATGCATCTGGGAGGAGCCATATCTATCTGTGCTTCCTGGGGACAGGTCTGCCTACAGTTGACCTAACAAAATAAAATCAGTGCTGGCAGCAGTTTGGGGAAAGGGAGCTCTTGTATGCTGTTTTGCAGGAATGTAGATTGGTACAACCCTATGGAAAACAATACGGAGTTTCCTCAAGAAATTAAAAATAGAACTAGCTGTGATCCAGCAATCTCATTTCTGAGTATGTGTCAAAAGAAAATAAAATCAGTATCTTGAGGATATATCTGTGTTTCCTTGCTCATTGCAGTATTCTTCACAATAATCAAGATATGGAAACAACATAAATGTTTATCTACAGATGAACAAATCAGATATGAGATATATATTTATGTCAAATATTATTCAGCCTTAAAAAAGAAGTTAGCTGGTTCCGGTGGCATGTAACTGTAGTACCAGATAATCAGGAGGTTGAGGCAGGAGGATCACATGAGCCCAGGAGGTACAGGAGGCTACAGAGGCTACGGTGAGCTATGATTGCACTTCTGCACTCCATCCTAGATGACACAATGAGATCCCACCTCTCAAAAAAGAAAAAGGAAATGTTGCCATTTGAGATAATATAGATGAACCTGTAGCATAGTACGTTAACTGGAATAAGCCACCAGGCACATAAATGCAAACACTATATGCTCTCACCTAAATATGAAATCCAAACAAGTTGAACTCATGGAATTAAAGACAAGAATGGTGGTTACCATAAGCGGTAGGGAGAAAGAAATGGGAAGATGTTGGTCAAGGTGTAGAAAATTTCAATTATGTAAGGTGAATAGTCCTGGAAATCTAATTTACAGCAATGTGACTATAGTTAGCAATATTATATTGTATACTTGAAATTTGATAAGAGGATAGATCTTTAGTGTTCACACAACACACAAAGAATTTAACTATGTGAGGTGAGGTGATGGATATGGTTGCTGCAATTATTTTATATATATTACTATATGTGTGTATATCCAGATGTCATGTTATACATCTTAAATATATTCCAATTTATTAATTATAACTCAGTAAAGATCAAAAACACTTTTAAAAGAACAAAATATTATTTTTTGTATCTATAATGTCTCTACAGGATTTTGGTTTTGTTTATTTCTTGACAATAATAAATTGACAAAAATAATCTCTATATGTTTGCCAAATTAGTGGCCCTAGATCATCACTAGATAATCATAGTTGTTATAAATGAGTAGATTATTGGTTTGGGAGCATATGTATGGCGGTTATATGTGTGTAATTGCCCTTATCACAATGATTGCTACCAATTAAAACATTAAATAAGAATATATTAAATTTTCTTACAAGTTGACAATTAAATGATTAAATATATAGCAACAGCTATGTTCATAGACCATCTTTGATTTAGTAGACTTTCAAATATACTAAAGAATATTTAAAATTCTATCTCAGCAACTGTTGAAAAATCTTCAGAACTGTCTATACTATTAATTTTTAAATTCCCTCTATCCTTGTCCGTTGAGTTCAGTATAATCAATCTTTTAACCCTGAAATACAAATAAATAATGTTTATTGAAGTCATCCACAACGTCTACATTTCCAGTTACTCAACCCTTTTTGTTTTTTCTCCATCTTGAAAAGAAATGTTCTTCAGCTGGACACAGTGGCATAAACCTGTAATCTCTGCACTTTGGGAGACCAAGGCAGGAGAATTATTTGAGCCTGGGAGTTTGGAGAGAGCCTGGGCAAAAAAGTGAGATGTCTCTCCAAAAAAAATAAAAGAGGTATGCACATGTAGTCCCGGCAATTTAGGAGGCTGAGGTGGGAGGACCACTTGAATTCAGGTGTTTGAGGTTAGAGTGACCTAAGTTTGTACCACTGCACTCCAGCCTGGGCAACACAATGATACCCTGCCTCCAGAAAAAAAAAAAAAAAAAAAAAAAAAACATTGTTCACTTGTCTTTAAGACAACACATACACCTGATCTTCATGCTAATCCATGCCCATTCCAAGTCACTTCCCTTTGCAGGACATTCTTCCTTTTTATGACCTTTAAATACTTCTAGAATTCAGGGTTCAATACTTGTATCTCTTCAATTATTTGTTCATATTAGTTTCATAGGTAATCTCATATATAAGCTTAACTATGGCTCCAACATGTGCTTTTAATTCAAACTAAAACTAAGAACTTCAGAGTGGATCTCTCATAGATACAGCAAACATAAGATGTTTAAATTTATACATCTGCTCCCTCTACTAATCTGCTTCTTTCTGATTATTCATTCTCATCTTAGTAACTGTAAATGGGAATTGAAACATATGTTAATGTTTATTTAATGGTCAATATTTAATACCAATGTTATGAAGCCCCTGCTCTGTCTCTCCCTCCCTGCCTCTGAAAATTAAAAGTAAAAAGAAGATAGGAGAAGAAAAGGATTGTTAGAAAAAGTGTAATGTTAATACTATTACAAATCATCATCTCAATGGAACTATTTCAGAAAATTTGTCAGAAATTGTGACTTCGACATCAACTTGTTAATGATGACAATAATGACAACAACTGAAGACAAGAAAACAATAAAAAATAACATCTACTAAATACCTACTATGTGCCAAGCATCTACTTAAGCATTGTAATAAATTGGTTCATAGAATCTTTGAAGCAGCTAAATAAGAAAAGTGAACACAATGAGACAATGTATTTTTTTGCACTGTCCTAAAATACACAGAATGAAGTAAAGTTGAGAAACAAAATACAATATACAGGAACTGCCAAATCAAGGATTTTCTATTGTGACTTTACATTTGGGCCAAATGAGAAGTAGAAATTTTTCCCCAGTGAAAGATTATTCCTTGAAACAGCTTTGGTTAAGTTTTGGTCTTCTGCGGATCATGATTTATACTCTCTTCTAAACGCAGAAAACATACATTTTTAAAGGATATTTTTCACTTACCCTTATTATTCCAAGTAAACTAAACATAATTAATTATTCAACAAACTTCCCATATGTAGAAAGTTCATGAAAAAAAAACTTGCCAATATAAGGTCTGAAAATTACATAGGGATTAATAGTCCCCTATAATCTTTGTAGTTGAGGAGGGCAAAAGAAGCATCAGTTTGTCCGAAAGCACACTGGGCAAATCTGTGAATATAAATTTTATACAACAGGTTATTCAGAGACTATGCCTAAACTGTTCTTATTCAATTACCAAAATAGCTACCCCACTACATGCTACGTCCTTGAAAATAAAGATTGATGCTTCCTGTCTATACAACATTTCAGTGCTCAATCCATGTGACCATGTTAAGCAAGTAATGCATGATCAATTTTTACAAGAACAGGCTTGTATAATGAATAAAATGCATAAGCAGCTTGTAAGCATCCTGATACACTGGTTTCAGCAGTGTGTTTAAGAGTATTACACAGTAATTTTCATGGGACTCTACAGTAGACATTCTGTTACCCATTTAGGAATACAGAGTTTTTACTGAGGGAAAAAACACTACAAATAATCCATAATTTGTGTCAATGGACAGTACACAGACACTAGAAGAGACTGATGGAAAGGACAATGACTCAAGTTAGGGAGAGCTGCAGACAAAGCTAACAAATATATGAAGTCCCAATTTAACTAAAATAAAAGTATCCAGCACTTTGTAAGATATATGTGAGGTTACTACTCTTGTAGAGAAATATAGATAAGTATTATGAAAGGCCTACTTAAAGGAAATTACCCACAAGCTTTAGAGAAACTGAAGAGTCCTGAAATAAATAGAAGGCAACAGCTATGCAGAGTGGGTAAAACAAAAACAGTGTAATATGCAAATAAAAAGATAGCAGAACTTGGAAAAAGGAATCATAGTAGACATATTTTCATTGTTTTACTAAAATAAATTATGCAAGTCCAATAGAAATAAAGATCCAGATTTGGAATATAAATCCTAATCAACAGTATTTCCAAGAATATACAACGATATGATAAAACTGCATATTGTAAATTTCCTATTTGAATATTAATTTGGAAAGAATGATTGTGCATTATTTTAAGATGTAAATAAAATTATCTTTGATATTGATGTTTTAAATAGAGCTAGATTGATGATGATATGGTTTGACTGTGTCCCCACTCAAATCTCATCTTGAATTGTAGTTCCTATAATTCCCACAGAATGTGGGAGGGACCCAGTAGAAAATAAATGAGTCATGGTGGAGTTTCCTCCATACTGTTCTCATGGTAGCAAAAAAAAGTCTCATCAGATCTGATGGTTTTACAAGGAGAGACCTCTTTCACTGGCTTTCATTCTCTTTTGTCTGCCACCATATAAGATGTGCCTAAAACCTTCTGCCATGATTGTGAGTCCTCCCCAGCCACAAGTGAGTCCATTAAACTTCTTTTTCTTTATAAATTGCCCAGTTTTGAGTATGTCTTTATCAGCAGCATGATAATGGACTAATGTGGTAAATTGGTACCAGTAGAGTGGGGTGCTGCTGTGAAGATACCCAAAAAGCAACTTTGGAGTGGTTAACAGGCAGAGGTTGGAACAGTTTGGAGGACTCAAGAGAAGACAGGAATATGTAGGAAAGTTTGGAACTTTCTAGAGACTTGTTGAATGGCTTTAACCAAAATGCTGATAATGATATGGACAATGAAATTCAGGCTGAGGTGGTCTCAGTTGGAGATGAGAAACTTGTTGTGAACTGGAATAAACGTGACTCTTGCTATGTTTTAGCAAACAGACTGGCACCATTTTGCCCCTGCCCTAAAGATGTTTGGAACTTTGAAACTGAGGGAGATGATTTAGGTTATCTGGCAGAATAAATTTTGAAGTACCAAAGCATTCAAGAAGTAACTTGAGTGCTATTAAAAACATTCAGTTTTAAAAGTGAAACAGTATAAAAGTTCAGGAAATGTGCAGCCTGATGATGCAACAGAAAAGAATTCCCATTTTCTGGGGAGAAATTCAGGCCTGCTACAAAAATTTGCACAAGTTATAAGGAGCCATATGTTAATCACCAAAACAATGGGCAAAAGGTCCTTTGCAGCAGTTCTTTCCATCACAGGCCTGAAGGTTTAGGAGGAAATAATAGTTTAGTGGAATGGGCCCAGGGCTCTCCTGTTGTGTGCAGCCTAGGGACTTTGTGCCCTGCGTCCCAGCTCCTCTAGCCATGGCAAAAAGGGGTCAAGGTACAGCTCAGGTCATGGCTTCAAGGGTACAAATCCCAAGCCTTCACAGCTTCTACATGGTGTTGAGCCTGCAGGTAAACAAAGTCAAGAATTCATGTTTGGGAACCTCTGCTTAGATTTGAGAGGATGTATGGAAATGCCTGTGTGTGCAGCCAGAGGTGTACTGAAGGGGCAGAGCCCTCAGAACTTCCGCTAGGGCAATGCAAAAGGGAAATTTGGGGTTGAAGCCTCCTCACAGAGTTCCCACTAGAGCACTGTTTAAAGGAGCTATGAGAAGAGGGCCACTATCCTCTAAACACCAAAATTGTAGATCAACTGACAACTCAGACCATGCACCTGAAAAAGCTGCCCACATTCAATACCAGCCTATAATAGCAGTCTGAAGGGGGGCTGTACCCTAAAAAGCCATAGGAGCAGAGCTGTTCAAGACCATGGGAACCTACCTCTTGCATCAGCGTGACCTGAATGTGAGACATGGAGTCAAAGGAGATCATTTTGAAGCTTTGAGATTGACTGCCATGCTGGATTTTACACTTGCATGGGGCCTTTAGCCCCTTTGTTTTGGCCAATTTCTTCCATCTGGAATGGCTGTATTTACCCAATACCTGTACCCCTTGTATCTAGAAAGTAACTAGCTTGCTTTCGATACAGGTTAATAAGTGGAAGGGACTTGCCTTGTCTCATATGAAACTTTGGACTGTGGACTTTTGAGTTATTGCTAAATGGGTTAAGATGTTGGTAAAATTTGGGAAGGCATGGTATGTTTCGAAATGTGAGGACATGAGATTTGGGAGGGGCCAGGGTGTAATAATATGGTTTTGCTGTGTCCCCACCCAAATCACATCTTGAATTTTAGCTCCTATAATTTCCACATGTCATGGGAGGGACCCAGTGGGAAACAATTGAATTACAGGGGCAGTTTCCCCCTTACTGTTCTCATCGTAGTGAATAAGTCACAGGAGATCTTATTGTTTCATAAGGGGAAACGCCTTTCACTTGGCTCTCATTCTCTCCCGTCTGCCACCAGGTAAGACGTGCCTTTTGCCTTCTTCCTTGATTGTAAGGCCTCCCTAGCCAGGTGGAACTGTGAGTCAATTAAACCTCCTTTTCTTCATAAATTACTCAGCCTTGGGTATGTCTTTATCAGCAGCTTGAAAACAGACTAATACAGATGAAATTGATTCTCTTTGTACCTCATAATATTAACATTTCACATTATTATGGTACAACTATCAAAACTAAGAAACTATAGCTCTTGTTTCTTTCTTTTATTTTTTTTTACCAGTTTTTAAACCAATACTCTTTCTGGGTACTATCTAGGATTACATTTTGAATTTGCTAGTCAAGATCTTTATCCTCCTTTAATAAGTGACAGTTATTTAGTTTGTTCTTGATTTTCATGATCTTGATATTTTTGAAAAGGATAGGTGAAAAGGATTAACTTTTATAACATGTTTAAGGTCATGTCTGCCCAGTACTTCAATGAAAAGTCATTATTTCCTTCTTTTTATATTCAACAAATATTTTAGAGGATGCATTGAAGCTGTGAGATTATGCTATTTTTAAAACTTAATTTTAGCATTCATCTGTTTATCTTGCCAGCAGAATTTATCATTGTGCTATTCTAATGGTTGTTTATGTTTCCCTCATTCCTCCTAGTTTTATTAATTGGAATTTTTCTGTAAAGAGGTCTTTTTATCCATGTTTATTGTTTCAAATATTTTAGTATGAACTAATTTATATTATTTATTTTATTATTTGGGCTATAATATATACAATCCTTATTTGTATTTCTGTTCAATGTTTTAGTTTTGAACATTGAGTGTTCTTTCAGAAAATAAATGTTGAGATTGGGGTAAGACACAGCTAGGAAGTGCTGCACCCACTGAGAGTGAACAAATCATCTAGTAAACTACCATAATTTGGGAATGTCTTCAGTAGAATATGCCAAGAGTGGCTGGAAGGGACACTGAAGCTGAAGCTGATTGGGGGAGCTTCATGAGATACCCAAATACTAGGGCTAGTTTCCACCCCCTAGCAGCTCCTGGGAAGAGGCTGAGTAAGGTAAATGAGGGATACCTAACTTGCTGTGGACATCCAGGATTCTAGCTACAGGGGACTCTGTGTTTCCCATGGATGTGTGACTTCCCTTGTGAGCAGACAGAGATAGGCCTTCAGAATGTACAAAGCCCAGATGTTTTTGTGTGCTGGGAAGCTCTAGCAGAACACAGTCATAGACACCAATCCTCCAGATCTCCCTATCCCCTTCCAACAGGATCTGGCCACAGCTGATTTCTGAGCCAGAGGAGTGTGGGTCTGTTTTCTTACAAGACTGGGGCATGTCTGTTCTACAACCCTCCTGCCTGCTGGCACCTCCAGGGGTCCATCCCTAGAGTGCTAAGACTGTGTTACTCAAGTTGCAGATGAACAGCACAGCCTTGCATCCCAGCATTAGCACATTTCTCTACCTGAGTATTTTCTTGGTGAGCAGGGAGCACATTAGATCCCTCAGTGCAGCCAGAGCATGACCCTAAGCTGGGATACCTCTTGGCAACCTCAGATCTGTGGCTTACAGCTTAGGAGCATTGAGCTAAGATCTATGGCCAGCACTTGGGTGTGGAGGGTAGAAGCCCACTTTCAGAACACTAAGAGGGATGACACATGTGGGTTCCTAGGTAAGAGTGGGAGCAGAGTGTTCCTCCTCCAACAGGATGGTACAGAAAGGGTGTGGCCTATCGCTCTGCCACAGCCCATGCCCAAGGGAGGACCAAAGCCCAGAACACCTAACAAAAAAAAAGTGGACATGGGACCTGGTGAGGGGGCTGTCTCTCTCCCTCTCACACTGAGAGCATGCCTGACAACCTGAGGAGTACAAAATAGCTTTGTGGCTAGCTATTGGCCTAACCATTACTCTCTATTAGCACATTAAAAAGTTAATACATCACAATCAAGCATGCTTTATCACTGGAATGCAAGGCTGGGTCAACATATACAAATTAATAAATGTGATTCACCACATAAACAGAATTAAGAACAAAAACCATATGATCATCTCAAATGGTTTTTATTATGAAATAATAAATTAAAATTATTTATGAAATAAATAAAAATTTCATAATAAAAACTCTCAAATAAAAACTCCTTTGACTATGCATCAAAGGAACATACATAAAAATAATAAGAGCCATCTATGATAAACCCACAGCAACATTATAATAAATGAGCAAAAGCTAAAATCATTTTCCTTCAGAACTGAAGCAAGACTGTCATGACTCCTATTCAGCACAACATCAGAAGTCCTAAGCAGAGTGATTATGCAAGTGAAAAACAAGATATCAGAATAGGAAAAGAATAAATCAAACTATCTATCCTTACTGACAAAATAATTCTATACTTAGAAAATCCTAAAGATTTCATCAAAAGGCCATTATAATTTGTAAATAATTATTGCAAGATTTCAGGATACAAAATTAATTTACAAAAATCAGTAGCATTTCTATTCATCAGTAATGTCCAGGCTGACAGTCATATAATAAACACAATCCAATTTACAATAACCATAAGGAAAATGAAATACTTAGGAATACAACTAACAAAGAAGGAGAAAGATATATACAAGAAGAAATACAAAATACTGCTGAAATAAATCATAGATTAACCAAACATTCCATGATCATGGATTGAAAAAAAATCGGTATCATTAAAGCAGCTGTACTGTCCAATGCAATGTACAGACTCAACACATTTTCTATCAAACTGCCAATATCATTCTTCACAGAAAGAAATTAGAAAAAATGCATTTCTAAAATTCATGTGGAATGAAAAGAGGCCAAATAGACAAAGAAATCTTAAGCAAAATGAACAAAGCTGGAGGCATCACACTGCCGGACTTCAAACTATACTATAAGGCCACAGTAACCAAAACAGCATAGTACTGGTAGAAAATCAGACACATAGACCAATGGAGCAGAATAGAATACAGAAATAAAGCTGCATGCCTGTAGCTATCTGATCTTTGACAAGACTGAGGAAAGCAAGTAATAGTGAAAGAACTTCCTGTTCAATAAATGGAGTTGGGTTAGCTGCCTAGCCATATACAGAAGAGTAAACTGGACCCACACCTATAAATATACACAAAAATTAATCCAAAATGGAATAAATATTTAAGTGTAAGATCTCAAATTATGAAAATCATTGAAAAATTTAGAAAATGCCCTTTGTACATCAATCATGGCAAAGAATTTTTGGCTAAGTCCCCAAAAGTAATTGAAATGAAAACAAACATTTACTTTTGTGACTTAATTAAATGAAAGAGCTTCTTCACAACAAAAGAAACTATCAACAGAGTAAACAGGCATTCCACAAAACAGGTGGAAGTTTGTTGTATGCAAACTATGAATACAAGAAAGGTCTAAGAAACACAGTCTATGGGGAACTTAAACCAACAAGCAAAAAACATATAACCCCATTAAAAAATGGGCAGAGGACATGAACAGACAGATACTTCCCAAAAGAAGACACATAAGTGGCAAACAAACATATGAAAAATGCTCATCAACCCTAATCATTAGGGAAATGCAAATCAAAACCACGGTGAGATAACATCTCACACCTATCAGAATGGCCATGATAAAAAGAAAAAGAAAAAGAAAAAAAACCTCAAAATCAATAGATGCTGGTGAGGTTGCAGAGAAAGGGAACACTTTTACATTGATTTTGGGAATGTAAATTAGTTCATCCAATATGAAAAATGGTTTAGATATTTCTCAAAGAACTTAAAATAGAGCCACCATTCAACCCAGCAAATCCATTACTAGGTATATACCAAATGGAAAATAGATCATTATACCAAAGACACATCCACTCATATGTTCATCCCCATGCTATTCACAATAGCAAATACATGGTATCAACCTAGGTATCCATCCATGCTGTACCGGAAGAAGAAAATGTACCTATTCTCCATGGAATACTATGCAGCCACGAAAATAATGAAATCATATCCTTCGTAAAAACATAGATGGAGCTGGATGCCTTAGTACTAAGTAAATTAACACAGAACAGCAAACCAAATACTGCATGTTTTCCCTCATAAGAGGGAGCAAAACATTGAGCACATATGGATATAAACATGGAAATAATATACAATGCATACATTAGAGGGTATAGGGATGAAGGGAGAAAATAGTTTGAAATATTATCTACTGAGTACTATGCTAATTACCTGGGTTCAATATCCACAAAAAACAAAACTGCATGTGTGTCCCCTGTATATAAAAGTTGAAATTTTTAAAACATGTATATTTGCACAAATACATATTTCTGAAACTATGTGTGTATTATACACACACACACAAATATATTTCTGAATCACTGCATTTGTACTAATTCCTCCAATTACAGCTTACAGAGTTCATTAGTAACTATGACTTCTAAGTATGCAGTGGTGTCTGATTTTGGTTTTACTTTGCATTTTTGATACTAATAACTAATGATGCTGAAAATGTTTATACTTAATGTGCTAACAATATACATAAAATTTAATAAAGTATCTCTATAGAACTCTGTCCATTTAAACAATTTTAAAATTATCTAATGAATGTTTTACTTTGAGAAACTTTTATATAGTTTGGATATACATTCTTTATCAGTTGGGATTAGCAAATATGTTTCTTCTAATGTGTAGTTTGTATTTTTAGCAGTTAATTATGTAGAAAAGAATTTGTCTATATTGATACACTTGGATAAATGAACTTATTTCTTTTTTGGCTTGTGTTATGTTATTGTATCTAAAAAAATCTGATAAACATACGATGATACAAATGTTTGCTTATATCTCCCTTTGACTCTCTTATGCCTATACCACTTACAATTGGTTCAATACACATTCAAATTAATTTTTCAGTTAAACAAGAGTTTTGTTAGGAGGTTCAAATTCTTTAAGTTTCATATGAACATCAAATGTTTCCAACAGCATGGAAATGATAAAAAAAAAAGACTATTATTTTCCATTAATTTACCTTTATATCTCCATCCATAATTAGTTGTCTATATTTGCTTAGGTCTATTTTGAAGTTCTATATTCTATTTTATTGATCACTGTGTCCGTGCTTTTGCCAATCCATAATACCTTGATTATTGTAGTCTTATACTGAGTCTTGAAATTAAGTACTGGGAGTTGTCCCATTTTGTTCTTCTATTTTAAAACTGTTTGTAATTTCTCTTTCTTTCCATATAAATTGGAGTATCAGTTAGTTAAAATTTACAAAAAATCTTTCTGATATTTTTGTTGGGATTACACCAAATCAACAGGTTAAATTACCTTCTTACCAATATAGATAATAAATATACATAGCACATTTCTTCATTTATTCATATATTCTTTCATTTTGTCATCAATCTTTTATATTATTCAGTATAAAGCTTTTATATATATATATACGTGTATATATATGTATATATATACACGTATATATATATATATATATACACGTATATATATACACGTGTGTATATATATACACGTATATATACGTGTATATATATACACACGTGTATATATATTGATTTATAAGTGAGTTACCTTTTACGGTGTACTATGGATTTATTATTTTTCTTTAGATTTTATTTGTATTTTTAATTAAGCGTGAATGCTCCCTTTGAGCAAGGCTTTCATGCAATGAATGTACCAAGCACACTGGCCTTGAGTTGTAATTTATTAAAATCTTTGCTCTTCTATGTTGTTTCACATAAAAGAGGCTTTCTCAAAATAGGTTAGAAGTAAAACAGGTATACAAAGTTTGTCATTTTCAATAAGAAATATCTTTCAAGGATATTTCTTCTCACATTTTGTGGGGGTTTCCTCCACATATACTACAAAATAGAAGTATGTATTTTTCCCTATTTGTCTGTTTTATTTTGATCTCTGTTCCCTCTTTGCACTGAGAGATTTTGATTCCTAGGATCATGCTTGTCATGAAGAAGAAGAAGCATTCAGGGGAATTTAGCCTTTCTCCACCTCCTGCTGTGACTGCCTCTATGGCTATTTGCTTTAAGTTGCCTGAGATGCACGCACAACAAACAACACCAACCTGAAACTGCACATCTACAGAAATGCAGCAAAACTGCTTTATAAACAGCATTTCCCTTTAAAACAAATACATCCAATTTTCCTCTTTGGCTTTACATTTCAAAATGTATGTTAGTATATAAATGATATACTCCTTGAATTTTTAGATTAAAAACATTTATAGATAGCATTAAAATCAAACTGAAATATATCATTTTAAAAGAGTTGTAATTTTCCATCAAGAAGGATGAGCAAAAAGCAGACAAAAAAGGGTTGTAATTTATTAATGGATTTTATGTTTTATAAATTTTTATTTCTAAACTGTGGTTCATATTTACAGTATATTACCATATATATAGTGATAAGACATGTTATAATGATGTATCAATAAAAATGGAAAGTGATCGCATTTATGTAATTAAAATGCTTGCCCAGGTAGCTTAGATTCACCTGGTAATCTCTCCATGGCCATCCTTACGTGTTTAACTTTTTTTTTCAAATATATATCAGGAATCATCTAATTGTTCATGCTAAATTGCTTTAAACATTCTATTTCTAATTTATTTTTGGCAAGAAAACATAATGGTAAATTAATATTTTACCATTTATCAACTTTGTATTGAAATATGTTACTGTTAGAATTTTATTCAATTCTTAAATCTATTCTTTGCCATGGATAGAAACTATGCTCTCACCTTTAATTTCTGTTCAATAATAGTTTTTTTTTTCCTTTTTTATAAAATCTGCTTAGGCTTACTGTTTTGTGGGTTGTAAACAGAGGTTTGCTTGTGCTGTTGCCCTAAGTACAAGAGGGATTCCTAATTCTATTAAAATAAAACAAGAAATAATGTCTTACTTAAGTGTTTCAGCTTGGACTATATAACCGAGATCTCCAAGCATTTCTGAAAAATCACCAACAAAACAAAATTACTCAGAGCAAAGATACTATGGCTGGTCTGACTCATTATCATTTGACTCTAAGATTTATAATCAGAATATACAGTCAGAAATTATGTATTGATTAACTCCAATTTTATTGTGAATGGATACAATAAACATATTGATTACCCTCATTTTAAATAGATACAAAATAATATCTCCTAAATTTAATGCCACAGTAATTATAACATTGTTTTATTTACATGTATGAACATACTAACTACTACAAAAGCTCATCTTACCTGTATCTACTAACTTGAGCTCTAAGTAGGCCATTCTGTCAAAATACAGTAAAATTACCATGTTCCTCTGAGTACAATGATAGATTTTGAAAGTCAAGTAGTAAATTAGAGTCTCAAGATAATTCCAAACAGAGAATTTTGCACAGATAATATCAGCATTTAGGTTCAATGAAGAACAACATGAGAGTCTAAAAAAGTTTAAATGTCAAAACGACGGGTAAGTTCCCTAGTCACCTACACAATTCTTATTTTTAACAATTCTAAAAGATAAATCTTGCTAAGATTAGGTTTCTGCTTCTGGCAATTTTCTTTCCCTGAATTAACAAGATCATCTAGATTCTTTCAAAATTATTGTAGCATAGTTTCTTTTGTCATGTAAACTGGGACTTAATAATGTATTTATTAATTAATAATCAGGAAAATTTTCTAGGATGGATTTAGTTATTATATAATTTTATTGACATTTGGTCTTTATGATAGAGCTGTGTGTCTTGGGTCTTGTAGTATATGTTCTTTTCCATTGCTATTCACATAATTGGAGAACAAAATAAAGGGAAACCAAGAGTAAACCTGACCTTTGGTAAATCATCTAGACATGCATTTCAATCTGCTCACTTCCTTTCATATAATCCCATTAACTAAAAACCTAATTCTTACAATGTTAGAATTTCTCTCCAAAATCTTATAGCAAGATGTAGAAAAGCAAATTAAATAAACTCTAGAATAAAAAAAATAATTTACAGTTAGAATTGGATTCAGGTGTCTCCACTGAGAAAGACATAAAGCCAGTAGATGAAGCTGTGTAGTAATTTTTCACCTCTGCAGACAGAAGCTCTGTGGTTGAGCACACACCAAAGGAATATTTACTCTCTTCCATTCTCCTTAGCCCACCCTCCAAGACAGTGAGTAAATCTTGTTCATAGGTCAAGAACATCCTTTTTTAAATTTCTTCTAAATAAAAGAAAAAGAAAAAGTGGGATACATGTGCAGAACATACAGGTTTTTTACATAGGTATACATGTCCCATGGTAGTTTGCTGTACCTATTGACACATCCTCTAAGTTCCCTCCCCTCAGCCCCACCTCATAATAGGCCCTGGTGTATGCTATTCCCATCTCTGTGTCCACATGTTCTCAATGTTCAACTCCCACTTATGAGTAAGAACATTTACTTTTTGGTTTTCTGTTCCCATGATGGTTTGCTGAGGATGATGGCTTCCAGCTTCATCCATGTCCCTGTAAAGGATGTGATCTCATTCCTTTTTACAGCTGCATAGTATTCCATGGTGTATATGTACCACATCTTTATCCAGTCTATCATTGATGGGCATTTGGGTTGGTTCCATGTCATTGTTATTGTAAATAGTGCAGCAATAATCATGTGTGCATGTGTCTTTATAGTAGAATGATTTAT
This sequence comes from Leontopithecus rosalia, assembly GCA_028533165.1. Lineage (NCBI taxonomy): Eukaryota > Metazoa > Chordata > Mammalia > Primates > Cebidae > Leontopithecus > Leontopithecus rosalia. Next base: position 163,832,913 of record CM052648.1, on the reverse strand, counting down.
ATTCCTTTGTTCATATACTCAGTAATGGCCTGGCTGGCTCAAATGGTATTTCTGGTTCTAGATCCTTGAGGAATTGCTATACTATCCTGCACAATGGTTGAACTAATTTACATTACTGTCAACAGTGTAAAAGTGTTCCTATTTCACCACAGCCTTGCCAGCATCTATTATTCCCTGATTTTTTAATAGTAGCCATTCTGACTGGCATGAGATGGTATTCTGCTGTGGTTTTTATTTGCATTTTCTGATGATTAGTGAGGTTGAGCTTTTTTGCCTATGTTTGCTGGGCACATTAAATGTCTTCTTTTGAGAAGTGTTTGTTTATATCATTTGCTCACTTTCTGATGGCATTGTTTTTTTTCTGTAAATATATTTACATTTCTTGTGAATTCAGGTTATTAGGCCTTTGTCAGATTGGTAGATTGTAAAAATTTTCTCCCATTCTATAGGCGGCATATTTGCTCTGATGATAGTTTCCTTGACTGTGCAGAAGCTCTTTAATTAGATCTCGTTTGTGAATTTTGGCTTTTGCTGCAATCACTTTTGGTTTGTTATCATGAAGTCATTGCCCATACCTATGTCCTGAATGGTATTGCCTAGGTTTTCTAGGGTTTTTATGGTTTGGGGTTTTACATTAAAGTCTGTAATCCATGTTGAGTTAACTTTTGGACATACTTCTCTTTATCTTTCTAAACTTTGCATTGAAACTCCTTCATATTTTATATATTCCTAAACTACAATTCCCTCTATCTTTGTTTACAATCAGGGTCTTTCTTTATTGTCAAATTCTCTTCCAGACCCTACTTTCCTTCCTTCCTACCTCTCTTTCCTTCCTTTTTTTCTTTTTCTTTTTTTATTGTCAAATTCTCTTCCTTGCCTTTCTCTTTCTTTCTCTCTCTTTCTCTTTCCCTTCCTACCTTCTTTTCTTCTTTTTTTTTTTGACAGAGTTTCACTCCAATACAAAAAATGAGAATCCAAAAAACAGGTTATGAGTCAAAGTAGCATATTACTGAAACATACACTGTTAGTCTAAAATTATTTTAAAAATAAAAAAGAATATTTTTATTCCCTATTATATATAACTAGTTTGACACAAGAAATTGGTTAAGATGTAAATGATGGCGTATCTTAGAAAAAAATCTTTATGCAACTCTTTCTAAAAGTAGAAGTCTCTGGAGAGCAAATAGCTTAGCAATGATTGCCAGTATGATCTTGAAACACTAGTTTAAAGCTATTTCAGATGCTCTACATGCTGTGCTCATTGTTACAAATTAATAATCATGAAATGAAAAGATGTAATATTTTTCCTTACAAAACTTATAATTCTACTAAGATAAAAACAGAATCAGTTCAATAGACTTTAAGGAAACTCTAAGAGGAAATAATAGAAAATAAATAGTCTAAAATATTTTCAGCAGTTATAAAACCATACTGTTAGAAATTCAAAGTTACTAAAATCTGAAATGTCACAATGTAACAGAAGAAAATACTGTTTAATCTGGCATGTATAACAATTTTGAAATTCCAAACAAACAAACAAACAAAAAAAAACACACATATCTCTACAAGTAACATAACCTTAAACACACTTTCTTGGATGAAGGATTTGAAAATTTTGTTTCCAAGCTTCCTTTTTTTTTTGAGATGGAATTTGACTCTTGTTACCCAGGATGGAGTGCAATGGTGCCATTTCGGCTCACCACAGCCTCCACCTCCTGGGTTCAGGCAATTCTCCTGCCTCAGCCTCCTGAGTAGCTGGGATTACAGGCACACACCACCATACCCAGCTAATTTTTTGTATTTTTGGTAGAGATGGGGTTTCACCATGTTGACCAGAATGGTCTCGATCTCCTGATCTCGTGAACCACCCACCTCGGTCTCCCAAAGTGCTGGGATTACAGGCTTGAGCCACTGCGCCCGGCCCTAAGCTTCTTAAAATTGATAATCAAAACTTTAGCACTGGAAAAATATTGAAATACAATATAAGATTATCATAAAGGTGTTACATAGAAATACATGTTTTTAAAATCTAAATTTCCCTTTTTTAAGCATAACTGAAGATGATTGGTTGCCTATGTCCACAAAATTGTAAAATATTTACATGATTTGGCATTCAATTATTCAATATGAAGAACAAAAGTTCACATCTGAAGCAAACAATGGGCTTTTTAAAATGTTTTAAAAGTTAAAAATGTGAAAAATCTAGTGCTAGCATTTTAATATACTAATTAATATATGGAACAAGCATATTAAAAACTAGATTTGTATAATAAATTAATAATTATATTATTAAAATAGGTCCCCTTATACAACTATTATAATAGTCACAAATTATATTCATATGAATATATTGTATGATATTCTACCACTAATTGTATTGTCATTTTCTGAAGTGAATTAATATTATTCATGTTCATCTTAATATTCATGTTATTATTCATTAATTCATCTTTAATTAACATTCATGTTATTAGTATTTTATACTTAAATGTTGTCTAATTTTCTTATGATATTTTATCTTTTCACCTGATGGATAACTAAATATGTGGATATATAAATATACATAGAAAAAAATGACACAAAGAATACTATGTGACTTCTCAGTGATGATTCAGAATGTGAAAGATTTTAAGCTTCAATTTAACTTTATATATAGTATAAAAGTATATTCATTATGTCCAATAGTGTACAGAAAAATATGATATATGTTTGAATATTTAAATAAACTAAAACACATTACAAAATGTATTTTGCTAAAACACATTACAAACCAGATGAAAATAACATATAACATATAAGCAAATAAAATGGATAATGGCCTATTCAGCATCTGAAATGAGCAACGGGCTTTCATAGCAGAAGTAACCAAGGGCAGTATCTTTGGTTGAAAAACTTCTTTTTGGTTACTGCCATCTAGAGGATTTTAGGAGATAGCTGTGGTGGCTTCCAGGACATTCCAAATTCCAATTTGTTCTGTTAATTTCTACTGCTACCTCAGCCTTGTGATTTTGGTGTGATAATTCTTAAGTCAGTTGCATTGGGTTCCATACAGCCATCCACTGGAACACAGAGTCAGGATCATTTATGGTTATTTCTCTCACATCAGAAGAAGAAGTATAGATAGATGAAGGTCAATTTGGAACACTCTGAGCTTTTGAGAATATAAAAATTGCATTTTATTCTAAATAAGATTGAGGTTGTTTTGGGTCTCAATATTTGTAGTATTGTCGGTAAACAAGAGAGGAGAGCATGCCAGGAATAGAGTGGAAACTTCATTAGGAACATGGAAGTTAATTTAAACTTTGAAAGCTTTGTTGTACTTAAGGACAAAATAATTTCATAAAATAAATAAAAATTACTGTCTCCCAGTAATTTGATGGTACAAACAAGAAGTTGCATTGATTTCCTGTATGTAAAATGCACTCTGTCCCTTTAATAACTTATACACTAAATTATAACTAAATAATACCATGAATACTAAAATGAAAATAATTACTTTAAAACCAACAAAATACAATTCTCATGAAAGATTGAAAAACAATGGAGAGAGCCAGCTGGTTGTCTAAAAGACAATTAAGAACCCTAAGAGCTAGAAATACACAACAATGTGAAAATATTTTCTACTGGTATGTAATTACATTACTGAGATAAATGAAAAGAAAATATTATGAAGAATAGGAAAAAGGAGACACAACCTAGAAGTTCTAGAAAATAACTAGAAACATCAGATAGGAAAAGACAATGGTGAAAAATATTAATGACATTAACGTTAGGTAGTTAAAAATCAGCCAAAAAAGGTTAAGATGCACGTAGGGAAGAATGAGAAGCTCTAATCCATCTGACTATAGTTCAAAAAGGAGTGATTGTTAGAATGGAAAAGGAATGGTTTGACATATTGGATGTGGCAATATATATAATCCATCAGATTTCAGAAGCAAGCCAAGTCCCGGACTTCTACCTAGATTGATCTAGACCACAAAAATGTATCATAATAAAAAATATACGTATTTTAGAAAGGTAACCTCTCAAGAATTATAAAATCCAGTCACGACATACTGGCAGAGATAATAGAGACATATTAAGTGATTCTGCTCTCTTTTCTATAGGCTGTCGACATTTTAGCAGATGAGTCACTTATAAAATGTTCAGTAATCCAGCACTTTATTTTATTATCTAATTTTGCATCATTTCTTAAGAAACATAATAGAACTATAAGTAGAGATGTATTAAGAACTCATAGTTATTAATTAATAACGAACTGGCAAAGTGCAAATCAATACCAGCATGAAATCAGTACAAATTATATCCTCACTGACTAAACAACACATTTTAGCTCTCAATATTCATTGGGCTGTTTAGAGCATGTGGTAAAGCTCTTAAAACCAAGAAGTCTCACATGTAATATTCAATTTTTTAATTATGGGAGACATACAAGAGATAATTTAGCATCAAGGAGAAAAGGAAAAGAATTACAGGTATAAATACTATTTGTTTATATACTAATTTTGAAGCTAGAATTACTTGGCTTCACCAATGTTTTAAGTCTCCCTAATATTTCCCTCTTCTTTTTTATTTGGAAATTTTAATCTATTTATTTGTTTCAAGACCTGGTTATAAGACTGGCTAATTTTTACATTTTTGGTTGATACAAGATCTCACCTTGTTACCAAGCCTGGTCTGGAACTCCTGGGCTCACTCACTTAGGCCTCCTAAAAGGCTGGGATTACAGGAATGAGCCACTGCACCCAGGCTTTGTATTCTCTTTCATTCAAACCTGCATATCATCTGTTTGATTACTATGGCTGTGAAATTATCTGTATGCAGTGATTGCAACTTCTTTTTACCCCTTTGGAAAGAAATTGTGTGACAGAAAACACAAGCAAAGACATTTAGTGACTAGACTGCCACATAATGGTAAAGATACTAAGTACTGATTTCCATTACCCAGGATTGCCGTGGGTGGCAACAAGCTGGGGCCGGTAACACTGGTGGTAAAAAAAAAATTCACCAAGACAGTTGTAGGTAAAGAAAGACAGATTTATTAGAGAAAGTAGGAAAATAAGTTCCAGGAAAGCAATAGGAAGATCAGCAGAGAGGCACTGACTACAAACAGACAAAGGCTTGCTGAGAATTTTATAGAACAGCGCTTGTGCTGGAGAGGGCTATGTGTAGTACTGATAATGCCAAGGTTGCAGTGAGCTAACTTGAATTTTTCTATCAGCTCAGGGTCTGTTGCAAGTCAGGTACAGGAAGATTGTGAGCTATCTGCACATGAGGGCTATGTGCCCTGGAACATGAAGGCAGGCTTAAAACAGCTTGTCTGCTCTTTCTTTTTGCTTTCCACTGCTCCTGCCAGCCTGACTCCTTTCCCCTTATTAGGGCTCCACAAGTATCTCTTATAGTTATGTTGAAGCCACAAGGACTTATCTGACTAGTGAATGGTGAGTGTGTCACTTCAGGTCGAGACTATTAACACCAGTTATGTTTGTTTTTTATCTCCTCTCCCCTTGCAGTGCCTATGGTGACCACGTGTGAAGATAATGAAGCCATAATTGGTAAGACTTGTTGGAATAACAGTTACTAAATAGAATAAAGATACCCTATGTAGTCACCAGATCTAAATCAGTTTTTTAAATGAGAAATATACTTTGGTTTAGTTATGTCACTGAGATCTCAATAGTTGCCATTAAAGTAGTTACCCCACTTAACTATCTTGACTATAAGCCTTTATATAGTAAAATCTTTAAAAAGTCCAAAATTTATCCACATTTATAAATGACACACATAATTTTGTGAGCTTTGTGATGCTTTGTAAAATGTGCATATTCTTTCTTAAGTTTTACATATATGCCAAAAGTTGCTGCATTTACTATCATCCTTAAACTCAAAATATTTTGTTATACTTCGACAGAATTTTAAGAAAATAATAAAAGAGATATACTTTATAATTTAAATGTTTTATTAAACAATGACTTATTTTATACACAAAAATATATAATTGATAAACTGTCTGCTTAACAACTCTCTCCCAATTGGGCACTGTCACTTCACGAGTACCCTGGTCATGTCAAAGAATATTATTCAACAGCTTTCATCGTCCTTGTTCTTCCTGTGTTGTTATATGCCTCCAAAAGTATTAACTGTCCAGGTCTTAACACTGAGATTATCTTTACTTGTTTGTATGCCACATATATGTATGGGATATAAACATATATATGGCATTTACTTGTTTGTATGACATGTATATGCTAATCTATATATAGCATATATGGAGAGAGCTATATAGCATATATAAAAAGAAACATATATATATATAAAGCTAATCTTTATATATGGACAAAGAGTCTACACTTTATAATTATACACACACACATATATATATATTACATATTTGTATCACACATATATACATATATATATGCAAGTACTTACATATACATAGGTGTGTGTATATATGTGTGTGTGTGTAATCAAAGAGTCGATATATGTGTGTATGTGTGTAATCATAAAGTATGAACTCTTTGTGTTTTGTTTTGTTTCTCCACATATTGAGAAACGTGTTTGTATTTTTATAAATGTATAATTATAGTTAGTTTAATGTCTAGATTTTACTGGTAGATTTGGTCATAGGCTCTGTGATGAAACTAAAGAATATGTGCAGTGAGATAGAAAGTCCAATTATTTTGCTTTTACAATGATTCAAAATAATACTTTAGAATATTTGACAGTAACTGAAATAAAACTACAATTCCCCCTTTCAGGAATTTATTTTTAAGATGTGGCTCTAAGAGTTTAAAAATATATCCACATAAGGTGATACGGCATTGTTTTGTAATTGCAAAAGGCTGGAAGCAACTAAACTCTAATACGTAGGAGACTGCTGAAAAGAAAGGTTATATTCACACAATGCTGTGATGTGAAGCTGTTAAAAAAGAGAACAATTATATACATATTACATATATGTTTGTGTGAGCATATATTATATAGATATGAATTGATACAGAATGAAACCAAAGTATAAAAGCAAATATCACCAAGTCTAAAGATATAATAAAAAGATATTCTTGAACTTGACTTAGTAGAATTGTTTTTCACAGTGCTATTAGTGTAGCATTTATAAAAAAGCTTTTTATGCATTGCAAAATGATGTTAGAGAAGAATAGTACAATTATGAAATATGGAGAGTCTAGAAAAATCTTGGCTATAATAGAGATGGGAGTTTCAGTATAAACTCATGATTTTAATACACATACATACACATCAATATATACCTTTTTACTGTATGCAACCATATATACAGATACATATATATTTTGTAACTCTATTTGCTGAATGGTCTTTGAAACAAGACTACCAGTAGCATCAATAGCAATGAATATATCTAAACCCTGATTTTGATTTTAAATACCATGCCCTAATAAAAATAATGAAGGCATCTTAGAGAAGGACAGCTGATGTCAGGCAAGAGATTAAAGGCAAAGGAAGCATAAGCTGCAACTGCAACATCCTGTTGTGCTAAAAAGTAAGGAAGTGTTCAAAGTATTATGGGGTCATGTCGGTTAACACATGAGCTATACTGAAGGAGTTCCACTTCGCCAAATCTAGGAAAACTTGAACTTTAAAAAAAAAAGGGTAGCAGTTTACAAATACAGCCCACTCAATAAAAAGGAAACCTATAAGTCCATACAGATAACAAATGAGAATAAATAATAGACATATGATAGCTAATTAGATACATAGATGCACAGATAACAGAGAAAGGTCAGCTCTCCATTACAGAAGAGTGTCAACTCACAATTAAAAGGCTTAGAAATAATAAGGTTAAAATCACTTTCAAAACCATGATAATAATCATAGATTTATGCAGTAGTTCATGGGTGTAAAAATTTGTGGATTAAACATTAATGAGGAGAATAATATTTACATCATTTCAAAGTACATGCCTCAGTGGAGAGAGAGACAAAACAATTAAGAAAACATAAAAATGTACCAGTTAGCTAATCTAAGTGAAATTTGTAAATTTTGTGAAAACTCTCCAAGTCTTTATTACATTTGAAGTGATCTCAAAATAAAAATTACATAAAACCATTTAATGAACTTTGTCTGCATCAACTAACTTTGCATTAGAACCCAGAGTCTAAACATTGACCAAGGTACAGAAGAGAAAACAAAAGATTTCTATCAAAGAGAAATGAGGTGAACACAATCCAGATTAAAATAATAAATCAGGAATTGTGCTGTGATTGTAAAAATATGCAGGAGCATGAGAAGTTTTCCATTTATACTATGGGTGATGCGGTAGGGTGGTTTTCTAATAGATGTAGGCTATATTGATGACCTACTTCCTAAGAACCGCAGTGATTTTCACACATTTGAATGATTAATAATCACATTAAAACTACAGGTGCAATAACACGTTCTGTTAATTTTGTGCTTCACAAGATTTTAAATTTACTTTACGTCATAGTTTATTTGAATTATTTTCTATTAATAGAGGTTTGTGTCATCAAATTTAATAAAATGATTTAAGTAAAATATGTCCTTCCTGTGGAATATGTACATTAAAAAACATTTATTAAAAATTATATGTATCCTAAAATAAAATTCAGAATGTCATGTAAGTCATTATTTTACTGGTCTATAGTTTTACAGAAGCTTATTTGACTGTTTTTTAATTGTATCATGCTCAGAAGTGTTAGTTTTTATTTGTCTTTACTAGCCTACTCTTACACATACAAAGCAAATGTTTTGCTACTTTCTCTTACAATTTCCAAAATCATAGCCCCCTCCATTATAATTTATTATCTATTAAAATTCATGTTGCATTTAAGTACAGTAAAATCATCACAGTTTTTTATATGTTAATATATTCTAGGCATTTGAAAATTTAACACTGTCTTCTTTCCTTTTTATCTATTTTGAGTTGTCTAGAGGTAGACAAGATTTTCTTTTATATAATTTGTAATAATATTTTGAATTGCCTTATATGGACCATGAAGTTGATAGGTCTATGCTAGGTAATTAGTCAAAAATCAGTTTCCATATTAATTTTACTGTCTAATTATGAAATGTTACCCACATGCTTTGCTATTTAGTACTCCCAAATCATCTATGAATCCTTGCTGTTTTTATATGATAAGGAAATTGGGATAAATAAATTGCTCCATTTGTTCAAGGTAAGTGGCAGACATGAAATCAGACTCAAGTTCTGCAGGAGTTACTGTGTAGTGCATTAAGTTCAAGGACTCTGAATCTGAATTTCTTCAGGGACTGAACACTACATTACCATATAATAGATAAACTTTTATTCTATTACCTCCCATATTTCCTCCCGGTGTTGTTCTGGGCTTTTTTTTTTTTTCTATTCCTGAATTTGCTTACTATATACAATTCCCGTTACATGGGTTTATATATTTTATGTCCTTTCACTGAATATTTGTTTTATATCTTATTTTGAAAGCTGAGTTTTTATTGAGATAGATATTTCCAGACAACGATTCTTATATCTTTGAGCCATATGGTTTTAGAAACCTATTAGATGGGTTCTAAAGCCTCCTAGTCTGTCACATGTTATCACTCAAATTTGTATCACTTATATCAAAGATTTGATCTACTCACAGTCTTCCTTGTTATTCTAATTTGAAAATTACCTTGAAAGATTTAGAAATTAGTACAGTTTTTGACCCATTGGTTTGAGCATCATCCTTAAAGTTGACACTGCCCTTTGTAGCTGAATATTGTTCTATAACAAATATTCAGAGCAGAATGTAAACTATTAAAGTAAAATCCTTCTTTGGTTTTTATGTCTTCACATTTAACAGATTAATCCTTGGTTCATCCTCCTCTCAGTACTATAACAACTTTCCATTTTAGAAGACATATATTATCTGGAAGAATGATAGTTCCTTAAGAATATCTTAAAATATTATTCATTATAAACATTCTCTAATTGTTAGCTACTACTGTATAACAAACTATTCTCAAACTTATAAAGTAAAAACAGCTTTTACATCTACCAACAGTCAAGTGAGTCAGCTGATCTTAACACTGCCCATTTGGGAATATGCGACTGTTTGGTGACCTGAATGAGCTTAACAGCCTTAAATCTAATGACACTGCTTTGTTCCCCATGGTCTCTCATATGTCAGTAGGTTGCCCAGGCTTTTTATCTTGATGTTGGCAGAGGCCCAAGGAAGTAAGTAGAGACGTGTTCAAGCCTCTTCTTAGATCCAATGTGCTACTGTCTACTTACTGGAAAAATTATCAGAAGGCTAAATCTATCATCAGTATGGTAGGGTACCATAAGAAAGATGTGTATATAAGGATGCATGAAAAATGGTGGCCAAACTTTATATTAAAATCCTTCACTACACACCTTTCTTGAATTCTTATTTCTAATAAATTAAGTTCTGATTGCTGGATTTTGATGATGAGATCTCTTACTTTGGCTATTATATCAGATTTAAATTGATTTTAATGTATCCACAGCACTAGAATTTGGCTACTTACAATCATATGGAATTTTAAAAAATTGTAACTCCAAGAATGTACTAAGTTGCTCCAACATTTAGATCAGGGACCATTTAGACCAGGGAGAGGTAACTAAAGCAATTTTAAGGTAAAGATAAAAGCAGAAAGATTAGACAGCAAAGACTATGTAATTGACTCTTGTGTACTTAGCATCAACTGACATCCCAAATAAGCAGGGGAAGAAGTTGAGAGCAAAGATGACGATTTTTTTAATTAAAGTAAACTAAGAAGTCTAGAAAAAATTATGTTTTCTTCACCATACTTTGGGATGAGAAGCGAAATAAATCCTCTGATTAAAATGACCAACTAGTCTCCATAAAGAGTAGAATGACATGACATCCTAGCTTTCAGGGAAGTAAATGGCAACCTTTCTTGTGTGTACATATATGAAAATGCTACGTATTAGAAATAGCTATTGATGGTAATTTTTGATGAATGTTATTGGCTGTGACTGTCTTCTTGTCAATGTAGAACTCTTCCCTTTTATATCACTTTTGAATCTCTAACTATATTGTGATAGTCAGCTACATATGTTATTATTTGGTACTGTTCCCAAGTAAGAATCATTACCTAATTTTTTACCCAGAAGACACAGATCCTAAATGCCAACAAAGGTTAAAATAAGTTATCATCAGATAAAAATAGTAGAGGTTGACATATGGTACCTCTAATAATAGTAATTAAATGAATAGTAAAAATAATCAGTTATTGCTTAATTTAAATACATATATATATTTTTTTTCTTTCTTTCTTTTTTTGAGATGGAGTCTCACTCTGTTCTCCAGGCTGGAATGCAGTGGCATAATCTCGGCTCACTGCAAACTCTGCCTCCTGGGTTCAAGTGATTCTCCTGTCTCAACCTCCTGAGTAGGTGGGACTCTGGGTGCCTACCACCAAGCTCAGCTGATTTTTGTATTTTAGTAGAGACAGAGTTTCACCATATTGGTCAGGCTGGTCTTGAACTCCTGACCTTGTGATCCACCTACCTTAGCCTCCCAAAGTGTTGGGATTATGGGTGTGAGCCACCATGCCCAGCCTTAAAATATTTTTAATAGCAATAGAATAAGGATCTCAGAATAAATCAATAATTCTGATTTTATCCAAATTTAGTATTATGTAAAATCTTGGGTATTGGTTTATTAATCTTTTCATCTTTTTCTTAACTTAAAAATGTATGATGATCCTAACCCATAATAGACTAGACCTTATTATAAGAAGAAAATGATCTGCTTCTAAAATATTAAAATTTTCTAGTCATTCAATAAAGCTTTATTTTGTTCCAAAATATTTGCTAAATACTTCTACTATGTCTATTAATTGAGCTTATCAAGAAATATAATGCTGTTCTAGAACTTTTTTATTACTATATTTCTTTCCCAATTGTCTCTATTTCCCTCCTTCACCCCTTTATTGTGATTTAATCTATCACTCCTAAAACTCTTTGGAAAGATTTTTAACAACTCCTATTACATTTTCTCATTTACCCTTATAATAAAATCCTAATGCAGATCAGTTCTCCCATTTTTTTCCCCAAGCATAAACCCAGGCTGCTTTTTACTACTGTAGAAAATCATAAAGCCATGATGAGTTTCTCTAAAAATGCATGGTTCCCAAATTCAGTTACATGTATACCCTAGGTATCCTTATTCTATTAGAACCTCCATGAGAGCCACTTTATTTCAAAAGTTTTTATTTCTAGTTTTTTGTGTCTTTCTGTAAGTACAATTTCCTGAATCATATATTCCATATATCTGAAACAGAGGTAATAACACTGTTCTTAATGTTAATTATAAAGAAGTATTTACAAGAATGTAGACACAGTATCAGATTTCTGTGTTTGTTTTTGTTTTAGGGATAGCTGAATCTATATGCAACAGAAAAAGTATAAAAATACTGGAGATGAAGATGAGATTCTATGGGGATAGAATTAATATACTTGAGTTATATAAGCAGAGCTGCCATCTTCTAGTTAAGAAGAAAATGGGTAGCATGGGCAGTGAAGATATAAGAGAGAAGAACCTGGAAGAGTTACAAGTGGTAGCTAGTCAGACATGAACAGAGCAGGAGAAGGCTTCCCTGACCCAATCTGGAATGTCAGGCCACCATCAGGTGATGGTCAGGCAGTTGTTACACTGTTTCTCTAAAATAATAATCCTGCCACTGGCACCACAATGATCAGCAGCTTCCTGATAAGATCCCAGGAGCTGGGTGAGTGGGCTTAAGCATGGACACTAAGAGGCAAAAATGTCAAGGTTTAACTGGTTTCTGGCCCTCAAGTGACCATGTACACAACTTCAGTAAACGCACTGCACATGCGGCCCCTCCCAAGTGCTGGCAGGCCACAGCACATATGCAGCCCACTCCAAGGGAAGAATCAGGAGAAAAGTAACACAAGACCCCAAAAGCATGCCAACATTTAAACCCCAATTTAAAAAGTCAAACCGTGCCCTTGATCACTAAAGTCACCCATTTGGCCCTCTTCCAAGTGTACTTTACTTTCTTTCCTGCTCTAAAACTTTCTTGAAACTTTCACTCCAGCTCTAAAACTGGCTTCAGGCTCTCATTCTGTCCTATGACCTTTGGTCAAATTCTTTCTTCTGAGAGGGTAGGAAGTGGGGTTGCTGCGGACCAGTACAGGTTTGCTGCCAGTAACAGAAATAGGGAGGAGCTAAACAAAATAGAGAAAGTTGGAAAGTACCTTTGTGATTGGGTTGGTTGTGAAAATATCAATGGCAGCAATATCAACCTTCTAATTCTAAGTGTTGTGAGTCTTTGTGGTATTACAGAGAGATTTTAAAAATCATAAAGCAAAAAAGTGAGAATTTAATACTAGATAGTACTATATCCCTAAATTTGCAACCTAATAGCATCATGACCTTGCAACCAGATTACTTAAACTCTTTGAAGCGAAAGAGAAAATGGAAGTGAATATGCATTAAGTACATTCAAGGGCTATAAAGACTTTAGTTAATTTGATCTAATGACTGAACATTAACTAAAATAGAGCCAAGGAGAGTTACAAAAATCTATTAATTAAAGTTTAATTCATAGCTCTGTTAAGAGGCACATGTTGTGTGTTAATTTACAGAAAACTTATGCTTGGTTACATAAGTCATTGAGAAAAAGTAATGGATTACCTGTCCACTATGTTTACAAATAAGAAAACTGAAATAAAGAATAATCTACAGCAAATCAAGGATATTTTATTTGCTCATTCATACTTTTAAGAGATTACAAATGTTGAAAAAAAGAGTCAAACTGTAAAATGTTTAAAGAGGCTTACCTTGAGCCAAATATGAGTGACCAATACCTGTGACACTGCCCCCAGAGATCTGGAGACATTTGCCCATGGTGATTGGGTTATAGCTTGACTTTATACATTGTAGAGGACAGAAGTCACAGGCAGACATCAATCAATACACGGCAGGTGTACAATGGTAAATCTGGAAATGCACAACAACTTTAAGTGGGGGCTTCCAGGTCACAGGTGGATTCAAAGAATTTTTGATTGTTGGAAGAGTTACATTATTAGGCAAAGACCTGAGATCAATATAAAATAGTGTGTGGGGTAAGGTAAGGAACTGTGGAGGCCAAAGTTCTTATTATGAAAATAAAGGCTCTGGGCAGCAGACTACAGAGAGAATAGACAGTTAACATCTCTAATCACAACTAAAAAGGTGCCATAGTTAATTTCTCCTGTATCAGGAAAAGACCTAGAAAAAGAAGAGGATTTCTACAGAGTGTAGATTTTGCCCACAAGACACAGATTTGGGCCATTTCAAAATAAATTAAATATATTTTGGAGTAAAATATTTATATTTCCTTCAGTACCTCCTGTCTGTCATGTATTTCTATATTTGAGTCAGGTTGGAATCTGGTACCTCATGGTTAAAAAGAGCCTGTTTTATTACTCTTAAGATCTTTGTTTTAATGTTAACGATGGTCAGTTGCACCTGAAATCCAAAGAGAGAAGCGTATAACAAGATATGCTGGAACCCTCCTTCCCATCACGATCAGAACTAGTTTTTCAGGTTTACTTTGGAATGCCCTTGGCCAAGATGAGGGATATGTTCAGTCTTGGGAGCATAGAATTTTAATTTTGGTTTACAAAAAATATTTTGAAAAATAAAATAAAATAGTGTAGATATGTAAATGAATAAATAAGTAATGAATTCATTATTTTCTTTCATGAAAATTTATTATCCTGTGTTTTTGTTGCTTGACCAACAGAAATGAAGCAGAACTGTGAAAGTAAAGTGATAGTATTAATTATTTCATTTGATTTGACTCTTTTTGCTTTAAGTGATTTTAACTTATACAAGATAGGTTAAAAATCATAAAAAGTTTTCTTAATTTGCTTCAGTAATAATGAATTTTATGATTCCTAACAACAGATAGATCACCTTGAAAATACAATCTTGATAATAGTAATGTTAATGAAGAATTTGAAAAACTACTCAAAAGATCAATTCAGTGTCACACACATTTTATAAGGAAAGTGTTTAAGTAACTGGTTCTAAGTTAACTAGTGAATATTTGACATTGATATGTTGTGATTCAAAGTGATTTTTCTTTTTTTTAATTGTACTTTAGGTTCTGGGGTACATGTGCAGATCATGCAGGATTGTTGCATAGGTACATACATGGCAAGGTGGTTTTCTGCCTTCATCCCCCTAACACCTATATCTGGTATTTCTCCCCTCATTATCCCTACTCTCCCCACCCCTGTGTCCCTCCCCTACACCCCCACAACTGACCCCAGTGTGTGATGCTCCCCTCCCTGTGTCCACGTGTTCTAATTATTCAACATCCACCTATGAGTGATAACATGCAGTGTTTGGTTTTCAGTTCTTGTGTCAGTTTGCTGAGAATGATGGTTTCCAGATTCATCCATGTCCCTATGAAGGACATGAACTCATTGTTTTTTATGGCTGATTAGTATTCCATGGTGTATATGTGCCACATTTTCTTTATCCAGTCTATTGTTGATGGACCTAGGGGTTGGTTCCAGGTCTTTGCTATTGTAAACAGTACCACAATGAACATACGTGTGCATGGGTCTTTATAATAGAATGATATATAATTCTTTGGGTATATACCTAGTAATGGGATTGCTGGGTCAAATGGTATTTCTATTTCTAGGTTCTTGAGGAAGTGCCACACTGTCTTCCACAGTGGTTGAACTAATTTGTACACCCACCAACAGTATAAAAGTGTTCCTATTTCTCCACATCCTCTCCAGCATCTGTTGTCTCCAGATTTTTTAATGATCACCATTCTAACTTGCATGAGATGGTATCTCAATGTGGTTTTGATTTGCATTTCTCTAATAAGTAATGATGTGTATTTTTTCATGTTTGTTGGCTTATAGATGTCTTCTTTTGTAAAGTGTCTCTTCATATTCTTCACCACTTTTGAATGGGTTTGTTTTTTTCTTATAAATCTGTTTTATTCTTTGTAGATTCTGGATATTAGCCCTTTGTCAGATGGGTAGATTGCAAAAATTTTTGCCCATTCTGTTGGTTGCTGGTTCACTCTCATGATTGTTTCCTTTGCTGTATAGAAGCACTGGAGTTTAATTAGATCCCACTTGTCTATTTTGGCCTTTGTTGCCATTGCTTTTGGTGTTCCAAGTGATTTTTCAAAATCAAAACAGTCACTACAACGTTATACATCAAGTTAAATCTCCTGAATCAGTTCTTCAGAAATATTTACTGGTCCTGCCCAATGCACTTGCCTTTATACTAAATATAAACACTATATTTTTTAAATGACTACCACTTGGCCATCTTGAACAAAAGTGGCCTTGCAAAGCTGTCTTAAGTGAGGAAAATTTGCTTCTGTAGAAAATCTTCATTAAGCAGCCATGCCCCCTCCCCTTTCTATCTCTTTCCCCAAGTCCAGAAGAGATTAAGAATCTAATACCTTTAAAATTCTGAAAATAGACATTTGCTATCTATACTCGCTGAAAGAAGCTTCATCTACATAACAAGGCCACAATTCCTAGCCAAGCCTCTTCTCCTTTTCTCATATCCTATTTTACCAGAATCTAAGCCTCCATTTTTTCCGTAATCTCAAAATGGTCTGTAAGTCTCTATAACTCATTGGGAATTTGGGTCTTCATTCTCAAGACCCCCATGTATGAATAATCAGTAACTTGTGTTTGCTTTTCTAGCAATAAGTAAAAAAACAATGGTATATTTCCAAAGTTGTTTCTTTTTCTCGGTGTGCCTTTCTTCCCCCTCAATTATACATTACTTATTTTTTGTTAATCTTGGTTTTTGATTTATTAAAGCTGTCTGATATACTGAACAATCATGAATCAATTTTGGAGGACACAGTAAAGTAAAATGGCTGAATATGCTGTTAAAAGAAAAACTCCAGCCAAATTAAATTCTAAAATAATTAAATGAGCAAAGAATGATTAAATAATTGAGCAGCCTTCCAAGCCAGAGTAGGCTTAGAGACTCCAGAGCAGCCAAGTGGTAGTAAAGCAGGAAAGCTGCATGACAAACCTCTCGAACATAGAACTAGGAAGGAAGGGGTGATTTATTCAGCCAGGAGCAGGGTGGTATAGTTGTCTAACCGCAGAGCTCACCTTAACAAAAAAAAATTCCTGCCTTTATAAAGGCTTACAACCCTAGAAATTACACATGAAAGGGTCTTGGGCTTACAATTCTAGAAATTACAGGTGAAAGGGTCGTAGGCTTGCAACTCTAGAAATTTCACGTGAAAGGGTCTTGGGCTTACAACTCTGGAAATTATATGTGAAAGCATCTTGATCCATGGAGTAGGCATGGGGTATGTGACTTAGGTGGGGGGTTGATCCTATTTAAATAAAAACAATGCCTTCCAGAAAGATTCCTCCATACCATGCCTGCGATCTATAGGAGGGCAAATAAAGGTGGTGCCCTGTCTGCCAGCTTTTACTTCTCCTATTGAAATGCAATGTGGAAGTCAAGGGGGAGGTGGTCTTAGATGCTTAGGTCTCCTTTCTCAGTAGAAGAAAATTTATGAACTGAAAAAAGGAAAGTGACATATGGAAAATAGAAGTGAGGCACAGAAACGGCTGGATTGGTTATAGCTTGGTGTTTGCCTTATTTGAACACAGTTTGAGCAGCCACCTTTGATTGGCCAAAAATGGGTGACTGACATGAAAATAGGCTTTAGTTTGTTTACAGTTCTATTTAGGTTAAATTCATAATGTACAGAGAAACATTTAGACTGAACTTAAAATATGTAAGGAGGGAGATTTAGGCTAAACCTGAGTTAACAGTGCCTATATTTTCTCTGGCATATTTTAATATCATGTTCTTATTTTAAACATATTAATATCTCATTCTTATTTATCTTATATGCTTAATATTTTGGGTATTAATTACATATTTGCAATTATCAGTTATTCTAAAGTGAGTCCACATGGCATTATCTTAAAGGGGACATATATCATTTTTCTTATGAGCCTTCTTTGGCCATGTACTCACATGTACTTTATTTCAATGTAATGAGAGGAACCCTCAGGAGGCATTTTGCCTGCTTTTGTCTGAGCCCCTTTATTTCAACAGTGGGGATATTTTCATAATTATAAATTGGAGTTATAATTGTCAAGAGATTTTTTTGAAGGATCTTCACTATTGGAAGTAGGGGCAATTGGCAATTTAAAAATGTTTTTCTATGAAATTACTATTTCCCAAGTTCTGATCAGACATCATGACAATTAATTACTCAAAACCTCATCATGGCATGACCACTTGATTGAAAGATCAATTTTTCTGATAGTCCCATTTTAACAGCCTCATCTTTTTCAGCAAATCTTGTCAAAAGTTGATGATCACCTTTAAGAGAAAAGCATTGTAGCTTTTTTGCCCATGATTACTAAAAGGTACTTGAAAACTGTAGCTCAATTTTTTTTTTTTGGTGGAGGTGGGGGGATGGAGTCTTGCTCTTTCACCCAGGCTGGAGTGCAGTGGTTCCATCTTGGGTCACTGTAACCTCAGTCTCCTGGATTCAAGTGATTCTCCTGCCTCAGCTTCCCTAGTAGCTGGGATTACAGGCTCACACCACCATGACTGGCTAATTTTTGTACAGGGTTTTTACCATGTTGGCAAGGCTGGTCTCAAACTCCTGACCTCAGGTAACCCATTCACCCCAGCCTTCCAAAGTGCTGGGATTACAGGTGTGAGCCACTGTGCCCAGCCTATAACTCAACTTTTTTTCTCTCCAAAATAATACATTTGCTATTTGATTTGGCCAAGAGTAATTATCATCCTCTATTTCAATGAAGTCAGCATTTCAAGATAGTCTGAAACTTTACTTCTTTCTTACTCATTTTAGACTGTAATATGCTATTTTATTTCATTCTTCAACAATTTTAGTGAATTTTTGGTCAGCTAATAACCAGCAAAATGTGCAAATTTCACAAAGTCTTTGTATTATATGTATTATAAATATAAAGAATATGTATTATAATTCAAATTGGTTGGACAATAGTAATTTAAAATGTTCAACTAAATAGATTAATAAGCACTATCTGTTCTTGGAATAATCTAGCAGACAATGAAATAAACAAAGGCCATTAGCCTTTGAAATATCTTAAGTTAAACTATTATAAGTCAGGGATTGTCTGTATTTTAAAAAGCATATAAAATAGGTTATATCTTCACAGCATTCTCTATACTAATATTATAAATTATTTTAATTTAATAATGTTAGTTAAAATCAGTATGTTTAAACTTAATGTGCAATTACTAAACATTAGAGACGTTGATAATCTTTTAATATATAGCGGCTTCTATAAGTTGGAAATTTTTAAACTTTGGTCATTTTACTTATCATTTTTCTTTTTGACTCATTTATAAAAACTTTCAAAAATGAAAGTTTTATTGTAACATGTAGCAGCTAAAACATGACAAGTTGTGAACTATCCTATCCTAAGGCTACTTGCTATCTTTAAAAAATTCTACGTTTTATAATTATTCATGGATTTCAATGCAGAATTATAAATGTCTCATATTATACATGGCTGTAAATCTTGTTGGGGTTTTTATATATAATTTTTCTGAAGCTCACCCTCAAACTTATTCTGAATTCCAATACATACTGTCACTGCATCATAATGTAACCTATCATTACTCATATATAAAGTAAACATATACCAACATTAACATCATCAATCCCATTTTACAATAAGAAAATTGATGGTAAGATATGAGCTAATGTTATTAAACATAATTTAGATACATATTGCAATGTAAATATAGAATTCATTGTTACTAGAATTTGTTGTTGAGTTTGAAACTCATTAAAGAGAATTAGGCACACTTAAGAAATGGATTTCTTTGCTCATAATGCATAAAGTAATGGGTTATCAAAAACTAAGTTGTATCCCGAACTCAAAAAACTTATAACCAACTTGAACCACAAAATGTAAAGTGTCAATGAAAGTATAAAATATAAATGAAAAGTAGTATTTAAATAACAGTTTGCAGTAGTGATAGAATAAAAAAATAGAGAAGCAGTGTATGGTCAAACTATATTCAGATTGCAAAGTGGATTGAAATTATGTCTTCCTTTTATTTTCATTTGACAAATATTTATTTAGTTCCTATTGTATTTTGGGTAACATTTTTGGCACTAGGACTTGGAAGTAACCTGCAAAGAAAAATTCTCTACTTTTTAATTTTTTAGGAGAAAGAGAGATAAACAATGAATAAATATTCATGCCAAACCATGATTGGTTTTATGGAGAACAATAAAGTAGGGTAGGTGGATAGAGATCTTCTAATTTTATAAAGAGTTAGAAAAGTGACCCTTTTTATGAGATTACATTGGAGGAAAGGTATTAAAAAAGTTGAGAAAGAACTGTTCAAATATCTAATAGAAGAATATTTCAGTGAGCTGTACTATGTGCTTTAGTGTAGGAATTCTGGGCCAGGGATCTTGTAATCAAATCTTGCTTCTTTCAATAAAAACTAATTTCAGAATTAATATGCTTCTTTTCATTTCTCAAAACTATTCACTATGCTCAAATATATAATATTATAAATTTTTAATGTGGTGATTTTTATTTTCTAGCATAGAATAGTCCCCAGATTTGCTCAGCAACTTTATTTTACCTTTTATAGATACGCACTTTCTTGCAAGATCATTTTGATCACCCCATCTTGCCAAACTATTATATTAAATAACAATAACAAGTCTTTATAATTAAGACTCTTGCTATCTTGGCAAGGGTCTTAATGTCCTTTGCCTCAATTTCTCCAAATGGGCAATATATCTTATGGGTTGATTTGTAGTTTACATTAAAAATTTTAAAGCTCAATATCTGTCACCTACTATTTAGCAATTTAAGCAGCTATTACTGACAGAAAAAACAAAAGCAGATACTTTAAGGAATGTGTGTACTAATTAGGAACATTAAGGAATCTAGTGACGTAAAATAGGGATGGGGAAAGAGGTGGGTGTAAAGAATGAGAGAGAGACCAATAGGGATGGAATCAGACACATTACAGAGATAGAGATCATTTAGAGTGTTGCAGGCCTAGTAAAGATTTAGATTTAGCTTTGAGTAATAAGATAAAACATTGGGAAGTTTTAAGCAAAAATATGACATGATCATTTTTGCCTTATGCATATGTGAATGGTTTTCACTGAGTTTTTTACAGATGGAGTGTAATATAGATTCAGTATATATAAAACCGCTTTTAAAAATCTATGAACATCAGCTTTCTTATCTCTGATAAGGGCACAGTTTTCCAAAGTGCTGTGTGATAGGTCTGTTTAAATGACAATGTCAGAAGACATATAGGGAATCAAAGGACTATTATGAGTGTCCCATGTTCATGGATCACTGCTTTGGGTTTTGGTTTCTAAGGCTACTACAAACATTAGTGACTTAAAACACAAATGCATGATTATCTTAGCTGGGCAGTTCTGCTGTTTTTGCATAGGGTTTTTGATGTAGTTGTAATTAGGTGGCCACTGGGACTGGGATGTCCGGGATGATTCCACTAAGTGGCCTGGCTCTGAGAAATGAAGGGCTGGAAAGTTTGGATCATCTGGGAAGCTGTGAATTCGGTATCTCTTTGTATGGACTCTCAGGTCCTCTTCCTCTTCGCTTGGCCTCTCCACAGAGTCTACTCATTTGTACGTACAATAAAGAAGCTGAACTTTGTATTTGGCAGCTCCGGCCTCCTAAAAGTGCGAAAGCAGCTTCTGCCAAAACTTCTTAAAATTTAGTCTCAAATTTGGCACTCTTAGTTCTGCCATTCTGTGAGTTAAAATGAGCCTCAGGGTCAGGTCTATTGCAATGCAGGGAGAGATCACAAAAGGATGTGAAAAGTAGATGATATTTGTTAAGGGTCATCTTAAGACAAGAGCTTCTATAGTCACCACCCAGCTTAGGTTCTCTTTCTTTATCAAGACATATTTAGAACCCAAATTTTTCACTAACACTGGGATTATCAAACCCTGGGGCAGGAGTTAATTCTTCATTGCTAAATGCCCATGAGTATTTTATTTTTATACGCTTGGAGGGCTCACTCTGCTGATTAGACACGCTCAGAAAAACAAGAGAGTGTCAAAAAGCTGCTTGGTAAAAATTATTACAAAAGCATCAACAATAAAAAGAAAAGAACAACAAAATAAAAAAATTAAAAATATAAATACTTGCACTTCTGTCTCTCCCATTCCATTCTTCCAAAATAAATGTATCAGCAGAAACTTGCATGTGTTGAAGACCATTTCTTTAAACAATTAACTTTACCACAACTAAAATATAGTTAGAATTGAGCAGAGGAGCATGATTGTTCACCTTTATGCTGATTAGTAGATGGAGAAAACTATTTGAGATTTACTATGCTTCTTTTCATCTGTCAAAATTATTCACAAAATATTTTAATTTTCAATATGCTGAGTCATATTTTCAAGCATAGATTCATACTCTGGTTTGCTCAAGTAACATATTTCAGCTTTTATAGACATGCACTTTCTTGCAAGACCATTTTGATCATCCCAGCTTGCCAAATTACTATATCAAATAATAATAATAAGTCTTTATGGTAAGCCACAGTGAGCTACCTATGCCAAAGAAAACAATATAAATATATTTTCTTCTTGGTGGGCTCAAATAAAATAAAGCTGCTATCTTCAATTCCTCATCAGAACACCACTGCTGACTAATCTGGTGAAGGAAGAAAATCTCTGGGGGAATGCTAATTGAAAGGGTAAAGTTCTCAGTAGGATGTACTATTTTCTATAAATATCAAGAGTGGGACTAACACATTTATTTTTCTCATGGACTGATGTGAGGGAATAGGAGCAAATGGTCACTGATCTAGACATACTATTTTTATCATAAAAAATAGAGGTTTGCTTGTTGACCTAGTACAGTAAAATTATTTTGTTCTGAATGCTGAAATACTGATACCCAAAAAAAGCAAGATCTAGAGTATTATGATGCATTAGTAATATTAGCAACAATTCAATTTATTTATAGCATTATATGCAATAAAAAAGAAAAGGTTAAATGTTTAGCAGTAGAGAAACAGTTATGGTGTAAGTACAAAATGAAATGGTAGGAAGCAATTACAATAATAAGTGATAGTAGTAATATTAGAATTTTCCACTTTATATATCATTATAAAAAATCACAATATAGACAAATTATTTTAAGTTTCAAAAGATAAATCTATATTATATTAGCAATGTTAAAGTGATGTGTGAAAAATAATATAGCAAAACAAATTGTAGGTATGAATTTTCTCTAAGGATTAAATAGAAATATATCTGTTTTATTTTTAAATATTTTAAACATTTCCTAATTAAGAAATAACACAATAAAAAGCTATTGTATTAGTTTTCTATTGCCACTATTAACAAGTTACTGCACATTAGTGTCTTAAGAAAACATTATGTCTACTATCCAGATATCAGAAATCCATAATGAGCCTCCAGGGGCTGAAATTAGTGTTGGCAGGACTGTATTCTTTCCTGGAGGCTCTATCAGGTAATCTGTTTCTTTGTGTTTCCTAAATTCTTGTGCTGCCTATGTTTCTTGGATTGTGGACCTCTTACTTCTTCAAAGCCAACAATCCCATTACTCTGGCCTCTGCTTCCAGCATCATACCTTCTCTATCTCTGTCTCCTTTGTCTCCCTCTTTTACTTATGGGGTGCTGAGATTGCAAAGGAGATAACTGGGCAATCCAGGACATCTCATCATCTCAAGGTCAGCTGATTAGCAACCTTAATTTCATCTTGCCACATAAGGTAATGTATTTACAAGTTCTGGGAAGTAAGACATTGTTGGCTATAGAAAAGTTTATTTTGCTTAGGACACCAATTAGCTATATACCCTAGTAAAGTTTTCCTTAGGAAGGTTAATATAACACAGTCTCATTTATTGTTTTTAATAATCCCTAAGAAATCACCTGTTGTGTAGAAAATACTTCATTTTATTCCTTTCAAAATTGTGACTATTCCTACACTCCTTTAAATTTCTATCTTTCCCTATTTTAACTCAATTTTTCATTGTGGCTTTCATGACCTCATGCTGTTTGTTTTTATTGTTCATTATCTGTCTTGCCTCACTAGAATGTACGTTGAGCTAAGGTGGGAAAGAGAATGGCAATGCAGTATACCGATTACAGGCTGGGTAATTTTTTTTCCTCTCTAGGTCACTAAAGTATTCTCTGAGTGAAACTGCCTGACTTAGGATATCAATATTTGGTGATTGGGTTTCATATCAAATTTACAAGAAAAACATGCGTTACGAATAAATGGGTCAGGAGAAAGAACTGTGCACGGAGGTCAGAGCACCTGAGATTTTGTTCATCTTAGTTTACTGGCTATAGTAATAGCTTGTCAATGTCAAAAAACCTCTGAGTCATATTCTGTCTTTGTGCAGTAAGGACTTATAATTCATGCTTACTTCAGATAACACAATTATCATTAGTATATTAAGATTTCATGCTATGCTAGAAAAAAAAACTGTTGTATTTAAATCACATGATTACTTTTATATATATCATCAATACTTTTTTAAACTCTAAGATATTTTAAAAACATAAATGTGAATAATAGTTACCATATATTTGTTTGATCATACAAAGTGGTAATGATAAGTATATTTTGTTTAAAGTTCCCTGTAACTGAAAGCATAAAGCAAAGACATAAGACATCTCTATAGAAAGACATCTCTTTCACTTCATATGAAACTACATATTTCAATGTCTTTAATATATATTTTAAATGTTCCAATAGTATTGTTATAAATAACATTAATATTTAATAATAAAATACCATGTCATATACTTTTGGTACAAATAAGACATAGGTACATAGAAGAAATCCTAAATATTCAATCATCTCATCAAATTACTCAATAAAACAAGTGTACTAACTACTTATTATGACAATATGAATCCTTCATAAAAATTATATTAAACCATAGTTTCATCTTATTTAACAAATTTGCATTGAGCCCTTACTATGTGACAGGGACTATTTTAGGCATTAGGTATAAATCTTTGAACAAAATCAGTGAAAGCCCTCCACTATAATTTTTATTTTTTTTTGTCTAGACATGTAAGCAAGTCAATAAATATAATATGTTAAGCATTCCATAGGTAAGATGAAGATAGATTTTGTGGGAAAACATAGCTTACAGTGGTAGTAGAGGTGGAAGAAGACTTGCAATTTAAGTAGAGTGGCCATAATAGGCCTCTTTGAAAAATGATTCATGATTTGAAAGAGATTAGGGAGCCATGGTGATTTGAGGAAACAAGAAAATTCTAGGATGAGGGAACAGCCATACAAGAGCAAATACAGAAAGTGTGAAGAATAGAGACAAGTCCAGTGGAGTGCAACAGAGTATGCAGTCGGCTAATATCCAGAATCTACAAAGAACTAAAACAGGTTTACAAGAAAAAAAACAAACAAGCCCATTCAAAAGTGGGCAAAGGATATGAACAGACATTTTACAAAAGAAGACATACATGAGGTCAACAAACATGAAAAAATGCTCATCATCACAGGTCATTAGAGAATTGCAAATCAAAACCACATTGAGATACCATCTCACGCCAGTTAGAATGGCAATCATTAAAAAATCTGGAGACAACAGATGTTGGAGAGGATGTGGAGAAATAGGAACACTTTTATACTGTTTGTGGGAATGTAAATTAGTTCAACCATTGTAGAAGACAGTGTGGTGATTCCTCAAGGATTTAAATATAGAAATGCCATTTGACCCAGCAATCACATTACTGGGTATATATCCAAAGAATTATAAATTGTTCTACTATAAGGACACATGCATACGAATGTTCATTGCAAAGACCTGATACCAACCCAAATGCCCATCGATGATAGACTGGACAGGGAAAATATGGCACACATACACCATGGAATACTATGTAGCCGTAAAAAACAATGAGTTCGTGTCCTTTGTGCGGACATGGATGAACCCGGAAACCATCATTCTCAGCAAACTGACACAAGAACAGAAAATCAAACACTGCATATTCTCCTCATAGGTCCATGTGAACAATGAGAACACATGGACACAGGGAGGGGAGTATCACACACTGGGGTCTGCTGGGGAAAATAGGGAGGGTCAGCAGGGGATGGGGAGTTGGGGAGAGATAGCATGGGGACAAATGCCAGATATAGGTGATGGGGAAGAAGGCAGCAAATCACACTGCCATGTGTGTACCTATGCAACAATCTTGCATGTTCTTCACATGTACCCCAAAACCTAAAATGCAAATAAAAGAAAGAAAAAAACAGAGTATGCAGTCCAGAGAGTAATAGGATGTGCAATCTGACAGTTTAAGGAAAAGGGTAAGATGCTGTGGAGACTGACAGGATATTTGTTAAGGCCTTTAATTCTAGGTGAAATGCCCAGCCATTGCAGGGAGAGAAGAGAAATGCCTTTCTGATTGATGCTGTAGAATTATTATGGGACTGAAAGGGGAACACATCAGAAGGGTAGGTCTTGAGATGAAGATCATTTGTTTAGTTTACTTATAACACTTTGAGATATCCAAGCTTAATGTATACAACATCAAGAGTTTATAAGACAAATCAGAACTTTAACAACTTTAGGAGTCTTCTATCATATAAATAGAACACAAAGTACTGACACTGATGGAAATCTCCAGCATATCAGGTGCACATATAAAGAGAAGTGTTAAAAAAAAACAAGATTTAAGGCACTCCAGTGTACACAAGTCAGGGAGAAGAGCAAAAAACAACAATAGAGAAAAACAGAAAAGCTACTACTAATGATGTATAAAGAACACAGAATGTACTGTACTGGCAGTAAAGAGTGAGAAAGATGAGAAAATCAACTTTATGAAAGGCTGCTGACAATATAATTGCTGAGACTAGAAAACTGGACTTCCTAAAGTGGCTGTTGTTGGTGACCCTGACAAGAACATTTTTAGTACAATCAAATGCCTGATTAAAATGTGTTTTATAGAAGAAAAATGGAAAAGAATGGAGAAAGCAGAATAGAGGAATCTTTCAAGAAATGTGCTATAAAGGATAAAAGAAAAAAGGAAACATAAAAGCAAAAAATTATATCAATGGAAAAAAAGGAAAGGTGACAGAGGTACAGCAAGTTGACATGCTCATGCGGATGACTCACTATGCTTTGTTGTAAGCCATCTAAGCTGAATTCTTGTGCAAAATATCGTTTCATTTTGTTTTGTCTTGTATGAACAAGATAGGATAAGAAAAGTGTAAATCATGAATTATCATCACTGACAGTATAAAACTCAAATACTTAATGACGCATGTTCTAAGTACCTATGATACATTTTAAGTTAGTTATATCACTGAGCTTGCATTTGTTGTTTGTAATTAAACATCTAGTTTTCATTATGCAAAGTTAGACTCAATTGTTCTAAAATTAGATGTTTACACTTTTTAACATTCAAAAGTCATTTAATTATGTGACTTTAAATTCTTTATCTGCCAGAAAACAAGAATATCTGTTCTACCCAATTATTGTTTTTCTAAAGGAAAAATAATATAAAAGATAAGGTTTTTTTAATAAAACAAAGCAAGCTTAGACATTACGTACTCAAGCAGTTGATTATCATTGTATGTGCTCAATGACTAATCCAAAGGAAAATTGTTACCAAAACAATCTGTATATTTCAGTGATATGTATGCTTAATAGCAAACAAGTAAGTATGTTTAACCTATTCTGAGAAAACATTCCTGTAATATATTTCCTGTCCTTAAACACAAACACTTGAAAAATAGCAGAGGCTACTTTTTTCAACTTTACTGTTAATAGCTTCCATAGTACTGTTGAATCAGTATCCCAAATAAACTGTTACAGTAGATTTGTGATGTGATATATGGCTGGATAGTAATGTCCTACAGGATATAAAATTTCTTATGCAAAGTTAATTCATTATATATTAAGTGCTTACTATATTCAGGCACTGGGAAAACTGCATATTCCCTGCTTCCTATTATTATAAAATACAGTAAAATATAAAAAAAAAAACAAACATTGACATGGCATAGTGTAGCAATGAACGAGAGAAGCAGCACTTAAAACAGACTGGAAGCAGAGGCTATCTTTGGACAGCGCCTCAGAAGTAGTGGTGAGTCTTTGACCTTTTCATTGAACCATTGACCTTTTCATCCAGATCCATGTAGAGCCTTAGCCCCTGCTCATGCGGTACCTCTGTTCTTGCTGTGCTCTTAGTCACATCTACTAAGGTGCTCGGGTGTCTTTTCTGGAGTGCCCAAGTGTATTACAGGCACCTCATACAGTTGGCATTCTGTTATGTTTTATGATTTTTTTAAAGGAGCCTGAAGCTACAAGGGTCTCTGGAAGTAGTAGCCAGAGCTGAGGATAGCTTCCTAATACTAAAAGGGACACTCTTGCTCAAATTTTCTCTTGTTCTTAATGTATACTTTGTACTTTTGCTCTGACCTTAATTTTTAAGCCAGAGAGAATTTCCCCAAGTCAAAGACAGGAGAGCTGTATGAATCAGTACATTCAAAGATGCAATTAAATTTAACTAAGCTTGCAAAGTCACTGTCATGACATCGTCTCTCCTCTCTCTCTCTCTCTCTCTCTCTCTCTCTCTCTCACACACACACACACACACACACACACACACACACACGAACATCAGAAGATATGTAAGGCCTATATGTACTCCGGAAGGGTGGATTTATTTCAAAGAACAGATTTACTTTATAACCAAATTATGATTGTTCTTAACAGCTTCTACTAGAAATAAATCTCATGAGGCAAGCAATTTTTTCCGTTTTTCCTATTACTGTCACTTACTGTGGAAATTAGACCAGTGTTTTGTCCTAATTGTTTCTCAATAGATATTTACTGACTGGATTGATAAATAGCTCAAAGAGGAGCTTAAAACAATGCACTCTGAGCACATAGAAGGAATGTAGAGACAAAGAGTCCTAACATTTTGGAATCAAAGAGTGTTTCAAGAAAGCAGCTATTAGAGCTTGGCTTGCCTTTTAACATATATTTAAAATTTATGTTTACCAACTTACAATTTCTTATACACATTTCACTATTAACTATTGAAACTTTTCTTATGTATGAACTTCTTAAGCATCAGATTCCATAAATGTTCAGACTATTACGTCCTGCACTAGAGAATGTCACCAATATTTGCATTTTCTCAAAGTGCAATGTCCTTGATAACTGTATTTTACCTCTTTCCTTCCCCAATTCTATTCCCTATCAACTTACCACTCATGCTTTCTGCAGCTGAATTCTTGTTCAACATACTGATAGTATTAATCCAAGAGCTCCAATGGTTAAGCTACACATCTCTGATTCCTTAATTAAAACTGAATCTGGATTCACAAATGGCATCAAACCCGACTCTTAATGGCACCTGTGTGTGGGAGAATGGAGGTTTTCATTGGTTAAATCTCATAAAATTCTAACTGGTGATAATTTTGTGTAATATCTGGAATATATTTCAGAGAAGGATAATCTTCACAGAATGTATGTTCACTGTTCTCTTATTAGCTATTAATTTAGCCCAGAAAGTACAAAAACAAATGTTTGTATTAAGTACCTCCCCATAAGACATTATGTTATGCAAATATATGCAATTTATCAGTAAATATCTTATAGTTATATTCATTCTAAATGCTGCATTATTTATATACCTCACAGCTTTCAATGATATGAACAGCATTAATCTATTCATTAGCCTAATTGCTGAGAGGACCATATGAATTTACTAGAAAGGGTTTACACCTTTGTGGGTTTTTACTGAACAGTTTCTAATTTTATGCTGCCCTTTCACTGAAGAAAAGAAAATGAAAAATTGGATATGTATGCAAAAATTGTAATATTTTACTTATATACATACATACACACGTATTTCTGTTTAAAAAATTTTGTCTATCATTATAGAGGTTAACTTTTAATATTTTCTCCTGCAGTCACTTTATTTTAGCTTTTTGAAATATTTACACAAAAGGAGACACAAAGCCACAAATAAGTCAAAATCTATTATGCTAATATTCCAATCTAATATGCATTGGGCTGTCAGTTTTAATCTGCTTCTCCAGATTTGAAGAAACAAAAAAAATTAGAAATGAAATATTGTAAAATTTAATTATTAGTTGATTTTTAGTTTTTTCCTTCTGAATGGATCTTGATACTATTTAGAGTTATGAACAATATAACTAATGAATAATTAACAGATATTAAAAATAAAACACAAATAATGTTTCTACCAAATAAAAAGTGAACACATTTGCGTTAAAGTACTATTTCTTTTAACTTGCTAAACACGTGATTGGTATTTCAGTCATCTTTGTTTAAAGCAGGCAAACAACCTGGAATTACATTTAACAGGCAGGCTAGGCCTTGTACACCTAGCCAATAATTTGTCTCTGATAGCCCTAAAATGATTTGCCAATTAGGAAATAAAAAAGGAATGTGAAGACTTTATTGGCTCTTGCTACTATTGCAGATAAGAATTCTTTCTTACTAAGAGTCAATGAATTTGGATTAAAATCTTTCTTCATTCTTTGCCCATGTTTCAGCTGCCCTTGGCCCACTACCCATTGAGTTTCTCCTCTAGATCTCTGCTATATTAGAGAAAAGCATCTTATGTATAGTCAGCATTTAATCAATAGTAAACCATTGTGGCTTTTGTTTGCTTATTTCATTACATTTTTATATGCTTAGGGCCAGCATAGTGGCTCACACCCCCTGAACTTTGGGAGGCCAAGGTGGGTGGATCACTTGAGGTCAGGATTTGAAACCAGCCCGGCCAAGAAGGTGAAACCTGTTTCTACAAAAAATACAGAAATTAGCCAGGCACGGTGGTGCACACCTGTAATCCCAGCTACTTGGGAGGCTGAGGCAGGAGAATCACTTGAACCCAGGAGGCGGAAGTTGCAGTGAGCCATGGAGATTACAGTGAGGCACTGAGATTGTGCCACTACCCTCCATTCTGGGCAACAGAGTGACACTGTCTTAAAAAAATTGCATATGCTCTATGGATATGCCAATAAGTAAATTTTCAACAAAAAATGAGTGGAATTGGATAAATATGCAGAAAAAATTTCATGCTTTTCCCAAATCTGAGCTCTCCAAATTATCAAAATGGATAGCTGTAACAGATATTCTGTCAAAATATGTGGGAGACATTAAAATAGAGAACATGTACTTAAACAGAATTTTTAAAAGTAAAAATATTGTGATGCTGTTACTCTTGATTAAGCACATAATTTTTCTGTTTAAAATTGTATAATCTAGTGAACAGTAATAGAATATTTTTCAATTGTGACAGGTTTCTACATTTGTAATTTTATAAGAACTTTGTTACTCTGTCATCCCATTGATGGTATTGTTTTCCTTCATATTATTTATTCACCTGCTAAATAAATCTTAACTATCACTTTAGGCTAATTAATAGAAATTATAATAAGAAAATTAAAGACCCCTGTGAATAACCAACCATATTTTCACATTAGAACCTTAATTAAAATGTTATGGTCTAGTAATTACAGACTCATTAGTTAAATCCCCCATAGCGTTCCATAATTGTTTTGAAGTTATCATTTTTATTTATGTGATTCATATCTCTTTCATGTCTTCCCTTTAATGTAGGGGAAAAATAAGAACATTATCCTTACACTGAATCACTATTCTACAATATGTCATATAGAAACCTATTATTTCTTTTCTCCTTTATAAGCAAAAAATATTTTTAGTAACAGAATCACACATTAATTTAAAAATATCAACTAATTATCTGGATATGATCCTTCAACCAACTAAATTAATGAGTATCAAGATAGCTGTAACTGATTGATAAGGAGATTTATATTAGGACTAGTAAATCAGCACTTAATGTTGGGCTGAAAACTGGTGTAATCTCCTCTATTTATCTTTCTCTGTCCCCTTCTTCTCCACACTCTTTTCTTCCCCAACCTTTTATCATTTTAACTGGAGCTAAATAGTGGTATTTCCCTTTCAATGAGTTCAACAGGGGCAAGAGTTAAATTGTTTGAGATTATTTTAACATTAGGTGATGCTTCAAATCTACCATTATCCTGTGGACAAATTCAGTTGAGAGCTCTCAGTCCTTATGTGAAACATTTTGCAACAAATATAGTATTGACTATTCCACTAATTTTTTTCAACTTTCACTTCTGGTTCAGAGTCACATGTGCAGATTTGTTGTATAGATAAATTGCATGTTATAGGGTTTTGGTGTACAAATTATTTTGTCACCCAGGTAATCAGCGTAGTACCCAACAGGTAGTTTTTCAATCCTCTCCTTCCTTCCACCCTTAACCCTCATATAGGTCCTGCTGTCTATTATTTCCTTTATTGTGTCCATGTGTTCTCAACATTTAGCTCCTACTTATAAGAGAACATGCGATATTTGGCTGTTCCAGAGTTAGTTCACTTAGAATGATGGTCTCCAGCTACATTTATGTTGCTGAAAAGGATGGAATCTTATTTTTTTATGACTACATACTATTTCATGATGTATATGTACCACATTTTCTTTATCCAGTCTACCACTGATGAGCATTTATGTTGAGTCCATGTTTTTGCTTTTGTAAATGTTGCTGTGATAAATGCACAGATGTGTTTCATGGTAAAATGATTTATGTTCCTTTGGGTATATACTCAATAATGAAATTGCTGGGACAATTTATAACTCTAAATTCTTAGTGTAATAGCAGCTCTGGCTCAGTGAATCCTGAGGTCTGGGCCCCCAGAAGGGTAACCAGTCTTCAGTCCCATAGTCTGGAAGCATGTCACTGACTGCAGCTTGGTGAGCCAGCCAGAAACTCTTTACAGCTTGCACCATTCAGGGGTTCCCAAATTCTTGTACCATGTCCAGGAAGAATGAGGTTACAAAGGACAACTAGAGAATGAGCAGGGTGCAGAGGAGCTTTATTGAGCAACAGAACAGCTATCAGGGACCCAAACTGAGTAGCTCCTTTCTACAGACAGGTTTTCCCAGAGAGTGTCTGAGTACGGCTGAATCTGGGGTTGTTACATGCTCAGAATGGAGGAAGTACATGCTAATTGGTCCACGAGCAGCTATAAGCCAGCCTGAAAAAGGACCATACGATTGGCTGAAAGGCATCAGTGAAGTTCTCACTCTGGCTCACAGACTGCCCTCAGATCTGGCAGCCTGGCCCCAGGTATCAGTCCATCTGGCTTAATGGTAGGGTTTCACTGGGGACCCACCTTTTCATGACTATGAACCTGTCTCTCTTCCACTGACATCAACATACCAACCATGGCACCAAGGCTGTCCATGACAAAGGGCACTCAGAGGCCTGTGCTGAGCTGCCCTCAGCCCCCTGGCCTCTGTCCTATGCTCATCACTGCCCAGTGTCTGGAGGGTCAAAGGTGACAGGGGCTGGTGTGTCAGAACTGCCCTGAGTGGGTCCACACCAAGCTGGGTCTCAAAACTATGCGGGCTCAACCACAATGTTCTCCATGCCAGAGCAGTTGCCAGTAGCAGGAAGAGGGAGACAGTGAGAGCAGGCACATTGTGGCCTGAGGGAGCAGGTGGCCTCCCAGGCCTCCAAGAGCAAAGGGATGCATGGGTCTGGGGCCGCAGCTGGGCAGTTGCAATCGTGCCGAAGAGTGTGGGCTCCCGCCCTGCAGGGTTCCCATTGGGATGAACTGTTCCTTGCCCATGTCAGCTCAACAGAGTGTGCAGCCCATGCTGTGCCTCTCCCACTGTAGATGGTGTCTTTGAAGAAGCTGCTCCAGATGGGTCCGCCACCATCAATTTCAAGATATTTAATTTTACATGTGTCCATTGTAAATGTAATCACTTTTAAAATTTATTTCTCACATTGTTCACTGTTGACCTAGAGAAATGATTCTGATTATTGTGTGTTAATTTTGTATCCTGCAACTTTACTGAATTTATCAGTTCTAATAGTTTTTATGGTAGAGTATTTTGGTTTTTTCCAAATATCAGCTCATATAATCTTCAAACAAGGATAATCTTACTTCTTTCTTTCCAATTTGTATATCCTTTATTTCCTTCTCTTGTTTACCCTAGCTAGGACTTCCAGTACTATACTGAATAACAGTGGTGACAGTAAGCATCCTTGTTGTGATCCAGATTGTTTAGAAAAGGCTGTTTCTCCCCATTCAATATGATACTAGCTGTGGGTCTGTCATATATGCTTTTGTTATGTTGAGATATGTTTCTTTTCTCCCCAGATCTTTGAGGGTTTTTATTATGAAGCAGTGTTGAATTTTATCAAATAATTTTCCAGCATCAATTGAAATGATAATACGAATTTTACCCTTCATTCTGTTGATACGATGTATAACACTCTTTGGTTTATACATCCTTGCATCCCAGGAATAAATGCCACTTACATGGTCATGATTTCGAATGTCATGTTAAATTCAATTTGCTAGTGTTTTGTTGAGAATTTTTACATAAAAATTTAGAATATAATATTGACATGTAGTTTTTTTTAAGTGTCTTTGTGTGGTTTTGAAATCAGAGTAATACTGACTTCAGAATGAATTTGTTAGTATTTCCTTCTCTATTTTTGGAACACTTTGAGAAGAACCGATATTAGTGTTTTCTTCAATTTTCTGTAGAATTCGTCAGTGAAACCATCAGGTCACAAGGTGTTCTTTACTGGAAGACTTTTTCTTACAGCTTTGATCTTAGTTTTTATTGGTTGGTTCAGATTTTTAATTTCTTCCTGGCTCAATCTTGGTAGGTTTTATGTGTCTAGAAATTTGTCCATTTTTTTCTGGAGTTTTCCGTTTATTGGCATATAGCTGCTCACAATAGCCACTGACGATCCTTTGAATTTCTGCAGTCATTACAGTAATGACATCATTTGTAATGTTTCCTTTTTCATTTCTGATTTTATTTGAATCTTCTTTTTTTCTCAGTCTGCCTACCATTTTGTCAATTTCGTTTACCTTTTCAATAAAAAACTTTTTGTTTCATTGATTTTTTGTGTTTTTCTTCATTTCAAATGTATTTATTTCTGCTCTATTTTTTGTCTTTTCATATACTAACATTGTGTTTTGTTTGCTCTTGCTTTTCCAGTTCTCTATTAGATTGTTTAGTTGAAGTTTGTCTCTTTTTTGACGTAGGCACTTATAGCTATTAAATTCTCTGTGAATAGTGTTTTTGCTGTATCCTATAGGTTCTGGTATGTTGTGTTTCCATTATAATTTGTTTCAGGTTTTCCTTCTCAAGTTCTACATTGACCCACTGGTCATTCAAGAGCATATTGTTTCATATCCATGTATTTGTATAGTCTTCAAAATTTCTTTTGTTTTTAATTTCTAGTTTAATTCCATTGTGTTCAGAAAAGATGTTTAAATTATTTTAATTTTTCTGAATATTTTAAGACTTGTATTGTGACCTAGCATATGATCTCTCCTTCAGAATGATCCATCTTATGAGAAGAATGTGTGTTCTCCAGCCTTTGGATGAAATATTCTGTAAATGTCTATTTGATTCATTTAGTCTATAGTGCAGATTAAGTCAGATGTTTCTTTGTTAGTTTTCTGTCTGAAATATCCATTCAATTATGAAAGTGGGTTGTTGATGTATACAGGTATTATTGTATAGGTTCCCACCTCTCTCTGTAGCTCTAATAACATTTGCATTATTTATCTTGCTGCTCCACTGTTGGGTGAATATATATTTAAAATTCTCATAGTGTGTGGCTAAATTGTACCATTTATCATTGAATTGTAACCCTTTATCACTAGATAGTAACCTTTTTCTCTTCTTATAGTTTTGTTCTTAGAATCTCTTTTTTCTAATATAAATATAGCAAATCTGCTCTTTTTTATTTTCTTGGACATGAAATATCTTTTTGTATCCCTTTATTTTCAATCTACCCATGTCTTTATAAATGAAGTGTGTTTCTCGTAAGCAAAAGATCAATGCAACTTAGTTTCTTGTTCATTCAGCCACTCTGTCTTTTGATAGGAAAATTTAGACCATTTGCATTCAATGTTGTTACTGATATATAAGGACTCATTTCTGCCATTTTGTTATTTGTTCTCTGGTTGTTTTATGATCCTCTCTTGTACCTTTTCTTCCTGTCTTCCTTTAGTGAATGTGATTTTCTCTGGTGTTATGATTCAGTTTCTTGCTTTATATATATATATATATATATATATATATATATATATATATATATCCTTTAATGTACATTTTTTGTTTGAGGTTACTGCACAGTTCACAAATCCTATTTTAAGATCTATTATTTTAACTTGGTAACAACTTAACACTGTTGGCATAAACAAACTATCAAACAAGCAAAAAGAAAACTAATAAAAGTTCTACTCCTTAACTTTGTCCACATGCTTTGTAATTATTTTTGTTTCTGTTTATATCTTATTGTATTGATTTTGTACTGAAGAGTTGTAGTTATTTTTTTTGAATGGTTTAATGTTCAGTCTTTCTACTTTGAATAAGAGTAGTTTACATAACACAGTTGCAGTGTTATAATATTCTGTGTTTTTCTGTGTACTTATTATTACCAGTGAGTTTTTTTTTTACCTTCAGGAGACTACTCTCTGCTCGTTGATGTACTGTTCTTTCAGATTAAAATACTCTCTTTATCATTTATTGTGACACAGGTCTAGTAATGAAATCCCACAGCTTTTGTTTATCTGAGAGTCTTTAATTCTCCTTTATGTTTAAAAGAATATTTAAACATCATTTGATGTTATCTGCATTGAAGACTCATGATTCAGCATTTCTACTATTTGGTGTATATAATACACAAATCCTTGTAATTTTTGACCAAGAAACATTTATTTCAATGCTTATAGCATGTGATAACAAATTACAACCTAAATGTACAAGACTAGATGTGTCCATACTATAAATATCATGCAGCAATGATAATGAATGTACCTAAGCTATACACCTCAAGAAGAATGAATCAAAACAATGTTGAGCAAAAGATAAGTAAGCCATAGTAAAATACAACTAATATAATCCCATTTACTCAAGATAAAAAGCCATAGGGCTACATATATAGATTATATAACTACATGGAATATAGGGGATGACTAAAATAATCTTTCATGTGGTGGAGGGATGATGATATAAGTGAAAATAGCATATAGATAGAAAAGAAAAATCAGATTTTATTTTATTTATGTTATATCAGAATATATCAAATAAAAGTTTATGAGTTACACAAATATGTTGCAGCTGCACTTAGAAAAAAATGGGATGCTACTGAAAGAAGTCATAAATGTAGTCATGATATTTTATTTCTTAAGCTGTGGTATGGTGGGAGTCTCAGTTGGATTTAAGACCTAACATCAGATCCAATGACCTTGGAAGCAAGGAGTTCTTTTAAAATGTTTATCTTGCTTGTTAGTAAGCCAGGCACATAGCAAAGCAAATAAAAGCCCTGTTAGAGGACTTCTTTATTCCAAGAATTGCCACAGGTAAAGTTGGATCACACATGATCACCCAATAAAGCATCTCAAGGAGCCTGGGAAAACAAGGAAATAACGTAGGGGTGGCAGAAACAATCCTCATATAAATAATCATGAAATCATCAAGTTCAGAATATAGCAGACAGTGCAAACACACAAACATTTGAGAGATTCAACTGTGTGCAAAAATAAGTGCCTTAGAGAGGAATGTTTGTAGCACCAAAAAATATTTATAATTTGAAATATGTCTCAGAGCGGAGTGATGACTTACAGTAGAGTGGTTTGCTTTTGATGTGCATTCCTATGCAGCTTTCTTCTCTCAACACTTCTTATCCCTTCCGTTATACCCACTCCTCAATGTGATTTTGGAAAAGGATCGATACAGAGAAAACAGGAATTGTGCATATTATGTCAATAATTTTACTTCAGAATGCCTCTAATACTTTACAAAAAATCTCCTTTCTTAAGTTCAGGAAAATTTATGATTCAGACTAACAGAATCTAAGTATTTTAATAAATATTATGTATGATAATTGAGCTAAGGTTTTTTTCAGTATTATCAGAAGGGGTCTAAATATAATTATTACAACTTACATTTCTTACAAGATACAAAAAAGCTGAACAAAGCTATGGTCAAAACTGAGTATTTTGAAAATCATCTGATGTATGGCCAGAGACATCATTCCCGGGTGTAAATTCCAGAAACATTCTTTAGGAAAATGTTTTTAAGATCTCAAACAGAAAGGGACTCCAGCATCCATTTCTATTGTTTGAAGATGATGATACAATGTACTATAATCAAAAGATTAAAGGGTTAACTCAACTTGGAATAAGGAGACGACTTTACAATTTTAAAATCAGGAACCCACAAATGTATATTTGACTTTCTCTCTCACCTAAATGTTATTGAGAAAGTTTTAGGTTACTCACAAGTGATTATTTTTCAAGACCGTAATTAATTTTTAATTTATGTTTGTTTTTTCAATTTTAATGTATTATTATTATTTGAGATAGTTATCAGAGATTATTAAATTTCTCCTATGTAATTTTTTTTCTGGTATTCATTAATATCTATCCCTATTTCTATCTTTTTCGCTATACCTTTCTTTTAATGCCATAATCTTTGTTCCTTAAAGTTCTTATA
Organism: Leontopithecus rosalia; assembly: GCA_028533165.1. Taxonomy (NCBI): domain Eukaryota; kingdom Metazoa; phylum Chordata; class Mammalia; order Primates; family Cebidae; genus Leontopithecus; species Leontopithecus rosalia. Next base: position 163,794,276 of record CM052648.1, on the reverse strand, counting down.
TTTTTGCAGTCACCTTGCTTTGTGTATTTATGTATATCACCTATGGTTGTGCATGGTTATATATGTATGTGTCTGCTTTTGTGTGTAAGCATTATGCACACATTTGTGTCTTTGTGTGGCCTGTATGTGAATATTTGTGTTCTCTATAGATCTGTGTGCCTATGTGTCACCTGTGAAATGTGTTTGTATGTGCATAAATAGACACTGGACCATGAGGTGTGTGACTATATATCCGGTCTATTTGTATATGTATGTGCATTTTTGGGTATGTGAGTTTCTGTATAAGTGTATGTTCATTTATATATACATGCATGTGTCTTTATGAAATATGGGTTGCATGTGTGCCAGTTAATATTTGTCTATGCTTGTATATGTACTTCCTTTCAGCTTTATGTTCTTGATTTTATGATTTTTGGTATTGAATCTAAGTCTTAACTTTTAATTTGGCAACATTGCTTTTGCACAATATTTAATAATTTTTATTGTAGATATGTCCTTTCTTTTGAACTAACTACTTTCTCAGGAGAAATGATTCATTTTAATCTTTTTGAAGATATGAATCACACATTTTCTATGTTCCTGTTCTGCTCTAAACAATAAATCCTGTTTGAAAGCAGTTATTTCCTCAATGCTTGAGCAGTACCCCTAAAGAGTAGTCTTCACATTTCTTTCAACAGATCATTCTTTTTTTGTTGCTTGTTCTTTTTCTTCTTTTTCCAGTTTTACTGCTTGCGCTTTCTGTTTGTTATGTGCTTTTCCCTGCTTGGAAAAAGATCACCAAAGTGTTGATTGTTTTCCCTCCCCTTAATGGACTCTCTGTAACACTCTCAATTCACTGATATTAGCAGAATTTTATTCCATTGCTCACTAATCCATTCTCACTATGTTGCCATGTCACTTGAAAAGAGTGTTTCCTGATTCTTTTTAGTTACTTGATTTTAAGTAGAAATTTAATAAAAATTTTGCCTGCCACATTTTTTTAAAATAAGGATTAAGGATTAGAAAGAATTGGAAATCTTTGTGGCCATTATGATCTTACAAATGGCTCATATACTATAAAATAAAATGAATTTAACTTAAAATATAGGGATATAAAAATTGTTTTGATAGAGGACCAGCTCTATATTTCATATAATCATTACTTAAAAATAACATCATGCTGTGTCTAGGGAAATTACTCTTTGTTTAATTGTGGTACCAAAAATCATATAATGTTTTTTAATTGAGGTATGAATGACCTCTTATGTTACTGTGATTATCCACTGTCTCAAGTCTACTTCCTGAAAACCTCTAGTTTCATCCCAGTATATTGTGTAAATTTTTAGCATGTATCTGTCTATATTTGTCTTCTGACTATTTTATGTCAACATCACATTTTGCTTCCATATGTGTTCCTAAAAACTGCAAAGTGGCATAGTTAAGTCAGCCATTATGTTAATGGAAATTACAGATTAAACACAAGGAATATGAAAGTTCTTACAAAAAAATGGAAAAGCTTAGTTATCAAAGTTTTGTAAGCCAAAGGAGAGAATCAATCCAATAAATGAGTCAAAAGAGTTGTTTAGAAATACTAAGTGTCGGCCAGGTACAGTGGCTCACGCCTATAATCCCAGAACTTTGGGAGGCCGAGATGGGTGGCTTATCTGAGATCAGGAGTTCAAGACCAGCCTGACCAAAATGGAGAAACCCAGTCTCTACTAATAATACTAAAAATTAGCGGGGCATGGTGATGCATGCCTGTAATCCCAGCTACTTGGGCGGCTGAGGTAGAAGTACTTGAACCTGGGAGGCAGAGGTTGCAGTGAGCTGAGATCATGCCATTTGACTGCAGCCTGGACAACAAGAGTGAAACTTCATCTCAAAAAAAAAGAAAATAAAAAAGTAATACTAAGTGTCAATTATTTAGCTGACACAGTAGGAAAAGCAAGGGTGGAGAAAAGGGTTATTTTCAAGTTTGACATGTTAAGGAGTTTGGAATACTAGTCATACATGCAACCAAAATTGTTTAGGAGGTACCTGCACAAACACTAAACTGATATTCAGTAGATTCTATCAGATTAAATACAGTTTGCAACTGCTGTGTTTAATACTTTTTTCTTGTATCTCTCTATAGCTTTCCAAATACCTTAACAATTGTAAAGCAAGATGACTATCCAAGGAGCAATTTATAACATAAAAATCTAGCATTTGGCCTTGTTGAAAAGTGCAAAATATTCCTCCAAAGTAGGAATGCTACTTAGCACAACAATGCTAAGGTCAACTGACTGTACCAGGGGAAAAATCTGAAGATATTCTTGATTTTTCTAACGCAAGAGTGGCACCCGTCTTCTAGTGAGCAGAAGCAAGAAATGCTGCTAAATATTTTGCAATGCACGGGGTAGCCCACACACCAAGAGTTATGCAATCCAAAATGTTTAAAGTGCTGTTGTTGAGAAATTTTCATCTATAGTGATTTAGAATTGACAAAATCAAAGAAAAAGAAGAGGGGTAGGAGAATGAAGGGAGAATGGGGAAAGGAGTGAAAGAGAATGAGGAGTGGGGAAGGGAAATATCTGGGAAGGAAAATATTTGGAAATATATCAAACAAATCATGGCCTATAAAGTCATTTAAAGTTATTTGAGCACAGATTTTTATTTTAATCTGCAGTAGTAGTATGCCATTTATATGCCCATTAAATAATTTATTATATATTAAATGAATATATACGTATATGAATGAATTTTCAGCAACATATTATACTGAGTAATGGAAATTTCCTCATATATACCTCATGAGAATATAGATAATATGAATCCACTAATTTGTGATATATTTGTTTAATCAGTTAATAATTTTGTCATGCCTTCTGGTAGAAATTAAGCATGCTGACAGAGATGCAATAGTTAATAGTATCAATAATGATCAAATAATTGGATTATATTTATATTTAGGTCTTTGAAACTAAGAAGAAAAGTGTTTTTTTTAGACTATCAAAATTTCAAAGCATACATTGAATACAGCAGAAAACCAAATACAATTACATCTTAAATATAGATATATAAGGAAAAATCAACTCCCAGTAATCATAAGTGGAATGCTCATTTTTGTGCATAAATATTAGAAAAACGTCCAAACTCTGGCATATTTAGTAACTTTTTAATTTCTGAATATTCTTTCCCATGTACTTATTATGATTGATCATTTCATTTGATTAATTAAAGTTTGGATGATGAGTTATTAGGTGTATTTCATACAGTATTAATTTTGTGTATGTTGTCATTTCTTTGTAAATGGGAAAGTAAAATGATAGCCCTAATTTCATCTTGCAGCAGTGGCTCCTTGATTAGAGTATTTCTCTAAAACTACAACATTTGTATGAGACATTTTCTGAAATGTCATAGGATTTCCATAGAGAAACTATCAATTTCTTATTAATTCTATTTCAGTACAACCTAAATTGTTACAAATAGTCAAAATAAGACGTTTAAAACTTAGTTCTAAACCTTTAAATTCTAGACATATTGGACTTCTTTGTACTTTAATATCTGACCACATTCACTGTGTGAGCCTGAAAAAAAGATTCTAACCACTTCTCTGTGTGTGTGGGGATGGGGGTTAGAAATTAGCATGTGAAAGAAATTTAAAATAATTTAATTAATACTTTTAAAATAATATCATAAAGAACCTTACTATAGAATTCAATATTAAAATTTCATTTTTGTGTGTTGCTTTTTGAAACAAAGTCTCATTCTGTCTCCCAGGCTGGAGAGCAGTAGCCTGATACTCCTCTCCCTGTAACCTCCACTTCCCTGGTTCAAGTGACTCTCCTGCCTCACGCTCTCAAGATGCTGAGATGACAGATGTGTGCCACCACATCCAGCTAAACTTTGTGTTTTTAGTAGAAATGAAGTTTCACCATGTTGACCAGGATGATCTTGAACTCCTGACATGAAGTGATCCACCTGCCTTGGCTTCCCAAAGTGCTAGGATTACAGGCATGAGCCATTAAGCCTGGCAGTATTTCATATTTTGATAAGCAACTGAAATCAGATTTAAAAAATATTGAATCATTTGTATTTTCTTATATGGGCTAGATATTTGCGGCATACCTTTGATTTTATGATCTTAGTTTATGTGGCTCTGAAAACCTAGCCCCTGGTTGTATTCACACCATAAACAAATGCTTTCCTACTAGGGAGCAGATATTGTAATCACACCCTTCCCTGTTTCCTAAAATACTTTATAAGAAATATGAACATAACCCAACTTCCTCTCTCATGAAAATGTAAATTCAAATGGCTATACCCCACATAAGTGGGAAAATAGAGTCACTAAGTTGATTGAAACTTCAGAAAATATGCCCATTTTTTATCCTCAATTTATAACAAGTTAAAAGATAATTTCACCTTCTAATTTTATGTAACTATATAAATCATAATCACACATCTCACCAAATCAATTTCCTTTGACAAAATTGCTATATGCGCATATCAGTTTTATTTTTTAAATAATTTAAAGTATTATACATTTCTTTATAACAAAGAAAATGTCCTTGATATTTTTTCAAATGATTTATTTTTAAAACTTTTTCCAAAGATTTATCTTTTCTGTGTGAGTAATAATAAAATAATGCATACCTTTTGTATTATGGAAGTAATAAGGTAATAAACTGATAATGAAATTTTACTTATTTCATTTATATAGCTCTTCTAAAAAATTTTTCTATTTTGTAGCAGGAAATTTTGCAAATAAAATCTCATTAAAAATAAAATTCTACTGCTTCTCTTAAGCTCATTGTAAATCATTAATACAAGGAGGACTCATAAACTCATAGTTTTTTAATTAAACAGTTACTTTTAATCTATATTATATATTTTTAATGTTCATACTTATTTTCTAAAACTATACAGTACAATTTCATATCATACTTTAAAAAATGTATTACTATCACAAACACTCTCAATGACATTTCATGTACATATTTACCATTCTACTTGATGACTATAATAGTCCATTATACAGACCATAGTTATTTAAGTATTGCCCTATTAGGAACCATTCAGATCACATGCAATTCTTTTTTGCTACTAAAAATAGCACTGCAGAGCACTTAGGCTAAATTTTGTAAAATCAATGATTTTGTCTTTGTGTATGGTTGCTAAAAGTCGTATTTACTTTAAGATGTAAATGTACTGACATGTCCTGGCTAATTATTCATTCATAGTGTGTTAATAACAATTATGAAACAATGATATAAATGATTTCAACTCAAAATGAAAATAAATATGTTATATGCAAAAGAAAATATTTCTTTTATAAAAGCAATCTCAGTGGTTTTTATAGCTGATATAAAATAACGTAATTATATTTGCTTTTTGTGGTAGCCTGAAAAATGATCCTTGCAAAAGATATGATCTATTCTCTAGATCTATAAATATTACCTTATATGAAAAGTTATTTGCACCTGATTAAAGATCCTGAGATGAGTGAATTATCTTGGTTTATCAGGTGGGGCCCAAAATGCAGTTAAATATTTCTTTATATGAGAAAAGCAAAGGGAGAAATGACACACTGAGAGAAGAGAGGGATGTATGAAGGATATGCATTTAGCAAGAGAAAGATTGGAGTGATGTGGCCACAAACTAACGTATGCCAACAGCCAGAAGCTTGAATAGGCAAAGAATAAATTCTCCCCAAAGCCTCTAGAAGGACAGCAATACCAACACCTTGCTTTCACCCAGTGATACTGATTTTAGGCTTCTGGTCTTTACAACTTTTAGAAAATCAATTTCTATTGTTTGATGCACTCATTTATTATGATCTGTTACTATATCCATAGAAAATCAATAGATTTCTAATATTTGCCAACTTCCTCATTCTGCTTACAATTTTATAATTTTTTTAAGCTTTCAAAGGAAACTTTATTTTATCAACTTTACTAGTTTCTAAATCTCATTAAGCAGATGTCTGAGTTTAAAATTCTTTTCTAGTCTAGAGGAGCAATTTGGATCATTCTTATTTACACAGGAGTCACTAAGATTTTTAAATTTCAAATAATTTAATTAACTTTGTGTAGCATTCTATCAATAACAGATAATTCCTAAATATTTTTCTATTCATTTTATTGAATTATAATAAAAACAAAAAATCATATATTTAGGAAATACAACACGATGCTTAGATATATGTATACCATTGTAAAATGAATACTACCATCAAACAAATTAATATGTGCATCACCTCCTGTAGTTACCTTTGAGTGTTTTTGTGTGGCAAGAATAAGTATGATTCACTCTCTTGATGAATTTCAAGCACACAATGTAGTATTTTTAACTATAGTCACTATGCTGTGTATTAGATCCCCATAACTTATTAAATCTGTGTAACTGAAACACTATCTCATTTGAAAAACACTTCCTCATTTCTACCAACATCCAGCCCCTGGCAACAAACTTCCTACTCTCTGCTTCTTTGAGTTTGACTTTTTTGGATTTCACACATAAGTGAGATCTTGCATTATTTGTTTTTCTGTGACTGGCTTATTTCACTTAGCATAGTGCCATGCAGTTTCATTTATGTTGTAGCAAATGACTGTTTCCTTTTTTAAGGCTGAATATGTACCATTTTCTTTATCCATTACTCTGTTGTTGGACAGTTGGGTCGATTCCAGATCATGGATATTATGAATAAAGCTGAAATGAACACAAGAGTAAAGATATCTCCTCCATATAATAATACAGTTTTCTTTGGATATATACACAGAGATGGAATTTCTGAATCACAGAGTCATTCTGTTTTTAAATTTTTGAAGAGCTTACATACTGTTTTCAACAATGTTTGTACTAATTTACATTTCCATCAACATTGTACAAAGATTCCATTTTATGCATAACCTTGTCAATTTGAAAATTGATGCAGAAATGCAAAAGACCCAGAATAGAAGCAATCATGAGCAAGAAGACCAAAGGTGGAGGCAGCACATTACCTAATTTCAAAATATACTGCAAAGCTATAGCAATCAAAACAGTATGGTACTCTCATAAAGACAGACATGTAGAGCAATAGAAGAGAATAGGGAGTCTAGAAATAAATCCACCCACTTACCATCAGTGGTTCTTTGAGAAAAATGTCAAGAATACATAGTGGTAAAAGATCATCTCTTAAATAAATGGTTTTGAAAAAACTTAGATATCCACATGCAAAAGAACAAAATTGGTACCTTATCTCACAGTATATACAAACATCAAATCAAAATGCTTAAACTTAAGGTCTGAAACTGTAAAATTACTGAATAAAGACTTAAGGGAATAGCTTCTTGCCACTGGTCTGAACAATAACTTTTTGGGTATGATGCTATAAGCACAGCCAATAAAAGCAAAATAGACAAATAAGATTGCACAAAACTAAAAAAAATAAACAAATAAAAAACAGCAAAAATAAATAAATAAACAGAATGAGAAGATAACCTGCAAATGGGAGAAAATTTGTGAACCGTGCATATGATAAGGGGTTAATATGCAAAATGTTTGGGTAGCTCAATAACAAAAAAATAAATACTTCAATTAAAAAGATGAAAAAACAAGCTGAATAGACAGTTCTCAAAAGAAGACACACAAACGTCCAACAGGTATATGAGAAAAAGCTTAACATCACTAATTGTCAAGGACCAGTGAATTGAAACTACAATAAGCTATCACCTTACTCCTGTTACAATGGCTATTAGCAAAAATACAAAAGAGAATTAATATGTTAAGAAATGTTTTGTACTTAAATTTATGGCTAAATAGCCAATTTTAATAAGAATTTGTTTCTCAGACATTGATAAGTATTTTATTTTACAAAAAGGATATTCTCTGAGCTTCTATTGACATTAAGAATCACAAATACCTTCTACCAGCATGTAGACACCCCTTAATGGACTTGGACATCTTTTCCCTCCCAAGCCCCTCACCTGTCCCTTTTGACTGTGCTAGTACATATTTTTATCTACAGCATTGATTAACTCCTTTCTATCTTCCCTGCTAACAGTTAAGCTAAACTAGTAATCTTTGTCTGCATTTTTCAATCATGGATTATCAGCATCTCACAAGAGTTTATAGCACCTAATGGATGGTCAACAAATACATCCAGATTTAAATTTGAATACTCTAACCTTCATAAAGGATATTCATTTGGATTTGTTTTAAAAATATAAAATACTCAGTCATAAATATTTTCCCACAAAAAATATAATTTTGTTTCCATATTGCCTTCTGTAAATTATTTGGTAAAATTTTGTAATTCCTCTTGATGGAGAAAACCATTTTTCCACATCACTGATTTGAATAATTTATAATACATTTTACTTAGTAAAGTAAGTATATGTGAAGTAAGACTTCTTTTAGGCATCAGAATTTGTATGAAACATAAATATTTGTTATCTCTATCATCTGTCAAAATATTATATTGGCAAGTACCTAAAATGCTTTATAGTTGGGTATTAATTTTGTGAGACTTTTTAAGTGTATGTTTATGATATACTAAATAGGTGAATAAAATTTTTTTCTCTTTATGATCAAATATTTAGTTTCTACTAATAGTTACATATTTTTAATTTGTATCTTTAAAGAGACAAGTTTTAAGAAGAAGTTTTAAAAAGGCAACTTTTCAAAAATAATTTTTTTGAAAACTGCACTGTCTATTGCAATCCTTTTTTATTTTCATAGTATTTAAGTTTTATATTTTGGTCATCCTATCTGTTTCTTTATGCATTACAATATGTCATATAGATTTCATAACTATATTTTATATATTTTATATATTTTATATAAATCTTATTTTCTTACATTATATTGAAACCAATAAAAAAATCTCTTAATATCCAGAATCTACAAAGAACTTAAACAAATTTACAAGAAAAAAAAACATCAAAAAGTGAGCAAAGGATATGAACAGACACTTCTTAAAAGAAGACATTTATGCAGCTACCAAACATATGAAAAAAAGCTCATCATCACTGGTCATTGGAGAAATGCAAATCAAAACCACACTGAGATACCATCTCATGCCAGTTAGAATGGTGATTATTAAAAAGGAAACAGATGCTGGAGAGGCTGTGGAGAAATAGGAACACTTTTACGTTGTCGGTGGGAGTGTAGATTAGTTCAACCATTGTGGAAGAGAGTGTGGCAATTCCTCAAGGATCTAGAACTAGAAATACCATTGGATCCAGCAATCTCATTACTGGGTATATATCCAAAGGATTATAAATCATTCTATTATTAGGACACATGCACATGTATATTTATTGTGGCACTGTTCACAATAGCAAAGACTTGGAACCAACCCAAATGCCCATCAAATATAGACTTGATATAGAAAATGTGGCACATATACACCATGGAATACTATGCAGCCATAAAATAGTATGAGTTCAAATTCTTTGCAGAGGCATGGATGAAGCTGGAAACCATCATTCTCAGCAAAGTAACACCAGAACAGAAAACCAAGCACCACATGTTCTTATTCATAAGTGGGAGTTAAACAATGAGAATACACCGACACAGGGAGGAAAATTTCACACACCGGGGCCTGTCAGGAGGTGTTGGGGGAACAGCTAGGGGAGGGACAGCATTAGGAGAAATACCTAATATAGATGACAGCTTCATGGTTTCAGCAAACCACCACAGCATGTATAACTATGTAAGAAACCTGCACATTCTGTACGTGTACCCCAGAACTTGAAGTATAATAAAAAAGATTGAAATTATTATATAAGTCAGTTTTCACACTGCTGATAATTACATACCACAACTGGGAACAAAAAAGGTTTAGTTGTACTGACTTACAGTTCCACAAGGCTGGGGAGGCCTCAGAATCATGGTGGCAAGGTTAAGAATTTATCAGGATAAAATAAGTCATTCACTGATTTTCATTGGTTACAAATGATGTATTTTCTCCTGAGCACATAACTTATCATTGCCCATTATGGTAAATATTTCCATAACTATTTTATGTAGAAGTTGTAAATAAATCATTCACAAAGATGGTTTTGTTAAAAAAAAAACCTATAAATCAAGTAAATGTGAATAACATTTAATCTATAGCAAAAAAATGCTATGAATAAGGATTTAAGTTCAAATAAATTACATACTGTTAAATATTACAATTAAAGACTCACTCATAAAGTGATTCATTGGCTAAATAGTGTATATTTAGAGTAAGGTATCACCTGACATTATAAACTGTGTATTACTAATTTCAAAATCTCACTTTTTTGTAAGCGAGCTAAAAAGATTATGATAAATCTCAAACATTTCTTATTTTAATAAAATTTGTCATATTAGGATAATTTTGGAAATAAGGTTCCTTTTGCAGTTTTAATGAACTAATATATTAATTAAAGGTTTTTTAAAAATTACACAAAACTTTGATCTTAGGAAACCTGGTATAAAGTGTAAGTGTGATATTAATTATCAAGATACCCTTTCAATTTTGATTTTCTCACAAGCTTGTTTACAGAAATATATAAATTAATATGTATGTGCTTAGTTTTATCTCATTTTTACATGCAAATAGAATCATTGGCTCAGACAATCCTCTTCTTTTATATAACACTTTTATCTATTAACATTAATAGAAACTTTCCTTTAGTAAACTCACGAAAGTCACTGATATTTCATACCAAATAAGCAATGTTTCACCCTTTCTTTGTGCGGATGTATGTATTCACTAACTGGGACAACTGAAAGGACTGAACAAACATGAAAACCTAGAATCCTTTTAGTTAGGTACAGTTACTAACCATTTGTCAACATAGGCCTGAAGCTATGTGATCAAGCAGTCTAAACTGTAATCCACACATTCTGCTTTGTTTCAGTTTATAATCCCTGCGCTATTTGTTATCTTACATCCAACACACCACAAGAATGTAAAAGAATATACAGCAACAATTTTTACTTACTCTTTCTAACATTAAGAAATGGCGGCAGAAAAGATCAATTACTCACCAGCTGAAACTGGAATTTGTTTTTTAAATGGAATGCATTTCCTCCCCAAATAAAAACAATATCCTATTTCTGATAGCAGCAGAAAAGAGCAGAATAAATATCAAATGGCAAGTATGTGTCTACCTATGGCCCCAATCCTCGATTACGACCGCAAATACTAACTTGCATAAAAATTAGAACTCTTGAAATTCCTAGAAACTTTGCTAGGGGCCTACCATCTTGAATTTTATAACAGATTTCACTTTTTTTTGTTTCCACAATAATTTTTCCTGTATTATATTTATAAAGTCCTAGAATCAATACTAGAAAAAGTTTACTCCTCATGTTTTATTCCGATTGATACAAAATACATAGGATTTTGCCTTGCATTTTTATCTATGCTTATTTTTATCTCAGCTGTGCATTTGCAAGTCTAGCTTATTTTCTTACCCCACATACTTATCAATATAGTCAATATTTATTTTGATTGTTTTATTTCATGATATTGTACTCATTTCTATACATTATTTTACAATCTTTCTGGAAAATGGCAGAAATAAGTACATACACAATGTGAGTAGATATAAATTTGCATTTTTAAATAACAAATTCGCTGCTACCTAATTGGAATATATTTAATAAAGATGATCTAGTACATCATAAAGCAGTCAAATAAAAATATACTTTTATATATAAAAATATGTATTTTTAATTGTTTGCTTATGTTGCATAGACTAATGCTGAGAAACTATAGATTGAGTGGAAACCTGGTAAAACAAAGATTATTTTATAAATTTGATGTAACATCTAAGGATAGTTGATGGCTCTTACATATTTATAAAGTGACTAATAACACTAGCTATTTTTTATAATTTTGGAAATGCTACAATGAATTATTATTTCAGAGGAGGGGGAGGAAGATGGCGCTGTAGAAACAACTCACCACTGCAGCTCTCAGTCAAGACGCAGAGGGTAAGCAAACACCGCATTTTCAGACGGATCCTTATAGCCCACAGAGCGGGGGAAAAAGCCCAGGTGTAAAAGGCACGC
>CM052648.1:163745795-163781779 GCA_028533165.1 Leontopithecus rosalia | reverse complement strand
AGTTCGTGTCCTTTGTAGGGACATGGATGAATCTGGAGAACATCATTCTCAGCAAATTGACACAAGAACAGAAAAGGAAACACCATATATACTCACTCATAGGCGGGTGATGAACAATGGGAACACATGGACATAGGGAGGGGAGCACCACACACTGAGGTCTATTGGGGGAAATAGGGGAGGGACAGCGGGGCGGGGGAGCAGGGGAGGGATGGCATGGGGAGAAATGCCAAATATGGGTGAGGGGGCAGAAGGCAGCAAAGCACACTGCCACGTGTGTACCTATGCAACTATCTTGCATGTTCTGCACATGTACCCCAAATCCTAAAATGCAATAAAAATTTAAAAAAAAAAAAAAAGTCTTAAAGAACTCAAAAAAAAAAAAAGAATTATTATTTCAAGTGTAAACAATAATCATTTTCTAATATATTAATTCATTTTCAAGTTTGTATAGAAAATGTTTATTTTGTAAAACATACTTATAGTGTTACTTATTATCTAAACAAATTACATATTATATCTCATTTTATTGTTTATGTGACTTAGACCTTATTTAAAGTTCGCCAGAGACAAAAATTAGTCTCCCTGTGAGTATTAAACACATACTGTCATACTTTGCAGCTGAATCATCCACATCATGGACCTCATATTTTTAATATTGTGGTCATTTCATTTCCTTTGAACAATACTTCTAATGGTCCGTACTGATATCGAATTGCATATTAAAATCTCTAGCCCAGTGTGCAAATTCATAATTATCTTGGTTATAGTCTTAGATGAAAGCATAAAGTGGACAAAAGTTATTAAAGTATTACAGAATTTATCCCAAAGATGCAACCCTTAACATTTCTTTAAAGGAAAAGAGAAGTATATGCCAAGGAAAAATGTTAAGCATTGTGATGAGATGCATTTCAGTGTTGGCTTACACTTCAAAGCTAGCCATGGAAACAATGCATGTGTGTTTGGCTGTCAAGTGGGAGTTTTATAAAACGACTAAAAAAAGAAAATGCATCTTGAACATGTCTGTGAAAGAGGTAAAGCCAGGAGGATGTCACTGTGAAGTTCCCTCTCATTTTCTATTTCCTATTTTTGACTGTTCCTTGACAGCTATTTAGACACCAGATGCCATTTATCTTGAGCAAAACTCAAGACAAGGGTTCAATTGCAAGTGGTTTAGTTTGAAGGTTTGAGACCCAATAGAGAAGTGTAAAGTCAGACATAGAAGGGAAATCAGCTGATAAAGGGTATGTTATCATAACCCATCACTAAACATGACTTGATTTTTTATCCTTGACAGAATCTAGAAGAAAGAATGTAAAACTCATAGCAAAGCTCATAGCTATCCCAATTAAGGTGGTAGGTGTGTTTCCATCAGTGTTTTGTCAAAGTTTGCTCTGAGGGAAGAGGAAAGTAATTCACTCTGGCCTCTCACATATGCAAGAGCATAGCAAAGTTGTGTGTCTGGTATACCACAGTTTCTGCCTTATAGTTTTTATGAGTTTGAAAGAAGAGTTGTGACTTGGCATGGGTGGATAATCAATTTAAAAAGAGAAAGACAACAATGGTTAGGGAAAATGAGGAGCACAGGCTGTATCCAATGTATCCATCCCATGTTCGACTTAGGTCTTTGTTTTGGTTTTTGGCCCGTTCTTTTTAATTAGGTGACAAACTAAAATATCTGGCCTGAATTATTTCCTATTAGGATGAAGCTGTATTTTTCCAGAGAAAAATAAAAAGTTTTAAATTTAAAGTATTTCCTTCAAAGTGGTGGCTATGTATAATTTTCCAAAAGGCTAAGGTGAGAGAGCTAGTAAGACAAATTACAGCCTCCATTGCTACAGCTGGTCCTAAGGCTGCAATTAATACTAATAATCTTCTTTCTCTATTGCACCTTTAAATGCCATTTTCTCTCCATATTTCACCTGCTAAGTTGTTTTCCTGCCAGGATAATCCAGACTATCCCAAGTGCTCTAGGTTGCACTGTTTTTATACTTTTGAGATTATAATAGTTTGCCACTGCTAGTCATTATCACATATGGAGTTAGTAGTAATGTTACAATGAATCTTGGGTTCCACATTTAATCCTCCCCGCTTTCATTGTGTAACAGCAACCTTATTTCCTCCTGGCAATCAGAATCAATTACTTCAAACAATGCAGTGCTGGGCAGGTAGTCTTCATAACTCCCAGTTTACTGAAACCATTATTGTGTATTCTGCTAGAATCATCCCTACTACCACCCTCAGTAATGAATATCTCTAAAATAGCATAGCCTGAGATTATAGTATTTAAAATAAAAATCATCAGATGCTTTAGCAAGAGGACACATTACCCATTCCACAGCTAAGTACTAGGATCTGTGTATACTAGCTCTAAATAACACAGTGACTTTTCTTTGATCCCAGATGCATGCGGCATCCTGAAAGTTAAAGCTTCCGAAGTGCAGAGTTCTTAATCCAATTTATATCCAGGTGGTTATTTCTGTGTTACTGGCTATATAAAAACAAGAAAATCAGATTTTCATGATCTTATTATCACACCTCCTTTTCTGTAAAATGAGAAGTTTGGTTATCGATAATGTGCTAACAGATCTGTGCTAACAGATAATCCTAATGTTCAGATGGTACTAATGGCAAAGGTGTCACCTTTTATGTTTTGATTCTATCCATCAATATTTCCACTCAGTCCTTTGACTCAGTAAATCAGACAGCATCTACTTCCTAACAGGCAGCACAAGACATATAGTCAGTTAATACTCCATTATTATTTCATCAACTACACTGAAGTCCTACTGAAACACTGTATTTATGTTTTTCACAAAGGATATTTCTCTACTGCAGAAGTCATGATGGCTTTGCCCCTAGACTTCAAGATATATGTAGCCAGTAGCTTCTAAGGTTCCCATGAATTATTTATGTCTCCTGACATTCCCAATGTCTAATCCTATCCCTTTGAGTGTGGACTGGATTGTGTGACTCATATGGAGAAAATACACTGCTTTGAGAATTATGGGATATAACATCTGAAATTGGGTTACAAACCGATGCTGGCTTCCTTCTTGTGTGCTCTCTCTCAGTCTCAATATCTCACTTGTTCACAAGAAAAATTATTTGCCATACTGAGAGCTGCCCTCTGGAGAGACCCACATGGCAAGAGAGGTCTTTGACTAACAACGAATCAGAAACTGGGTTTGTCATTCCAAAAGCTAATCAGAAACTGGCAATGGCAATGACAATGTAAATAATCTTGAGTACATCCCTTTTTCTGCTTGAATTTTCAGATGACACCATCCCTGGAGCCTTGTGAGAGAAAGAATAAGTACCTAGCAAAGCCGTGGATAGAATCCTGACTCACAAAAGCAATCAGATAATAAACATTTATTGATTAAAGCTATAGAGATTTGAGGTAATTTTACACAGCAAAAGATAATGAATACAAGTCCTGTACTTCAACACAGGGATTTGCCAGAAATATCATAATAGTCTTATCTACCAGATACTTTTAGTTATACCACATCCATAGGATCATAATACTCAAAAAGCAAAGTGACTTGTACTGCAGCCTAAACCTGATACAGAATAATTTCTTGCTCTGAACTCTACTCAAAACATTAACTGTCCAGATAACTCTATAATAGGACATAGCATATTCAACATTAATGTGTCACAGATCTTAAAGGCAAGAAAACTCAACAATTGTTGAGCAATTTTCTCAGTGGTATGATATACAAGATTCAGCATTGTATTTTTTACCTTAGCAGGAATATCATGATATGTTCCTAATGACTGGATCCTAGAACTTCACTTAATGGCAGACATCCTAATCTCTGTGGTTTTATTTTCCAACCTCTGGTTCACATATTTCCTACAAAGTTTTCTTGTTTAATTGCAATTTCTGAGTTACAAGTTAATATTATCAAATTAACATGATATCCAATTACCATGCTGCCATAATTTCAGTTCTCTATTGCAAAGATCTACAGAATTATAATATAAATAATATCCTCGTGAAGTATATGAGCACCAGAATGCTGAACATGGACATAAGAGTATTGGCCAAATAAATACCAGAATATCAAGTACAGTGCACTTGCTGAAATTTGTTGACTTAGGCTGGGCACAGTGGCTCATGCCTATAATCCTAGCACTTTAGGAGGCCAAGATGGGTGAATCACGAGGTCAGCAGTTCAAGCTCAGCACGGCCAAGATGGTGAAACTTTGTCTCTACTAAAAATACAAAAAAAAAAAAAATTAACCGGGCATTGTGGTGAGCACCTGTAACCCCAGCTACTCAGGAGGCTGAGGCAGAGAACTGCTTGAACCCAGTAGGAGGAGGTTGCAGTGAGCTAAGATCTAGCCATTGCACTCCAGCCTGGGTGAAGAAGAGAGACCGTCTCAAAAAAAATTATTTAATTACTCCAGTAAATATATTACATTCTCCACAGCAGTTAAATTTGAGATGGCAACATGACTAAATTCATGATAGTATGTAGTCATTTGCTGATACAGCTGAATTTATAGAGGCCAGATAAATAAGTTCAATGGAGATGAGACAGGACAATAAACTTTGCAAATTTCACATATATGTTGGTAACATTTACCTATAAAATCCCTTCCATAACATATCACTGATTTTTTTATTACTATTATGCCACAACTGGTATACACTCTTAAGGGCTTCCATTTATTCTTCCTACTGCAATAGCCTTTTTCTTTTTCTTTTTTTTTTTTTTTTGAGACAGAGTTTCGCTCTTGTTACCCAGGCTGGAGTGCAATGGCACGATCTCAGCTCACTGCAACCTCCGCCTCCTGGGTTCAGGCAATTCTCCTGCCTCAGCCTCCTGAGTAGCTGGGATTACAGGCACGTGCCATGATGCCCAGCTAATTTTTTGTATTTTTAGTAGAGACGGGGTTTCACCATGTTGACCAGGATGGTCTCGACCTCTTGACCTCGTGATCCACCCACCTCAGCCTCCCAAAGTGCTGGGATTACAGGCATGAGCCACCTGCAATAGCCTTTTTCTATAGATCGAGAACAGATGCTAGTATTCAACCTGCTGGTAACTATGTCTGTCCAATTATACATTAATGAAGCAGGACAATTAACTCAAGATCCCTTTAGACGCCTTCTGAAATCTTTATTTATAAATATTCATTAGTTCCCACTCTAATTTTGGATCACCATGATTAATTTGGATTTTATTTTTAAGGATTTGAATCTTAAAATGACAGGCTATTTCCTTCCCTAAGGATGTATTTGCCTTGGGAAACCATTACCCATGTATTTGAAAAGAATCAGAGAAAATAATTAGTGCATAGATTTAGGTGAAGTTGCAGAGTTCCTCCTCAAAGTGCTTTCTGTTCTATAAATACTGATCTCTGGCACTGTGGGTTCTGACCTGAGAAATAAGTGGACTGAGTTTTGTCATGGGTAATATCAGATATCTGCTTCTTAGCTGTCAAGGTTTTATAATTATGCAAATTAAGGAGAACTCTGGGTGGCTTCTATTTATAATACTTCTGGAAAACCATGATCTATTAGTGACCACTTATGATTCTACTTGGCTTTGCAAATCAGATAATATGTTAGAAGACACACACACACACACACACACACACACACACACACATACACACACACACACATTTGGAGTAGAGGAGAGAGAAAGAGAGGAGCAAATCAGAGTTGTAGCAGTAGCAGTAGTTAAAGGTTTTATGAGTTCTGGCTGCGTAAGATAGCCAGACTAAGCTTCGTGGAAACAGTGACATCCTAGCAAAGACTAAAAGGGAGGAAACTGGTTAAGTGATAAGTAGATATTGGGAGTTAGAGGCTTCCCAGCAAACAAACAGGTAAAGAAAATGGCCCAGGAGAGGAATTTTTTTTTTACATTTTTAATATTAGCAGGACCAGTGTAATCACAGTGGAGTAAGCAAGATAAAGGGCAATGAAGGGAGATACCAACTTGTGTACTACCTTGCTGGCCATTTTAAGGTATTAGGGTTTTATTTTGAGTGAAAAGCAAAGCCATTAGAGTGTTATGATTAAAGAAAATTAAATCTGTCTTGCACTTTAAAAGGATCACTGATTTGTATGATGAGTGCATAACCCATTCTACACTGATTCAGTTAATGGTAACTAAAAATCATTATTGCCACAATATTCCCATTTATGACATGTTTTACATCAAGATTTACAAATATGTTTCCTTTATCATCATACATAGCCATTATACTCTCCTTATCTGCCACCATTTCATTGTTGCTAATGTAATATTCTTGATAATTAAACTTGTTATTATTGAGAATACCTCTATTAGAGACTATTACATTGTTAAATTAATATTCAGGCATTGTTTTATATATGTATACACATCTCTAACTCAAAATTATTTAAATTCAGCCATCTGTGACACACCTGGGACATCTATGCCCTAAATTTCAATTCAACTAAGGCAGTCGTACTGTGGAATAACGGAGTTAATATACACAAAGTTCTTAGACAACAGTCTGATACTTGGTATATGATCAATGGAAGTTAGCTATTATTATTGCTATTGTTATAATTTTCATCACAAATATTTGTATACTATTCCTTAACATACAATTGCCTTCTGATATATAATTACAAATTATTGTCCATGTTTCCAATATTTCTAAAGATTATACTCTTGACACCTTTGCTTTGGCTATTCCTAAATGCCTGCCATTTATATTAATACATACCAGATTGCTTTATATGAGAAAAGACTTAGTAAACATTCAGGAAGACATAACTGCATTGCTGACTGCAGCATAATAAATTAGCCATGTGCCATAAGGCAAGATATAACCCCACTGTATTCTTCATGAGATTGGAAGAGTAAAGTTTTTGATAATGCCTTAATTTTACATATAAAAATGTGTATTTGTATGAAGTATTATAAAGAATTGAACATGATATAAAATGCAAGTTATTTTTCTATGTCTTAAGAAGTTTTTTGGGGGGAAATTTATTAAGAGTAATTTTGAATAAGTCAACCACTTTATTGAGAAGGCATGCTAGTCAAAAATTAACCTTCAAAATCACACACTTTACTTACATCTTATTGTTTTTACCCTTGGGAAATGTTGCTTCATCTTGTAAATCTTAAGGATATTATTATGTTACAAATAATTTTTTATATTTGGTTCCCCTTTTTTTATCTTAAATAATTTCTTCTCTGAATTTTGAGTAATACTAAAAAGTTGAAATACCTAATATTAAATAATAAAAATTCAGAATAAGTCACACTACCAAAATAAGGTGTAAATTAAAATATGGTTAATTATAATATGGGATCTACAGTATAATGCTATCTTAAAATAATAATACATCTGAATGAGACATAGAAGAGACAGAATTGTGCTTAATAGCAACAACTCTGTAAGCATTGTGCCCACCTCTAAACACCTAATATTTTCTTATCAGCTGAAAACTTTAAGCAGTTGTTTATTTAAGAAAAATACGTAAATGACAAAGATTGAATACATTCAAGGTGTACAATGTGATGATTTGATGTATGTGTATACTGTATAATACTCTCAACAAATTCAATTAATGCATCCATCACCACCCGTGCTGTGCATTATAGCGCCAAAAATTGTTCATCTTATAACTGAAAGTATGTACACTTTGAATAACATCTCTGTCTCCTCCCTTCCTCATCCCCCGAAAATTACCATTCTACTCTGCTTCTATGAATTACCCTTTATAAGATTTCTTTATAGAAGTGATGTTATGCAATATTTGTCTTTCTGTTTCTTTCTTTTTATGGCTGAATATTGCATTGTATACATATATTATGATTTTCTTATCCATTAATTCATTGATGGATACTTGTTTCCATATTTTAGGTATTTTGAATAATGCTGCAATGAACATGGGGATGGTCATAACTTTCTGAGATACTTATTTCATTTCCTCTGGACATATACCTGGAAGTGGGGATTGCTGAATTATATCATAATTCTATTTTTATTGTGTTGAAGAACTTCCATATTATTTTCTATAATGGATGTACCAATTTATTATTCCACCAACAGTGTTTAAGTGTTCCCTTTTCTCCACACTCTCATCAGTATTTGTCATGTCTAGTCGTTTTCATCATAACCATTCTAACAGGTATGAAGTAGTATTTCGTTGTGGTTTTGATATACATTTAGTTATATTTATGAAAATGTACTCACCATTACTATTTGTCATTTGTAGATTTTCTTTGTACAAATGTTTACTCAGGTTTTTGGCCCATTTTAATTTAGATTTTTTTTTTCACTGTTGAGCCTTGTGAGTTTCTTGTACATTTTTATATGAATACCTTATCAGATACATGGTTTAAAAATGTTTTCTACCATTCCATAAGTTGCATTAATATTTTATGTTACACAATCCATGACCATTCTGTTTATCTATAATTTTGAACATCTGTTTTAATAAGCTTTAAAAGAAAATAGAGAGTACAAGAATAACCTCCTGAAGTCTTTCTGCCCACTGTACAAACAGAGCACAGCTATGCAGTAAAGAAAGACTTTGCTTGATGTGAGGACAGCCAGGCCATGTGGCAGACTGAGTTATTACTCAAATCAATCTCATCAAAGGCTCTTAGGTTAGAGGTGTTTTTCAAAGGCAGTTTGTAGAAGGGACTGAGGTGGCTAGAAAACAGGTGCTTGCTGCTCATTGGTTGGGGCAGAGATTAAATCACAGGGGTCAAAGCTGTCTTCCTGAGATGAGTTGCTCCTGGGTTGGGGCCCCAGGAGTGGTTTGCCAAGTCCAAAAGGAGCCGTCAGGTGTCAGGCATGCAAAAGACCTGAAAAGATTTTGCAAAAGGCCAATCCACAATATTGATGTTATCTGAAGGGGTAATTGGGGAAGTTGCACATCTTGTGAACAGTCTACACCCTAGCAGAATTCAGGCTCCAGTGTTCCCCCTAGCCTAGTGGTCTCTCATTAGCTTTACAAAGGCAGTTCAGTTTGGGGGAAAGTTATCATCATTTAAACTAAAACCTAAATGTCTTCCAAAGTTAGTTTGGCCTAAGCCCAGAAATAATTAAGGCAGCTTGAAAGCTAAAGGCAAAAAATAGGTCCCCACTGCCATAATTTTCTCACGGATAAAATGTTTGCAAAGGTCATTTCACAAGTGCAGTTTCGTTACATGGATATATTGTGCAGTTGTGAAGTCTGGGATTTTAGAGCACCCTTTGCCCAAATAGTGAATACTCCACAAGATACTAATTTTTCATTCTTCATTCCGTCTACCCTCCTACTTTTTGGAGCTTGCAATATATATTATTTACTCTGTATGTCTATATAGACCCATTGTTTATCCACCACTTATAAGTGCAAACATGCAGTGTTTAACTTTCTATATTAGTTATAACCTTTAATCTTGTTAATTCTGTTTAATCTATTGTTATTTATATTTTTAATCTGCAGATTTTTGACTTTATAAATTCTAAGGCAGTATATTGTGAGATATTATAATTTCCTTATAACTAATTACATTAACGTGGCTTTAAGATAGGAGACGTAAGCGGGTGGATCACGAGGTTAAGAGATCGAGACCATCCTGGTCAACATGGTGAAAACCCCGTCTCTACTAAAAATACAAAAAATTAGCTGGGCATGGTGGTGCGTGCCTGTAATCCCGGCTACTCAGGAGGCTGAGGCAGGAGAATTGCCTGAAACCAGGAGGCGGAGGTTGAGATCGCACCATTGCACTCCAGCCTGGGTAACAAGAGCGAAACTCCATCTCAAAAAAAGATAGTAAACTTAAACAACAACCATAATGAGATGATCAAGTGGTTTTAAAGAATCACTTCCAAAGGAACCACAGGTTGAACGTAATTCTAAAAATGCAATAAAATATTTAAATAAGGAAATATCTGCTTAAATAAGGAAATATCTGCTTTTAAACTTCCCCACTCCCTAACGCTAATCATTAGCTCTATAGTGAAACTTAACCAATAATGATATATTAGGTTCACATGATAAATTAAGCAATGTTTGCAAATTCATGAGGAAGGCTATTTAAACATGGATTTCATTTGATATCTCTCTTCAACAATGAAAGTCTTTTGTAAGAGATGTTTCCTGGAAAACATTTAGGATTAGAGAACTGGTGCTTTTGTAACACTGTGCCAGGTCATCCTGTTAGCACTAAGAATCATATCCAAGTCACAACACCAAAGTATGCTACCAATAGCAAATCCATATGGGTCTGCAGCAACCTCAATTCTTGATTTCTCAGAAGAAGACAATCAACTGAAGGGCAGAAGGCAGGAGAGACCTAGGCAAGTTCTGGGCAGGAGTGACAGTTTACTGAAAAGCTTTAGAGCAGGAATGAATGAAAGTAAAGCACACTTGGAAGAGGACCAAGCAGGCAACTTGAGAGATCAAGTGCACTGTTTGAACTCCAACTTGGGGTTTTATATATTGTCATACTTCTGGGGTCTTGCATTTCTTTTCCCCTGATTCTTCTCTTGGGGTGGGCTGTCCGCATGTGCAGTGACCTGCTAGGGTTTGGGAGGGAAACGTGTGCAGTGTGCTTACTGGAGTTTTACTTATGCACACTTGAGGCATTTTCCCCTTACCAGTCCAGTGTTCTAGAGGAAGGTCATCCACCATTTTGCTTCTTAATATGCATGCTTGAGCCCACTTGCTCAACTCCTGAGATTTTATGAGAAGCTGCCAATCACCAATTTCAGGATTTTTCTATCTATTGGAAGACTGCCTTTTCCTGGTGCTGTGACAAATCGTTATTTTAAAAGACAGTTAACAAGCGCGTGATCATCAGTTGATAGTCACCTGACAATCCTGGTGTGTGTGGTTGGGTGGGAGAAGACCTCTACTACTCTGCTCACATCTGACTAGCTACTATAACCAGGGAGCTACTCAGCTCCTATTTCTGAAAATGTTCTTGACCTCGCTAATCCCAAAGAATGGGGAAAGAGGCCCCGGAGGCACAGTAAGTTTGCCATTAGAATAAATATCGTGGACCCAAAGAGTTTTGTGGAAAAGTGATTAGACAGAGAGAGAAAGACAGCTCCCACACTGTCATGAGAGGGGACCCAGAGAAGGAATGCCTATATGTAGGAGCAGGTGGAGTTTTAATCCTTGAGTTATTCCCTCCCCATTCATGTCCTCCTCCAATGAGAGGAGTTCTTACAAACTTCCTCTGGAGTGATTGATCTTTGAGTCATACTGGATTGGCTGCTTGATCCACAACTATGAGTTACAGAGCCCCTCCTCCCAGAGGTTTCAGCAGGTGTTTTGAGACAAAGAAGCCTCACCTGGCTTTCTCTACCTAGCCAGTGCACGGAAACCCAAAGAACTTTACACTTGAAATCCCTCTGGTTCCCAGATGGAGGCATGGAGCCAGGAAACTCCTGCCATTGAAACTACGCCCCTCACCAACTCGGGAAGAGAAGTCCCCTCATACCACCTATAATAATTCCTTTGTCATGCTAATCATGGAACGAAGGGTGGGGAGCAGCAAAAGTCTTTTATGTGTCTGTGGTAGGTACAATTTAGAAATAGTTGAGACGTGTATGTTACAGATACTGTATGTTTAATACATTAGTCTTTCTAGTACCTCATATTTAAGATCTCTTAAAAGCAGCATAAGTATTTTATTTCGATTTGTTTTATTTTCTCCTTTCCACAACTCTTGTTTTAATTGGAGTATTATTAGTTTGCTCATTTGCTGAAATGGTTGATATATTTAGATTCAAGATGATGATTATTTGTTCCACCTGCTCTTATTTCTTTTATTTTATTCTATTTTGTTTCTCATACATTAGTCCAGCATGTTTTTATTCATGAAAGTTTCCTTTTATTTGCTTGTTTCATATTCTTTTTATTCATTTGTTCCAGAATTACAATGTTCACATATGACTTATGAAAATCTCCTTAGAATTAGATTTTTCCATGTGTACTTTCAATACATGTAGGTCAATTAATATATTTTATTCTTTGTTCTAATGTTGTGTAGTTAAATTCTGAATGTTAAATAGGTTAATTTTTTAAATTTAAGCTGACCATATTCATTTAGAATCACCCATAATTACAAATTATGCTGTTATTTTCTTCTTCCACAAATTATTGCATTTCCATATGGGATCATTCCTTTTTGTCTGAAGTATTTCATTTTTATTTTTAATGCATATTTCCTGGAAATAATTTCTATCATACTTAGTTTATGTAAAATGTCATTATTTCACTTATACTTGAAAGTGTATTCTCCCTGACTCTAGATTTCTAGCTGTCAAGATTGTTTTTTCTGGCTTCTTTTCGTCAGCACTTTAAAAATATCATTTCGTTTTTCTCTTGGCTTCCATCATTTTTGTTGTAAAGTTAGTCATTGGTATCCTTTTTCTTCCTTTTCCTATTTACTTGATTGCATCAATGCTCTAATGTCATTTTTTCAATACTTTTCTTAATTTGAGTTTCAATAAGTTTTGAAAATTAGTGAATTATGGCTTTCATAATTTTCAAAAATTTTTTCCAACAATGTTGAGTTAGTCTGTGTCCTTGCCTTCCAGAATTTCAATTATATGCACATTAGTCCTTTATTACAATATGTATTTAATACTATGTTTCTGAATTGTATTTTTATACAGATATATTAAAATTAATATATCACTTTTAATATATTATAACGACTCTCTTTACTCTTGCCAATCCTCTCTTCTGTTATGTCAAATCTTTTATTAAATCAATACATTTAAAATCTTATATTTTCAGTTCTAGATTTTTCATTTGATTATTTCATATAGATCTTCATTTTCAAGGGAACTTCATCATTTCCCATATTTTACTGAACATGTTGGTATTTTAAAAACTCTTTGATATATCCTAAATTTGGATTACCTTGGTTGTTTTTGCTTGCTTTAATTATGTTTGTTTCTTTAATAATCTTATCACTTGGTCATGTTGTTTTCACATTTCTAGTGATTTTCAATTGACTGTTGTAGTTTATCATTAAAAATTATTAATGCTCAGGTTCTGGAAGGATAATAGACTACTGGAAAATCATCTTGATGTGTAACCACCCAATGGGTTCTCCTTGCCTGCTGCCTATGCAGAGCCAACTTATGAAGACAGGTGCATTGCAATAGAGAAAGAGTCTAATTTATACAAAGCCAGCTACATGGGAGACTGGAGTTTTATTATTATTCAAATCAGCCTCCCTGAAAATTTGGGGATTGGAGTTTTTAAGGATAATTTGGTATGTAGAGGGCCCAGTGAGTCAGAAGTGCTAATTGGTTGGGTCAGAGATGAAGGTAGGGAGTTGAAGCTGTCCTCTGGCATCGAGTCAGTTCTGGGTAAGAGGGCCACAAGACCAGATGAGAACATTTATCAATCTGGGTAGTGCCAGCTGATTCATCAAGTACAGGGTCTGCAAAATATTTCCAACACTGATCTTGGGTTTCTCAACAGTGATATTATCCCCGGAGCAATTTAGATATTCAGAATTTTGCAGCCTCTAGCTACATGACTTCTAAACCATGCTTTCTAATCACATGGTTAATTTGTTAGTCCTGCAAAGACAGTCTAGTCCCCAGGTAGGAAGGGTTTTATTTGGGGAAAGGGCTGTAATCATCTTTATTTCAAAAATTAAACTATAAATTAAGTTCCTCCCAAAAGTTAGTTCAGCCTATGCCCAGGAGTGAACAAGGACAGCTTGGAAGTTACAAGCGAGATGGAGTCGTTAGGTTAGATTCTTTCACTGTCATAATTTTCTTAGTTATAATTTTTGCAAAGGTAGTTGCAGTGAGCATGGTTTTTGTACTTTGTTCAGACTGACTTCTCTTGAGTTTTTCCTACCTTTGGAAACCTCTTCTAGAGATTATTTCAGGTTCTCCTGTGAAAGTAATTTTCTGGTATTACTAGGATTCCTGCCACTTATCCATACTTGAATTCCAAACTTTGCCTTCTCAGAATGACAGAACTGCTGAAATCTTTGTCAGAGTTTAGCATCCAAGGTGTGTTACTTAGTGAGCTTTCACAGAGTCTTATCTCACAGACCTTAAGCATAGGTGCTAGAACGCCTTGAAGGTAAAATTGCATTCAGAATTTTAGTCATATTTCTCCAGAGTTCTCTTTTCCCCTTTCAGTCTTAGTTTCCTAGGGAGTTCTGATCTCCAACCCATACAGCGGTAGTTCTCACCACTTTCTATTTGTTTTTATTCACTGAACTACACATTGGAAAAGCATATGTGAAAAGGATGGAATGGAATGTGGGCCACTGTGGTGCTCAACCATCTTCTCTGAGATTTCTAGACACTGAAGTCATAATGTTCTACTTTTGCTCCGAACCCCTCAAAAAGTTGTTGCCTATATTATTGAGGTTTCATAATAGTTTGGAATGCAACTGTTTATCTGACTGATAATAGCTCTTTTGTCATGGCTGAAACTAAAATGTCCTGAACCCCAGTTTTTGTTACCTGCGACTCTTGAAATTACTGAGAACTTTTCTCCAGATTCTCAGAATCACAAAGCTACTTAGGCTGGGGGCAAATAACAATCATTCAATCAGAGATTAACTTGAGTATCAAGATCGTTACATATAAGACTGGATCTGTTTACAGTTACCATTACTTTTACACCCTTTAGCCTTGTAGGATGCAACCGAAAGCCTAAGTACCCACAGATTTTTAATTTTTTTTGGGGGGGGATGGATTCTCTCTCTGTCACCCAGGCTGGAGTGCAGTGGTTCCATCTCTGGTCGCTACAACCTCCGCCTCCTGGTTATAAGTGATTTTCCTGCTTCCCAAGAAGCTGGTATTATAGGTGCCCACCACAACACTCAGCTAATTTTTGGGTTTTTAGTAGCGATGAGTTTTCACCATGTTGGCCAGGTTGGTTTTAAACTCCTGATTTTAGATGATCCGCCTACCTTGGCTTCCCAAACTGCTGGGATTACAGGCATAAGCCACCACTCCCGTCCCACAGACTCTTAATATTGTGACAAGAATTACGATTTCTGTCTTCCGTGCTAAGCATTGTTATGTTTTCCAGATTCTTGACCACCACTTGTGATTTGCTTCAAAGTGGAAGGTGGTTCTGAATTTAATGCTTGCCTATTTGTAGTTTTCATTCTCAAATTTTACTTGGTTTTATTTTATGTCTCTCCAACAGTTTCAAACATATCACTATACATTTATATTTGTATAGACAGGTATCTATAGATCTATAGTTTTATATATATACATTTTATAGATACAAACATATATAGTCCAAAATATTTAGTTATTTTCAGAAGAAATTTGGTTAAAACAACGTAATTCTTCATAGCAAGAAACAGAACTCTTTATAACCACTCTTGAATTACTACTACTGTAGCTTAGTTAAAGTTCACAGATTTGCACCTTAAATGTAATTTAATTTCAGCTAGAAAAACATCAATTTCTTAAGCATACAAAATAAAATTATGTTGACATACATACACACACACACACACACACACACACACACACACACACCAGGGTAAATGTATTACAGATGTTTTATTTTACCCCGCCAACATTACAGAAAGTTTGGTTTAAAATTGTCATCTATAATATCATTTTAACAAGTTTTAACACATAATTCTTTCAGTTAGATTCACCTACTCTCCATGGAAACACATGAGCAAGAAAGAATTTTAATTTAGCTGTTTATAAGTGTAATGTTCAACATCAAAATTCTGTAATGTTATTACCTTGGCTTTTCTTTCATTAAATGAATGTTTTTCATTTCTTATGAAAGGTATAATAAAGAAATATGCAAATGTATTTTGCATCATGATTCAAAAAAAAGAGAATTTCAGCATTTTAAGAAGTAAATTATTATTAATATTAATAATAAAATATTAATGTTGTTTGTACCACATATACTATTGAAAATTATAAGAAAAGTTAATATTAATTATTAATATTAATAATAAAATATTAATGTTGTTTGTACCAGATATACTATTGAAAATTATAAGCAAAAGTATATATATTTCAAAATAAATGTCCTTTTCTTATTACATAATTATCAAGCTCTACTAAAAAACACTGAGAAAATTGAGATTTTTTTTTGTTTATATTGTCTAGATTTTACCAATGGTTTTGTTTATATTTGACAATTAACAAATAATGATATTGAGTCTTAATACTGTAGACTAGGAATAAAGAATTCCAGGGCTAGATCATTGCCTTTGTTTCTTTGAGTGACTAAGATTTACATAGGTAGTACATTTGTATTCTGATATTACTAAAATGCATCACATAAACATCATTACCAGTACATTATGTATTTCCATATAATAAAAAAAAATCAGTTATTGGCAACATGCAGTTATTCAGATCCTGCTTAAAGGACTCCAAATCTATGAGCACACATTCCTCTCAACATCTCTAAGAAGTAAATAATGTTATTATCCTCATTAGAATTTGAGGAAGCTGAGCCACTGACAGGAAGGCTAAGGTCATATAGCTAATAAGCAGTTAATTCAAGATTCAAAATCAGGCAATGTGACTTGAATTTGTGCTCTTAACTGCTATATTAAATAGACTCTCTGGATCACTGCCTAAATTGTCTAAAAACACAGGACAATATGTTAAAACACTTATTATTAGATGGTTCCAGATGATATACATTTGTCTTATGATATATTCTTTTGGATTCCTCAACAACAAGCTACAGAAATGCATTCTGCTAACATGAGAAAGTGGTAAATTGAGAGAATTTAAGTATAATTGGAAGAACATCGTATCAAAAATGGCAAGAATGAAGCCATAGGTAGAGTCTAACAAGCACTAATAATTTCCTTAGAGCACACACATTCATTCATTTCTTCCATTTATGTCATTGCTCAATATTAAATTTCAGTGAGAAATTATATGATTGATCACAAGGCAACATGAAAAAGGAGGGCAGTTAACTGTTTTCCTGGCAAGATTGTGTTTCATGAGAGAAGTTTGTATTTACCAAAGTAATTTTGTGAAGGAATGCTATTTCCAGAAATGTGAAGAATGAATTCTGGGAAGGCAAAAGTCCCAGCATTCATTACATAAAGTGAGGGCTTCAGCATAATGTGAAGAGCTATTTCACTTCAGTTGTGTGTTCTATATGATGATTATCACCTACAACGATATCAGTCAAGTTGGGTTGACAATATTGTATATTATTTACTAATTATTTTTAACCTAACAAAACAATTGGAGTTAGATTGCTAATATTTTTGTATCCCTACAATCTCCACTTTTATTATTGGTTACCAATTATGCAAAATAAAAAGAAAAAGTCATTAAAGTAAATGTTTTCATTTACAATTTTATTAAATGTTTTCTGTTGTTCATATGCCACATTATATTTGTAGCAGATTAAATTCTGAAAAAAAGCACAGAGGAGATAATATATCCTAAATTAGTTAAAATCTTTGAAATTAAAAATATATGTAATATACAGTATGAGATATGTGAATTGGAATTATAAAACAAAAATGTGTAATTATTTAACAGAGATTAATTATGAGGCAAGGGAAATATTACTTGTTTACTTATAAAAATCATGTCATTTCATTGTATGCTTAAAAATAATGAGATTATGGGAGTTGAAAATTTATACAAACTTCATGAATAACAAACATTACTGCTACTTCAGTATTATTTTTCATTGTCATTATCGCCCCAAACAAAAACTGTGAATATGAAAAGTGGTGCTATTACTAATTTCTGGGGCCACAGATGCAAACTAAGGCTATAGTGGGAAAACTGAAAAAACTTGCACCCCCTCATCTTACACTATGTTCTACTGCCGAGTGAAGGTTTCAAAGGAAACTATCACTATTAGCCTCAATAAAGAGTAAAGATTTGAATATGTTGAAAGAAGAGGACTGTCAAAATTAATACATCAGAAACTGAGAAGAACATTAACATATTCAGAGAATAGAAACCATTAGCAAGTCTATAATTATTAATAATAGAGTCAGTACTGGAGAGTAGAAGCCCAATACAGGAAGCTGATACCTGGTTGCCTTTGATAGTTCTGTGTCTTATTACTCTTTTAGGTACCATCATGGGTTTCTAGTGTTCATTTCCCACTGTATGTATCAGTCCTCAAGTAAAATGCCAGAAGCCTTTTGTCATAGGATGGACACCCATTTAATATCTATATTATCTATCAAGTTGATATAATGGTTGAGAGTTGATGAGGGACTAAATGGTCCCAAGTGTATCCTTGGGACAAGATTTTAAGAAATATTGGTGAATATTTTTGAGTGTTCATCCATAAGTCTTAGGTAAAGGTACTCTGCTAACTGTCCCTCTAAATGGCTGTTCTCACAGCTTACAATGACAAGCTATTTGTTAAATCAGTAGCAGAAAAGACAATAATGAAGTCACTGAAAAATATTGCTTGACAGAAGATAATTTCAACCCAAATCATCTTTAAAAAATGACCTCTTTTGAATTTGGTTTGGGGCAGTGTTATCATAACTACTAGATTCTTGAGATGAATAAAGTCTCCTAAGAATCCCCCAGTTACATGAAAAGTATCTGTTTGGGTAGCAGTAACTGTGCTGTCCAGAGCCAAAGGAGCATGAATGACAATAATCTTTGAGATACATTTGAAAACTTACCTTTAAGAAAAAATTAGAGGGAATCTTGTTCCACATCTGAATTTTAAAAATTAAGTTATCAGTGGAATCCTAACCATTTCTGAGAGCTGTCAGACAGTATAAAATTATATTTTAGAATATTAATTTTGCAGCAGCACAATAGATTGAACAGAAAGGAAAGCAGGAAATTAAAATAAAAGTGAAAAATTAAGGGCTATTAATAGATTGAATCATTTTAAACTGCTTTTTCTGTGGATGAACAATTGTCATATATTGGCAATTTAATATGGTTAAACCTAGTGGTATTCTACAGATAATTTAATACTGTAATGAAGTGATGTTATTGAGAGTAGATAACATAAGAGATATAGGTGTAAGAATATTTCCAATTTCAAGAATGTTATTTCAGCGAAGGGACAACGTGAACACATTGCTGGCTTTGGAGTATCCAAGGTTTGAACCAAACATCCATGCAAACAGTTGATCCTTAGTGTTCAAGGTAAGTCCCACATTGTTTTAAATGTCTTATATGCATAAGTTCCTGGAATTTTTACAACAAAGTTTAAGGTAGGAATTATTTTCATACTCAATAGATTAGGAAACAGAGGTAGAAAGTTATTTCCAGTTTGCTCAAGGTCACACAGCTAATAAGGCATTCCTTAGCATATGAATCCTAGGTTAATGTGTAGTTCATACTTTCAGTGGCTAAATTATAGTTTAGATTAAGTTAATCTCCATATCATCTCCATATACAGCATAATTCTTATGTGTTTTTCTTAAGAATTTACTTTAAGTAAAATTGAGAAGTACACATAATTTGTTTTCTATATTTAGAAATGATCAAATTTGAACAACAATATCAAGATCCTAATGTCTTTAATATATCTTTGGTACATCCACTAACTTCTCCATAATTAATTATTATATTCCATTAAAGCTTTGCTGTTTCACATTCTCTTTCTCATTTCTAGTTCAACCCCTCTGATCAAACATATAAATTAATAAAAGCTACTCTTTAAATGATCATAATAACTTTTTTGTTTCCTTATAGAGAACATTTGCTATTTAACTTGACTTTATTGGACTTAACCCATAGAAGTAACTGATTTATAAAGTTCAGAAAATATAAAAGAGGGTCACGTAAGGGCAGGTTATACTACCAAAATTATGGAATCTTGCAATAGAGATGACTGACATTTTCTTGTAAAATTATGCCCTTTTAGTTCTGAATTTTCTAATTTATAAAATCAACCTTTTAAAAATATGTTTATGGTAAAATAACGTATGTCTGAGTGGATATTCTACTTAAGACTGTGTCCATTGTGTTTGCTACATTTGTGAGTATTTGAGAAGTGGTGTCCATGTGAATGAGATGGAATAGATTACAAACCCGAG
Source organism: Leontopithecus rosalia (assembly GCA_028533165.1). Classification (NCBI taxonomy): domain Eukaryota; kingdom Metazoa; phylum Chordata; class Mammalia; order Primates; family Cebidae; genus Leontopithecus; species Leontopithecus rosalia. The sequence goes on along the minus strand of CM052648.1, from coordinate 163,761,785 downwards.
GAATCTTTGCCTGTCTTCACTGTATCTTCTCTTATAAGCACACAAATGAGGGGGACTAACATGTGAATAAGTATATTTTAATAAATTACTTATAATTTATTTTTCAACAGAATATTTTATTTATAAATATATCAGGTTTTAACTATAATTACTAATCAAAATAATAACATAATAAATTTCAACTCATAAAAAAGAACTCTTCATAGTATGTCAATTCTTACTGTCCTGTAAATAACTCCATAAGTTATCCTTTATATTATTTTCTTTCAATTTTAAATTTTATGGAGAAATCAATATTTGTTTTAATACAAATTTAAACCAATCATTTGTTTAATTATTAACAACTACACTAGACCGGGCATATTCCAATTAGAGTTACATGAAATCTGATTACAGAATGAATTTAAAAATTATCTTTAATAATTGCTAATTAAGGATTTCAATACTTTAGCCCAAGAAACATGGTCTTTGTGTTGTTAATAATGAACAGCATACTTTTAGGTGCAGATGTTATGACAGGAACAATTCAGTACCAACTATAAGGAGCATTGGTGATAAAAATGTAATTTCTTTTTGAGTCTCTTTGCTAAATGACACTTCAAAAAACTATTTAAGCAAACTGTCTGAATAAATGCCATTTCACACAGTTAAGTTAGCAGCAGCTGCTAATGTGAATGTGTGACTGTAAAAAATGCTCAAAGCTATAGTTCTAAGGCTGTTCCCCACTTGCTTAGCTTTTGTTTTACCCAACAATTACTCATTATTACTATTAATACATGAATAGTGGTAGTAATAATACATATATTTGTATTGAATGTTATGGCATATTAAGTATTTTAACTTAGAAATCACATAGCATTTTTTGTAAACAAGCAACAATGGTTGACAAAGCTCTTACTGGTTCCACTGTGGTTCTAGTAATTAAAAAGAAGAAAAACTTTTTTTCTTTAGAGATTGTTAGCAAAGAGGATGGTGAGACACAGCTATTTCAGTTGCTAACCATCCTCAGATTTCTACTCTGTTTTAGCCTCTTGGTCACTACTTTTCTATAATTGATAGCCATAAAATTGAAGTCATTATTCATGTCTTCCTGTAGAAACAGCAATAGCTGCTGCTTTCTATAGGAAGGTCCAGTGTTTCAGCCTGGAAAAGGCAATCCTTCTTTAGACATTGTGGTAGGGAGTAGATTACAAAAGAACTGAATCAATTAAATTCAACAAGCATTTAATCAACTCTGACTTATTTGAGACTCCTCATGTTAGGAAGTGTGCCCAATAAAAATACAACAAATACAGGCTCTTGGTTCTCAAGAAGAGAGGTGCAAGCATAGCTTTAGAAGAAGTTCAGAATTATTAGTTCTAATCTTTCTTCTGCTACCTAATTATGGCAAAATATTTGGGAAGATAATTATTTGTCTTATTTGTTAAAGGTAGGGGATTGATAATGATTTATTTTAGCTTTCCTGGGGATTCAATAAAGTGAAATATAGCAGTGTTGTTCTACTGAAAAACAAATTTAAAAAACAAATGCAGAAATATTTTTAAAAATATTAACAGAAGGGGGAGAACAACAGGAAGAGAGGATGAAGAAAGAAAATCTTAATCCTGGAGGTGGAGCTTGTGATGCATGGGTAGGAAGTGATGGCAGTAGTGGAGAAAATGTATTCCAAATATAAAAATGTTTAGAGTTACAGGAATAGAGAGCACATCTGAGGAATAAGAAATTAGTCTGGAATGACCCAAGATAGTTTGTATTAATAAACCTATGAGTTTATTTTAATAAAACTCCTGCATATTCATCCATAACTTTAGAAATTGTTAACTATCTATATTATGTCAAATGGCTTTCTTTTTGTCATTAAGCTAATTCACTTCCTATCCCCATTGTCTGGTATGGGGATACTACATAAAGTCATCTGGTAAACATCTACTTATTATTTAGCAGCTATAAAGTTTTTCATTACTGTCTTAGGCATAATGAGGCAGGTTTTATCCTGTTCTCCTACAACACTGTGTACCCACATGTATTACAGAAGGCATTACAGGGACTTCAGGAAATAATGGCAAACTGGGCTGATGTAGAAGTATTCCTTTTCTACTACAAATACACACAGTTGTAGAAAATATCCTGAAACTTCAACATATATGGCAAGCACGAAACAAAGAAATGGAAACCTCTGTGTCAAAAAATATAAAAGATCACTGTGCCACATTAGGAAAAAAAAATCTAAGTCTTTCTAGACCACAGGAGTATTAGACACAGATATAGCTGGTTGGAGTTAAACATTAGAATTTTAAAGCCCCCTTGACCTAAGATTTTTAGAACTTATTTAATGTGTGTTAGAGAGCTACAACTAACATATACTACATATAACACCAGAGCACTGATGTATTTTCCAGGGTAAATAAGTGGGTGGGAGGGATAAAAAGACACCGGCCAGGACTGTGACCACAAGATTTGGTATTTTCCAACTGTAAAGGTAGATGAAAATAATCTTCAGAAAACTGATATCTCAAACTGGTTTGAAATATAAGGTTGAGTTCTGAAATCATATTTCATCTTTGCTACAAGAAAATACAACTTAAAATTTAAAATAAAATACAGCCGAATTAGTGTGTAGCCCTAAATCCCTAACAAAAACTTCTTCAAAATTCTGGCATACAGGCATTTTTACCCAAAACCATATAGGATAAAACTGAACAAAAAATTAACAATTGGAAAGCAAATTGCAAGTTAGAGAATTATCAGCATAAGTAAATGGCAATAATTGGCACAAAAAATACTGAAAGCAAATAGAGCAGTGTGAGATTTGAAAGCATATATTCACATGTAATTGACTAGAAGGTTTATGAAATATAAGAAAAACATTCAGTAAATAATACTAAATCAAAGGAATTTTAGCAATCCCGTTGGGAAGCTGGTGATCCAATGAATGCATTCATGTTCATCTCAGTTCTTCCCATCTGAAGACAAGAAGCTGCTACAGTAAATGAGCAGCTCAGTATTAAATGTGAGAGTAATGCCAGAAGAATGGTCAATTATTAAGGGTTCACTGGCTCATGCCTGTAATACCAACACTTTGGGAAGCCAATGGGGTGGATCACCTGAGGTCAGGGTTGGAGACCAACCTGGCCAGCATGGCAAAACCCCATCTCAGTTTACTAACACAAACACATGTGATACGTGTGTATATTTCTTTGCCCATTTTGAAATTGTTGGGGTTGTTCTTGAGTTTTAGGATTTCTTTATATATTCTGAATGTCAATCCCTTACTAGATACATGATTTGGAAATATTTTCTCCAAAAGCACAGGCTGTGTTTACTCTCTATTGTTAGCGTCCTTTGATATATAAGAGTTTTTCATTTTGATATAGTCTAATTTATCATTTTATTCTGTTGCCTGTTTTATGGTGTCATATCTAATAAATAATTACCAAATTCAATGTCACAAAACTGTTCCCATATTTTCTTCTGAAAATTTTACAGTTTTAGTTTGTATGTTTAGGGCTTTGAGGCATGAGTTAGTTTTTATATATGGAACAACCTGAGTCCAACTTGACTCTTTTGCACATGACTATCCAGTTTTCCCAATACCATTTATAGAAAATAATGTTTTTTCCTCATTGAATTATCTTGGTACCATGTAAAAAATAATTTGAACATATATGTAAGGACTTATTTCTGGGCTATTTCGTTTCATTGGTCTATATGCCTGTCTTTTCATGCTAATATGACACTGTTTTGATACCTGTAGCTTTAAAGTATGTCTGAAAATTGGAAAACATTATTTTTTGAATTGTCCATTTTTGAGATTATTTTGACTATTTGGAATTGCTTGAGGTTCCATAGAGTTTTTTGTTTTTTTTTCTGCAAAGAAAATGCAACTGAGACTGGGGCTGAGAGCAGAATTTAAATAGGGCCTATTATGTAGAAGATAAAAAACCAATATGTAAATGCAGATTAGAGCCCGACAATTATTGCAGGCTCATCTGGCAGTTTATAATCAGTATTCTAATAGATAATGGACTGAATCTGTAGATTGTTTTAGGTAATATTGATATTATAACAATTTTATCTTTCAGTCCATAAACTTAAATTGTCTTTTTATTTGTTGATGTCTTTAATTCTTTCAGCGATGTTTTTTTATTTTTCAGTGTTCATTGCCTCCTTAAATTTATTCCCAAGAATTTTGTTCTTTGTGATGCCATTGTAAATGGAAATGTTGCTTTAATTACCTTTTTAGGATTATTCATTGTTAGCATATAGGAATACAACAGATATTTGAGTGTTATTTTGTATCCTGCAATTTTGCTAATTTTAAAAAATAATTCTGACAAGCTTTTGTGTATTTGTGAGGGGGTATGAAATACTATATATATTTTTGTCTATATATAATATAAAGTCATCTGTGAACAGAAATAATTTTACTTTTCCTTTCAAATTTGGAAACGTTTTTTGAATTGCCTAGTTGTTCTGGGTAGGAATTCCAATGCTATGTTGAGTAGAAGGATTTAAGATGGTCAAAATTGTTTCATATTTGATCTTAGAGAAAAAGCTTCTAGTCTTACATTACTGAGTATCTCTTCCTTCTTTCTATTTCAATCTATGAACAGTCTAGGTTGCAAAAAAAACTGGTTCCCTCTCAGAGTCCTGTATTTTCTTTGTATTCACTTAAACTCTTAGGTGACCCTAAATTATTGTTGGACTCTAATCTGCACTTACATACTGTCCTTTTTTCTTATACATATAGGACCCATTTAAATTCTCCTCTCAGCCCAGAAATGATGAGATGTCCCCAGAACAAACACTAAACTTTAAAAATTACCAATCTCATTGCCCCCTCTTTCTCATAAATTTAGGCATCTAGTACATTGTTTAAGTATCTCCAGTAAAGTTATATATTACAAACATGTTTTAAATATTTGTTGTTACAAGAATTTCTCTAGATATCTTGTCTATCACATTTCTAGAAAAAAAATACTGTTATAATTTTTCACACTATAAATATGTCTCTAAAAAAGATGACAGTTGATAGACCATGAAAAAGTAGATTTGAACAGTCTCAGTAATAATGAGAAAAAGTAGTAACAGCAACTTTACCCATCCAAAAATTATAAGAAAATATTATTTTAAAAGAGAATAGAAAGTCTATTCATATATTTATATCAATTGGATAGCATTTAGATATAGAGTCATAAAAGACTGCTATCAAAAAGCATACAAATTTTTGTTTCTCAAAGTATTCCTGAAGCAGGCAGTCTGTGTGTTGGTATTAAGACTGAGACCCAGGAAAGAGCCAATCCCTCAAGAAGGATCCTAAGTGTGAACCAAATGGCCATTTGCTGACTAGAGGTGACACTCATAATTTGAGTTCCTAGAAAACCCACAGACCTGCTAAAATTTGGGGCTTTCATAGCTGCCTACTCTTTTCCCACCTAAATCAATCAATAGACTGTGACCTGTGTTGGCCAATCAGAACTAAGCAAGTATCAATCATTCAGAACTAAGCAAGTTTGCATCTTTCATTTGCATAGGCAGACCTGAGTGGGCATTGAGGCAGAAACAATTCTGTAAAAAAATTCTCCCTTTGTTTTCTGGATTGTATCTTTATTTCACAGGTCTGTCTCCCTGGTTTACAAACTCTTCACTCAAATAGGGTCTCTTTCCTCTAAAATACTTTCCAAAGAACTTTTGTTCACAGGACTCAGGCTTCATATTTCCAATACTATCATAAGCTATTAAGGCTGTTGCATCTCCATTTCATACCTGTGCATGTAAGGAAGCAGGAAAAATAGGCACTTGTTGATAAACAAGGGCACTTCCCTCAAATTTGAGGTTTTTTTTTTAAACAGAATACTTAAGGACACCTCATTTTACATGTCATTGCCAGAGATTCAGCTAGATAGGGAAATCTGCTTGTGAAGAGATCTTAGAGATTTTCAGTAACATAAAGGGTTATGGTACTAAAAAGATAGGAGAGACACAGATAATCAGAGAAAACTTTGAAACTCAGCCACAATTGCAGTACAATATGGATAAAATTAATAAGCTCATAAATTGACATGCTTTAAACAACATAACATTCAACTGACTCCCCACTCTCCCTTTTATATATATATATGTGTGTATGTGTATATATGTATATATGTCTCTGTGTGTATATATATGTAAAATCTTTGCTATGTAACTGAAGATACAAAAAAAGGATATTTTGATAAAATTATATTTGATTATAATAATGACTTCAATAAATCTATTTTGTTTCTATTCAGAAACCACTTTTCACTGCTTTTAGCTTAGGAAAAGTGATGCCAGTGCTCAGCTTGAGGTGATAATCACAATTTATTTAAGCATGTCATGAAAAATGGCAGCCCTTTTGCCAGACACTCCATTTCTTGATTTTCGTTCCAGTAGAAGAAATCAAATATACTAATTCTAGTCTAGAACAGAAAATAGGAAGTGTGCTGTCAACTTCTATTATTTTCTCAGTTTAACAAAAAGAAGTCAACTCCATTCTCATTTGGAAGAAGGGATTAGATATTTTAGTGATTTGACATAGCATTTTGAGATAAGAATAAAACTACACAGTTTTCAAATATGTATAAGTTCTATGCTCTTGACATATAGAGTCATGTTCTGTAAGTTCATTGCAAAAATATAAACAAGGCTGAATTGTTGCAAATTGTTCAACAGGAGCTAAGAGCTAAGAAGACCAAAGGTACTATAATGGCATGTCAGGGATGGGGGTGGGGTCACAGAAAAATAAAAATATAGTGAAGTGTAAATTAAAAATTATCTCTTATTATGGAATTTAGATATTTTAATCTTATGTTGAAACAAATTCATATATATCAGACATGATTTACACATGAAGCAATTTTATAGCAATTTCATTCACAAACATTTCTCAACTGGAAAATAATTTTCCACACTTAAGTAATTTTTAATCATATATAGAAACATTCAAATCCTTGGCTGGGTGCAGTGGTTCATGCCTGTAATCTCAGCACCTTGGGAGATCAAGTTGGGCAGATCACCTGAGGTCAGGAGTTGGAGACCAGCCTGGACAACATGGCAAAATTCCATCTCTACTAAAAAATAGAGAAATCAGCCAGGCATGGTGGGATGTGCCTGTAATCCCAGCTATTTGGGAGGCTGAGGCAGGAGGATTACTTGAACCTGGGAGGTGCAGGTTGCAATGAGTCAAGATCATGCCACTGCACTGCAGTGTGGGCAACAAAATAAGACTGTCTCGAAAAAAAAATCCTTAAGAATATAAAGAAACCATATAATAAGAAACTGCTCTCCTAGTAAAGAAAGTATTACTACTTCATTACTAGCAATGAAATTGGTATCCTAAGTACTGAACTTAACATAGATATTGTAAACTGTAGAGGCATATACATACGCAAACAAAATGGTAAGCCTCTCAACTCATTTTCCTCCATCTTTTTTCTGTTTAACTTGTACTGTTCATCTGCCTTTTAGTTTCTTTTTTGATATGGCACTTTCTCTTCTCAATTTAATCATGCTTCTGTATATAGCTTTTTATTAGTTTCTTCATTTGCTTAATTTAGCTTTTGGTATTTTTCAATCTTTCATCCCTTGATATTGTACTTCAGAATTTTAAAATTTGCCTAAATATGGTTATATGTTGTATGTCTTTTGCAGAAAAAGTAATATTTTGCAAGCTTCAAAGGTCAAGAAGAAACAAAACTTTTTTTTTTTTGAGACGGAGTTTCGCTCTTATTACCCAAGCTGGAGTGCAATGGCGCCATCTCGGCTCACCTCCGCCTCCTGGGCTCAGGCAATTCTCCTGCCTCAGCCTCCTGAGTAGCTGGGATTACAGGCATGCGCCACCATGCCCAGCTAATTTTTTGTATTTTTATTAGAGACGGGGTTTCACCATGTTGACCAGGATGGTCTCGATCTTTTGACCTCGTGATCCACCCCCCTCTGCCTCCCAAAGTGCTGGGATTACAGGCGTAAGCCACCGCTCCCGGCCCCAAAACTTTTAATTTACTTGAATCCTACCTGTGATTAACCTGGATAAGCTAGAAAAAAAAAAGCCCTTTTTAGATTAATATATGCAGTTAAACTATGGAATGAATAATGTAATTATATATTTGACATAAACACCAACATTTATGTACTGCTTTAGAAATTCCAAGAAGATGGTCACAGGCACTTTACTTATAATTTACCTTAACAAACAGAAAAATTTGGACCATTCTCCCACATCCAATGCTCCCTATATAAATTTTTCTGTTATTATTTTCAAAAGAAGTATCATCTAAAGATTGGAGTCTACCCTATTAATTTTACTATTTAATCTTGTTTATTTTTCATTCTTACTCAACCAAATATCTTCAAAATTAGTAGTATAAGGATTTTTCTTTTTAATGCTATGTCTTCAGCACCAGAAACATATTGGCACATAGGAAGAGATCAACCAATAGTGGCTGAATAACTATAAAATAAAATTATCTCAAACTTGACTTTAGAAATGAAGGAAAACATTCAGAATATAGAATTTTAACAAAGCTATAGAAATATAAAAATCACAGAGACAGTTGTTGAACTTGTGTCTCTTGCTTCTAAATCCAGTCTTTCCCATAAGTTGAATTGCCCATCTGTTAATCTTTTTTTATTTAAATGATTAAAAATGTATTTCTCAAGATGGTGAAAGACATCTCTAGTTAATGAAAGCAGTTGAAAATAAAACACAAATAGTTTTAAGTATTTTAACTTGTTTCCTCTAGAAGAGATTTCATAGTTACTAAGAACTCGAGTCATCTTTAGAAATCATTGTAAATTAAATTATAGAGCATTAAAATAGTGATTAAAAAGAAACACTTGAAATTTGCTGAAGTGACAGATGGAACATAATTTCCAGAAATGAGTTGTCAGTTCCCTAAAAGTGCAAAGTCTTTCTGTTTTATAAGTGCTAAATTGTTACTGAGGCTCTTAGAATGTAAAACTCAAATAAGAAACAAATTTAAGACAAAGAGGTATAGATTTAGTAGAGAGCTTAAATGAATCAAATGTATTTTAAACATTTTATAAACAATGAAAAGAAAGAATTATGCATGTAATGCAATCTGATATGCAAAATTTAAACTATGTGACTAAATTATATGTAAAATGAGCATATTTTGAAAGAAAATAGCAAATGCCATTCAGACAGTTACCAGTATGTAACTGCAAAGAGAGTATCCAATTCATATTCTAGAAACATATTATACTTGTAAAATAAGTATACCCCCCACAGCCTGCTAAATTGCACATTATCAATTACTTTTAGTTTTGGAAAGTGACAGAAGACAATTAAAAAACAAAACTAATTTTAAACAGCAGCTTCCTTATTAAATTTTCTGCATATAAATTTTAATTACATTATAATTTTAATTACTATCAGCTTTAAGAAATATCGCTTAGTAAATCAGAATCTACTTCTATGTTTAGATAGTATATGCCTATAAGAATATTTAGTTGATATTATTGTCAGCCTCTTGGTTGAACAGAAATTTGTCAGATTTCCAAATCTTGGTTTAATGAAGAATATTCAAATATCATGATCAAATTTAATATATAAAGTCAAGTTCTCATGACTCTGCAATAATATTTTGACATTCTTAGTGAACATACCATTGGTGCATTAAAAGAACAGTGTTGTTTTTGTTGTTTCAATCACCACAAGAAATAATTTTGCTACTGTCATTTTTGGTAGAAGATTTGAGCCACCTCAATTTTGTGTGTGTTTTTTCCTGTAGTTAAAGAACTTGAAAAGCAAAGAGTTACTGAGAAATAAACAAATGAAGTAATACTTCTTATCTTTGGTGAGCAAAAGTCATTGAAGAATATTTTGTGCAGTCCTCAGTGTGGGGTTGTAAGTAAGTGAACTGTCAGAGGCAGCGATAACAATAATATTTTTGGCATATTGAGATTATATGCAAAGGGAAATGCAAATATAAAGCCAAATTCCTCCTTACACAGTTCATGCCTGAATAAAGTTTTATGTATTTGACTCCAATCTATTTCTCTGTACCTATTTATTCAATTAACATTTGCATTTCCCGTTGCATATAACCTCAATATGCCAAAAATTACACCAGCATATTGAGTCAACGTATTAAAGCATTTGATATAGTTAAATGTATTTAAAGCATGTGATAACCATATTAAGTAGAAGTTATTTTATGTACTGTGTTTTCTTATAGAGATAGTTAATACTTTTACTCTAGATCACACTGATAGAATTACCTAGTAAAATCAGAAATTAAAATAAGAAATTTTAAAGCTACAAAGTTAAACAGCCCTACACCAAAATACCTTGAAACATTAAGATAAATATTCCCACAGTCAAAAGTTTTGAAAATATTCCCACAAATATTCCCATAGTAAAAATTAATACTTTATATTAAAGAACAAAGGTAAATGAAAATATACTTTTCTTTGGAAACTCTCATTTTCTAATACTCTGCTTTGAGACCAGCAATTTGAAACTGTTATCATATTTTTAAATATTATTTCTAATACATTTAGGGATTTTCTATTCTATGCAGTAATTTAATTCCCAAATAATGCCAGACTATATTCTCATTGTACAAATGTATACACTCAATATAAGGCCAAAGTTCTCCAGCTGAATAAAGTTTTATGCATTTGATTTCAATCTATTTCTCTATTTATTCAATTTTTACAGGCCTCTATGAAAATATATAATGTTGTTTTATGCATATGTATATTTGTATTTGAGATCCTATTTCAATATGTGTCTGGAATTCAATTCATTGTCTTTGTTGTTTTGTACTAACCAATTTGTCTTTTGATTCTAGCCATATATTCTGGTATATTTTTAAACTACTGTGTTGCAGTTTATTTTTTGAGTCACCCAATTCTGTTACTTTGCTCTTTATTTTTGTTCTTTTTTTCTCTACCACAAACAAAGCTGCAATGTTTCTTGCACATGCATTCTTTGCTTAATTCATTTATTTTAGTTATGTACTAAGAATTGGCTCTTCAATATAATGGTGTTTTTACATGGATAAGGTGAAATTATGCTCCAAATGTTGATATAACTTTTGTTCATGATAGTTGATATAATCATTCTTAAATGTTTTCCAAACTTTTCTATGTATTGTTAATAGTAATTATTTGAATGATACAGTTCTCTTTGTTTTTGCTTATTTGCATTTCTTTTTTTTAGATCAGTCACAAATAGTTGGGAGGAAAATAGCTTATTTGCATTTCTTATTAATAAAGCATGAACTTCCTTTTTAAATATATTGTAACCACGTTGCTCTTCTATTTACCATCTATTATTACGTTTTGCTTGCTTCCTTTGGGGCCTTCTACTTTTTGTCTTATATAAATAGTATGTTGGGAGGCTGAGGCTGGCAGATTACCTGAGATCAGGAGTTCCAGGCCAGCCTGGTCAACGTGGTGTAACCCCTTCTCTACTAAAAATTCAAAAATCAGCCGGGCGTAGTAGCGTACAACTGTAATCCCAGCTGCTCAGGAGGCTGAGACAGGAGAATTGCTTAAGCCCAGGAGACAGAGGTTGTAGTGAGCCAAGATTATGTCACTGCACTTCAGCCTGGCCAACAGAGCAAAACTCTGTCCAAAAAAAAAAAAAAAGAAATAGTCAATATATTCTTTATTTATTTCTTTTTATTTTTGAGATGCATGGCCTTGAACTCCTGGGTTCAAGTAATTCTCCTGGCTCAGCCTCCAGAATTACTGGGACTACAAGTGCACATCCCTCTCACTTTTTATCTTTTGTAGAAATAGGGTCTTGCTATGTTTCTCACAGTTTCTCAAACTCTGGGCTTCAAGTGATCCTCCTGCCTCAACCCTCCCAATAGTTGGGTTTACAAGCATGATCTACTACACTGAGCAATTCATTCTTTTGTGTGTGGGGGGGTGGGGGGTTGTGTGTGTGTGTGCGTGTGTGTGCATTCACGCATGTGTGTATGATATATTTCTTTTAGGTTTTCAGTAACATTTATTCTACTTGTATAACGTCTTCTGGAAGTACAGAAGTATTGAATATTTGGTTTGGTATTTTTCTTTAGATGGATTTTTTTTATGACAGCAAGGATAATATGTATATAGAGTTTCTAGTGCTTATACTAGCCTCCCAAACAAATTAAGCACATAAAATATAATTTTATGAATAAATGCATTAGGCTATGTTTTTATAATTTTATGAATTTGTCTAATATTAATATTTTTAACTTACTTGGATTTTATTTTTGCAGTTAATGTGAAGCAGAAATATTTTCCCCCATTGGATACTCAATCTTCTCATGCAATTTTATGAATAAAGAATCATACAATTTTATAGCTTTGTAATACCGCCCATCACATACATTTCATTTGTTAAAGAGAAATTGCAGGAGAGAGTTAAACAGGCAAGGAAGACTTCAAAACTATTGCAATTTCAGTCAAGTCTACCCAAATCAGGAGAGAGAGAACCAAATTCTTGTAGAAAAAAAAATGCAGGAAAATCTTGAAGCACTGAACTGACTTAGTGAAAAAATAACTGGAGGATATTAAAGCGAGGTTTGGCTATTGCAATTAGGCCAATGTGCTTGTTAACCAACATTTATTGAAGTTATGCCCCTCCCTTCCCACAGAACTAGGAAGATACAGGCTCTACTTGTCTTAAAGATTACATTTGTAGAGGGATGACTCCCAGGTCCAAGGCCTTCCTGGGTTGTAAAAGTGGCAAGAGGTTAGGAGATAATTTACATCTCAATGTAGCTGAGAAATCATTCACAATTATAAGTTTTCTAAAATAAGTGCTCTAAGAAATAGAGGGACAGGGGCTTAGAGTCAGAAAAAATCTTAGTTAAGCCAAAGGAATATTAAGGCCTTCTTGTTCACGTTAGAATTATAATTTTTCTGGACCATATTGTGTCATATTAATAAATGTTTATAACTGAAGCATTTCTCATTTAATTCCTATTGCTTGCTAAGGCATTAATATCCATACAGTAAATACACATATGTGCTATCTCCTCTTTTTATTAAACTTTTTCATTGGCAATTTTCTTGTCTATAAGAGTTTTAACTCCAGCATGTCAATTTCTATGAAAGATTATGTTGAGATGATCATGAGTATTAAAAATAGATCGTCTCTTACCTACAAAAATGTCATTCTTCTTTGCAACAAAACCACAATCTTTTCCAGAGCAATAGGATGCTCAACTAGAAAAAATAAAGCAAAACACTGGTTAGCATCAGGTAAAAAGGTGGACATTGACTATCCGTAAACAATATTTTAATAAGAATACCTGGGATAATTTTGCTTTCCTGATATAGATGCTATCGTTTCCTCACCATTATTTCATTACATTTTCCCTTGCCAGGAAGGCAGGAGAAAAGCTGAAGTTGGAATAAACAATAGCAGCCAGTGTGAAACCATCCAAAGATTCACACCACTATATCTACATGTATATTGCTCCCAGCTATTAACCTACAAATTATAAAGGCTCCCATCAAAATTAAGTCCTTCTATGTGTACACGAGATCCTAATTCCTTTCAGCTACACAGGAACACCATTCTGATAAATCTTTCCAGAAGAGGCAATCAGAATATATATCTCTGAGAGCAGAGAGATGACTTTGAATAGAATGGAGGCAGATTTGCCCTGAGCCGTTCCCAGTTTGAAGAGACCCAAGATTTTCCTTTCAGTCGTAAGTAGAAGAGCTCTATAATATTTTCCACTTTGCAACACTGAAGCTCCGTACTCACTACACACTAATTCCTCTCTCTCTATCCAGATCTCGGTAATTAACTTTCTATTTGTGCTTCTATAATTTTTATGACTTCAAACGCTTCATGTGAGTGAAATCATGCAGTATCTTTCCTTTGGTGACATGCTTATTTCTCTGAGCTTAATGACCTTGACAGTCATTGTATTATAGAATGAGTCAAGATTTTATTCTCTTTAAGGACTGCATACTATTCCATTATATATACGTAACACGTTTTTAAACCCATTCATTCGTCAGTGGAAATTTGAGTTTCTCTTTACTTCTTGGCTGTTGTGAATAACATGATAGTAGACAAGATTATGCAAATATTGTGGGCGGACTTTGAGTCTGAGGTTCTTGGCCTTGCTGGCTTCAAGTAATGGAGAGGGCCCTGGCGCCGCCTGAGTGTTACGGCTTGAATAGAGTTTGCGAACCAAGAGAGTGAGCAGCGATGCAGTTTATCAAGCAGAGCAAAGTACAGCTTCCTACCCCAACATTTTGGGGTTCTAGATAAGAGAGCAATACTCCCAGGTTTGGGAAATGTTTTGAAGGAAATGGTCTGGAGGAAGTTATACCTCAACTATCCGGAACAGGAGGCGAGGGTCTGAAGAGCTGGGCGAAGCTGGCAGGGGCAGCTGTAGTTTAGGGATTTCACACAAAGCCGTAAACTCGACCGGAGATGACTGGAAGTTCAGAAATAGAGTGTGTGCCCCCTATCCTGCCCTTGGCTTGATCCAGAGAAAGCGGAGAGAGCTAGAACTGGTTCCAGGCAAACCAACGTTCCTAACCCCAAAAGGGCTGTGGGTTGTTAAGAGAGCCCTTTGCCAGAAAGCCCAACACCTGTGTCTAGTCCAGCGGCTCACAGCTGCCCGGTGTTTGGTCTCCAAGTTGATTATGATGGAAACACAGGATGGAGTTAGCAAGCGAAAGCGGCAGGACTTTACTCACCGCGTTGGAGTCTTTGGCAATAATGAGGGGCTCGGCTGGCTTGCCCAAGAAGGTGGGCGGATGTAGAGTCCGAGGTTCTTGGAGTCACGGGCTTCAGAGAATGAAGGAGCTGACCCTGATGCCGTGGTAAGCGTAACAGGGCGGATAGAATTCATGGACAGAGTGAGCAGCGATGCAGTTTCTTAGGAAGAGCAGGGTCCAGCTTCCGTGAAAGGGAAGGGGACCCGGAAGGGCTACTGGGGCTGCTGGCCTGTAAGGCTGGAGTTTATATTCTTTTCCTTATTTCTTCCCCTCTCCCTTTTTTGTTCAATGAGAGGTGTTTGTTTTTCAATCCTCCCCTGAGTCCAGGGATCAGACTAAAAGAAATGGGAGATTTTCAGTACAGAGGCTTCCCAGCCCACCCGGCAGCAAAATGGCCTCAAGCCCTGGGCCTCAAGCCCTGGGCCATTTTGCTGCCGGGTGGGCTGGGAAGCCTCTGTACTGAAAATCTCCCATTCTGACCCCAGAAGTATCTTTTCTTTTAGTCTGATCCCTCAATCTGCTTTGAATTACTTTTGATATATACCCAGTAGTAGCACTGTCGTGTAGATTCTACTAGTGGGGATATATCCAAATGGTAATTCTATTTTTAATTTTTAGAGGCACCTCAATACTGTTTTCTACAATGGCACTACATTTTACATGTAGCTGATGCCAGCTGTCGTCCACATAAGATGTGACTTGCTCGTCCTTGCCTTCCACCGTGATTGTGAGGCCTCCCCAGCCATGTGGAACTGTAAGTCCAATAAACTTCTTTCTCTTGTAAATTGCCTAGTCTCAGGTATGTCTTTATTAGCAGCATAAAAATGAACTAATAAGGAAAAGCCTTTGATCATTTTAATTAGGTTGTTTTTAAGTTGTACTAATTCCTTATATATAATATATATTCCATATATTTTTTTCTTATATATATTCCGTATATATATTTTCCATATATACCATATATTTTTTCCGTATATATATTACATATATATATTTTCCACATACATATATATTTTTTCCATATATATATGGAATATATGCAATATATGGAATATATATATATGGAATATACAGAATATATATGTGGAATATATGGAACATACGGAATATATACATGAAATATATGGAATATATATATGAAATATGTGGAATATAAGGAATATATATAAGGAATATATGGAATATACGGAATATATATATGGACTATACGGAATATATTTATGGCATATCTATATAGAATATATATAAAATATATGG
>CM052648.1:163632559-163745295 GCA_028533165.1 Leontopithecus rosalia | reverse complement strand
TATGAATACATATATGGAATATATGGAATATATATACATGGAATATATGGAATATATATGTGGAATATATATATGTGGAATATATGGAATATACATACATATGGAATATATGGAATATATATACATATGGAATATGTATACATATGGAATATATTTACATATGGAATATATGGAATATATGTACATATGGAATATATGGAATATATATTTATGGAATATATATATGGAATATATGGAATATATATTTATGGAATATATATATGGAATATATGGAATTTATATATATGGAATATATATATATATATATTTTTTTTTTGAGATGGAATTTCGCTCTTGTTACCCAGGCTGGAGTGAAATGGCGCGATCTCGTATCACCGCAACCTCCGCCTCCTGGGTTCAGGCAATTCTCCTGCCTCAGCCTTCTGAGTAGCTGGGATTACAGGCACGCACCACCATGCCCAGCTAATTTTTTGTATTTTTAGTAGAGACGGAGTTTCACCATGTTGACCAGGATGGTCTCGATCTCTTGACCTCATGATCCACCCACCTCGGCCTCCCAAAGTGCTGGGATTACAGGCATGAGCCACCACGCCTGGCCTTTCTTATATATTTTTACCACATATATGATTTGCAACTTCTTCCTTCCATTGCATTGGTTGCCTTTTCCTTATGATATTTGCCCTCAATTCATTCTTTTCACTTTTTTCAAGATCACCTTATTCAATAGGCACTACATTTGGGATTCTTTTGCTGGTTTCTCTGCTTCTGTGCTAATTTATACCGTTGAGCTCTTCCAAGGCTCAGTCCTTGGTCCTCTTTTCTATCTGCATATATTCCTTTGAGGATAAATTTCAGTATCATTAAATTAACTCACATCTGTGTATGATTATGATCTCAAATTACATCTTCAGAATGGACATGTTCAGGCCTGTAGATTCACTTTCCCACGTAACTATTAATAACGAGCTACTGATCCACCCGTTTTCTATCAGCCACTTACCAATAATCTCAGTTGATAACAACTGCGTTCTTCAAACTGACACTCAAAAACTTGTAGTTATTGAGATTTCTAGCTTTCATTTATAGCCCCATATCTCCTGTTCAAGAGAATTCTATTTATCTTCAAAATATGTTTATAATAAGATTAATGCAAGAGAAATATAAAATAAACCTGAGACATTAATGACTTTTTTGAGTAGCTTCACCAAGCCATGAAGGTTCTGACCAGAAATTTTGAATGAGTAAAATAGATCCGGATGTTAATATGTTTCTGTGCCCACATGTATATTATATGCCATTGATATGGTTCGGCTGTGTCCTCACCAAAATCTCATCTTGAATTGTTCCCATAGTACCTATGTGTCATGGGAGGGACAAAGTGGGAGGTAATTGAATTATGGCAGCGGTTACCTTCATGCTGTTCTTGTGATAGTAAGTTCTCATGAGATCCGATAATTTTACAGGGGGCTTTCTCCTCTTGGCTCGTGTTCTTCTTCCTGACAATATGTAAAAAAGGACATGTTTGCTTCCCCTTCTGTCATGGTTGTAAGTTTCCTGGGTCCTCCCCAGCAATGCTGAACTGTGAATCAATCAAACCTCTTTCCTTTATGAACTCTCCAATCTCTGGAATGTCTTTATTAGCAGTGTGAGAATGGGCTAATACAGATATCAAATCCAGTTTTAACTACTATAGAGAATTGTCATCTGTACAATATTCAGTGCAAATTTTCATTAACTTCTTATGTCATGTTGTCCTTTAGTAACATTTACGCTTTTCTCTATGTTCTAGTACAAATCTTATAAAAATTATCCCTTGAAATCTTATAAACATTGTGACTGTGAATATATATTGTGTTCACTCTATTTTTTTTCTGTTAGATTTTAAGTAGTTAATAGTATACTGGTAATGTACTAATGGTTTTGCTTTTATCTTTCAGCATAATATTAAATAGAAACATGATAGCTTGTTTTTTATATATACTTTTTATAAATGTAGGGGGTATAAGTTCAGTTTTCTGACAGGCATAGGTGAATTGTGTACATTGTTTTCCATAAGTAATTTCTCTGCCCTGCACCCTTTTCCCACCGTCTCACACTTTCAAGTCTCCAGTGTATTATATTCCATACTTTATGTCCATGTGTACATATTATTTAGCTCCCACCTATAAGTAAGAACATGCAGTATTTGACTGGTTCTGAGTTATTTCACTTAAGATAATTGACCTCCTGTTCCATCCATATTCTCCAAAAGATCTGATTTTATTCTTGTTTATGGTTTAGAAGTATTCTATTATATACATATATACCAATTATTCTTTATCCAGTCATCCACTGATGGACACTTTGGTTTAGTTCATACCATTGGTACTATAAATAGTGCTACTATAAACATACTAGTGCAGGTATCTTTTTGACATAATAACTCATTTTCCTTTGGATAGTTACCCAGTAATAGCATTGCTGGTTTGAATGGTAGATCTATTTTTAATTCTTTGAGAAATCTTCATACTGTTTCTTCCAGAGAGGTTGTACGAATTACATTCTCCAAGATACACCATCTCTTAGGCTACAAAACAAGTCTCAATAAATTTTAAAAACTCAAAATCATACCAAGTATTTTATCAGACTACAGCAGAATAAAACTAGAAATTAATTTCAAGAGGAACTCTTGAAAATATACAAATACATATAGTTTAAACAAGGTACTCCTGAATTACCTTTTAGTCAAAAACAAAATTCAGATAGAAATTTTTTAAAAATTAAGTAATGAGGATAAAAACATAACATAGCAGAACCTCTGGGATACAGCAAAAGCAGTATTGATATTATTTAACTTCAAAGATATTAAGTCTGATATTCATCATAATGATTTGTGTATCAATACATCATCAAATTAAGGTTTCTTTTACTACCTAGTTGTGTAATATTTTGTTTTCTTTAATTAATTTGGAATATTTAAATTAAGTAGTTTTTTATACTTTTAGAATTACAACTTTACAACTTATTTTTCTTTATCCTGTTCATAGGATAAATGCAAATTACTACCTTTCTTCTTGAGAGTTATTTACTCTCAATTATACTTTGAAAATAGTAATCTCAGACAGAAACTGTGTGCTTAGACTACTTTGGATTAAAGTTTTTATCCAACTCTATTGCCAAAAGAACCTAGCATACATGCATTCTTCTCTCTTACTAGTCATGTATTCTGCCATTGGCCTAAGGATGGAACAGTGGAAGAAAACTCAAAGTAATACTGTAGAGGATGGTTTGGAAGTAGAACCTTATCCCATCCCAATTTGCTAAGTGAAATACTAGTGTCTGTGAAGACATCTCTTAATGGAAAACTGCTTAATATTTTACAAAATTAGGAATCAATTAGGATTTATGTCCAAATGTCTTGCTAGTATTAAATAGTCATGTGATTGAAACCACAAATTCTTTGATTGCTGATTGTAAACTAGTGATGATGATAGAATAAACAGCAATTTATACAGTTCTTTTTTCTCATGCTGCATTTATAGTGTTATCCTGGACGGTACTTCATTATCTGCCTCACCCTTGCTATTTCACACTGGATCTATCCTTCCAACACTTTTCATTGCCTTTAACAAACAGATCAGACCATCCTGTCTTTTAAAACTGCCTGAATATAGAAATATACATATGTGTTTCTGTGTGTGTGTGTGTGTGTGTGTGTGTGTGTCATATGACTAAAAGAAAGCAGTTTATGTTTTCACAAGTTCTTAGGGTAATTTTAGTAATTTTACTTTAGCAAATTGATGAATTAAGACTTGCTTTAAGCAATGAAACAAATTAATCTTTAGTATTTATACTAGACAGTATTAAAAAGTTTTGCATATTTTCTCTCTTTGGCAGTAAAGAACACATGGATTTAACTTTGCTTCAATGAGAAATGAAAGCAGTTTCTAAAGTAATCTTCCTAAACTGTTCTCACTGGTGCATAGTACCTCTTGTAGGGCTAGTGATTTTAAACATTTCAAAGGCATGGATAGGTATCTCAAATGTAAATAGGTCTCATAGTAATTTGAAATTCTTCACTTTCCTAGGATCTTTTTCTTAAACCACCACTTTCTGTATCAATGATTAATACAGCAGACCATTTGTCAGAAATTCAAACCACGCTAATGGGAAACAAAATGTTAGGACATCTAAATTCCAATTAAATGCACTGATGAACTCTGTTCCTTCAGCTGAGGAACTGGAAATAAAAACTTCAGGCTGTGACAGTGACTTAAAAGATGTATTGATTGATAAGTCATGGTCCCTAATTTTTAAACATTTAACTGGATGAAAAGATATCAGAATACTAATCAATCTGTTCTTATAAAATGAAACATACTTAGAGGTAAATGTTACTTGAATAGATTTTTTTCAGGAAATGTATTGCATATTTAGTATGTTTAAGTTATTGGAATATAATGCAGCAACCCGGTTTTGTTTTAGGGCTTGTAATTAAAACCTTGCATTGCAAAAGTTCTTTTACCATCAGTGGAAAATGAGGTGGCTGAACCTAGTTTGTTCTTTCTTTCATTTCTGGAGACTTTGAATTAATTGCCTCAGGGACAAAATTGTTAAGACCATTGATGAAAGAGGAGACTCATTGGGTGAGACTTAGTGAGTAAACTGTGAATTGATACCAATCACAAAGATATCATTTACCTTTTGATAAATGATCTTTTAATTAATAATGTTATTAATTTAAAACAAAATATTAAAATGAAATTTGGCTTGAATATAAATTGCTAATATTTAAAGGAGAAAAAGTAGTTTTAAAGGAAACTTTTATCAAATTTCATAAACTAACTTTTAAAATTTGTTTATTTTGAATTAAAAAAACTTTAAACACATTTTTAATATCTCATGTTGAAAAATTCTAATGGACATAAATTCTAAAATTCAATCACATGCAATTTGAGGTGATCTGCATAAAGAAGTATGCTGTTCACAGGCCGGGAGCAGTGGCTCACTCATGTAATCCCAGCACTTTGGGAGGCCAAGGCAGGTGGATCATGAGGTCTGGAGTTCGAGACCAGCCTGGTCAACATGGTGAAATCCCACTGCTACTAAAAATACAAAAATTAGTCAGGTGTGGTTGCAGGTGCCTGTAATCCCAGCTACTCAGGAGGCTGAGGCAAGATAATTGCTTGAACCTGGGAGGCAGAGGTGTCAGTGAGCTGAGGTTGTGCCATTGCACTCCAGCCTGAGCCACAAGAGCAAGGCTCTGTCTCAAAAAAAAAAAAAAAAGAAGAAGAAGAAAAGAAGTATGCTGTTCACATCCCATGCTAAAAGTGAAAGCTATCAGACAGACCAAAGTTTCTTGGCTAATAGCAAATCAGAATAAGAGCAAATTCTCAGCCAAATCAATCATCTTTCTCCCTCCCCTCTTCATTTTTTCTCCTGAATTAACCTATCCTGTATTTCTGAAAATATTCACATCTAAGAATAATGAATTTGAGATTAGATAGTCTTTCTTGTACTACATTTAGTTATGTGAGACCATTTTAATGAGCTCTACCCCAGTACTATATATAAGTGAATCACCTGTGGGTCTGTGAATGTGTGTGTGTGTGTGTGAATGCATATGCATTTAATTTTTTGCCTTCTCCTTTTATTATTTGACTGAAAGGGAAGTAGGCTGGAGGTTCATTTATGTTAGATTATAGTAAAACCAGATTTTATGTATCACCAATTCAACATAGTTATAACAAGTTATCACTATTCAGCTGAACACACATTCATTTATTATCAACATTTTGCTAGATTATTGGTGCCCAAACAGTTTCTTCTTGGTGACTGGTGAATTGGCAAATTGTTTAATCTTGGGTTCCCTCAACTATAATATTTATAGTTTTATTTATTTTATAGATGGAGGGAGATATAAAGTATGACTAAAATTTAAAAAAATATAAAATTGTATTTTCTGTATTCTAAAATGATTTCTACAAAATTTTTTATGTTCTATAAAGAGCTAGCTATTAGGACTGTTGTAGACAGACAAATACTAAAGAAATTTTGACTATAATTATCTAGGTATTTGGTGCCAATTATGCAATAATTTTGACCAAACTATTTAAATTTTCTCAAAGTTCTGTTATGTATTAAAATTATAATTTTAATTTCAAATTTATACTATGTGAGTTTCTTTTTTAATTTATTTTAATTTTTTTATATATATTTTTAAGAAGACTATAGCACACAGTATTTTCAGGTGGTCTCCCCTCCAAGTACTAGCCAGGCCCAAACCTGCTTAGCTTCTGAGATTAGACAACATCAGGCTCATTCAGGGTGGTATAGCAACAAACTGGTATGTGAGTTTCAAAGTTTTGGCCATGTGCTCTCCTTTAGAATATACATTCAGGCCAGGCATGGTGTCTCACATCTGTAATCCCAGCACTTTGGGAGGCTAAAGTGGGGGCATTGCTTAATCCCAGGAGAGCAGCCTGAGTAAAAAAGTGAAACTTTGTCTCAACAAAAATTCAAAAAATTAGCCAGGCATAGTGTCATGTGCCTGTAGTTCCAGCTTTCCAAAAGGCTTAGGCAGTAGGAAACCGAGTCTACAGTGAGCTCTGTTTGTGACATTGTACTCTAGCCTGGGCAACAGAGTAAGACTATAAAAAAAGAAAGAAGAGAAGGGAAGGGGAGGGAAGGGGAAGGGAGAAAGAAAATCCATTTGAATATTGTGATGGCTAAGTACATGTAAATCTTTGGTTTTTGTGTGTAAAGTGTCTCTGGCAAATGTTTCAGCTGAAATTAATACCCTAAATTATCTTCAAAGACAGTCAAACTGTGAATTAGTAAAATAATGTAGAAATGTAAAAAAAGTTTCCATTTTTCAAAATGGAATTTGTGAAAGGTTTTGCAAAAATATTTTGTATTGAAACAGCAATTAACTGAATAAAATGGGATTAGAACATAGATATTTACAAAATTTTCAGCACCTACCTTCAGTGTAACAGAAATTCTTAAAAATGACAGACTTGAACTAAATAGATAATTGTTTAGCCTCTGTTTTAGTCATACATATTTTCAAAAGAATATTTTTATATTTACATTTCTTTATTTATAAAAATGTATATTTGTCCACAAAAGGAATATGATGTTTATTTTACACTATTCTGTAATATAGTATTAGTTAACTCTAGTAACATTATTTATTGGTGTAAAGTAAGTCATGATTGGAAGTCCCATTATTTTTAGTGTGAAAACTAGAAGGCAAAATCTAGGTTTAGATCACAACTAATTTAATACTAAGTAACATCTTTAGATCACATAAACCCACTAAAATTGATTGTTGAATGAGATAAAAGTATTTTGTTTGTATTTCACTTGTTTTTTTGTGCAACAAACAATGTCAATACAAATGAAAATTGTTTTCATTGCTAGAAATTAAATACACAATACACATGCTAAATTTAGTTTAATCGGTGATAGAGTTCAGGACACACTACCCCAAAATATGGCACACTGGCATGTGAGAAAACCGCAGAAGCAAGAAGGTGGCTCTCACCTTCTGCTCATCCTTTCTCTCCTGAAGCAGATAATAAAATGCGGGAAGGTCATTCTCTGACTTCCTCACCCTTCTCCTTTGAAATGGATCATAACAATGATATAAGAATGAAGAAGGAATTACTTAGGCAAACAGCAAGGCCATTGGAGTCCTTTGTAATGCTTTTCTTTTTAATAAAATGCAGTTCCAAATTATTTTTCTTTCTAACGAAGAGCAGCCTATCAAATTGAGCTGCAGACATAAAGGCAGTTGTGCCAATCATGTTCAACCAGTCGTGTTCAACCAATCACGTTCAAGATGGCAGCTCCACCTTTCCATCTCTTTGTCAGCCATGTGTGGAGTAAGAAGCAGCCAAGATGGCACTGATCAATTGGAAATTGATCATAATAAGATTATGGTGGGTGACCCCTTGCATAATAAGATTAGGGTGGGTGACCAGGCTTCCCCATGCACTATGTAGATCTCATACCTGATTGAACCAATCTGTGAGCCCTATGTAAATCAGACACTGCCTTCTCCAGCCTGCCTATAAAATCTGCAATCTGCCGCCTCCAACCTTTCTGGACATCTCTCTCTTGCAAGGAGCTGCTTTCCTTTCTCCTTTGTTTTGTCTATTAAACTTTCCACTCCTTAACCCACCCATATATGTCCATGTCCTGAATTCTTTCTTGGCATGGGACAACAAACCCCAGGGTATATACCCCAGACAGCATAGCAGTTTCAACTCGAAAGTGCACTCCCCATACCCAGAGGAAAGCCATATCCTGATCCCTGCAAACACAAGTACACAGAAAAATCTGAATGAACAGGACTTCCTAACTCCCATTAGTGTGTTATCATAACATCATACCTCCTTTGTCCACTCATACTTCCACATGACTGTCCATTCTTCATCAAACCTAGGCATAAAATTACACAAATTTTCCTGTTTCTTTGAGTCTTTATTTTCTTACGAAAGCTCCAGTGTCATACAAAGCTTATGTTAAATGCATTTGTATGCTTTTCTCGTCTTAATTTGTCTTCTTTTATAGGAGCCTCAACCATGAACATTGCAAAGGGTGCGGAAAAACACCTTTCCTCTTCTACAATCAGTATATCCTGTTTCAACTAGCAACACAGACACATACACATACAAATATTTTCATTAATTGTATGTGTATTTTGGAAGTTATTTTTATTACTTCCAAAACATTATTGGCAAGGTCTATCCTAGTTATAAGCATCAAAAAGAGAAATAAATTGGTATTTACTGCCAAAAAGTTTCCCTTTGAAAGTGGCAGTGGCTCTTTTTCTCTCATGATGAAGGTCCTCTGATTTCTGTGTCTGTAAGTTGGAGTGAGGTTCAGGTAAAGTAAGGAAGACTCTCTTATGTATAGACGTGTTTAACTCACACCATTTTATCTTTCTGTCTAAATCTTTTTCTTATGTATTTATTTATTTCACTCACACCAGTCTATAATTTCATTGCATGCTTCTAGTTCTAAAGTTGTTGATTGCAGAGAGATTTCCCACTGCATCCACGTGACATGAACACAACCCCGACACTGCAGTGGATTCAGTTCTGGCATTGAATCTGGTCATCTATTTATGTGAATTAATTACTCCTAGGAATGTACTGATATTTTTCTGTATTCATATCCATGCTAAGGTCATCTCAAATACCAGAAATTTTTTTTATAATTTTAAACTTAAGGAGAGAAATTAACTAAAATTATTTTTTAATAGAAATTTTATTTTATAAGATGAACATTCATCAGCCCCTTTTGGGAAAATTAGAAATCTACCTCCTGAAGGGTGAAGGGGTGAGGTAAAATTTTGCAGCCACAACACATCCCTGTAATATGCATTTTGTAAGAGAATTTGAATACATTTTCAGCCACATATCTTTTTCTCTTCGAATTTACTAAGAATTTTAAAACAACAGAATTATGGACTTTGTTTATATCCTGCCTTTCCCCCAGAGGCATATAAATACATCAGAAAATAACTAATAAGATTAAAAATAGATTAGAAATTTGATTCACATAAAATAATAAGATAAAGCCAGAGGTAGTGTTAATACGCAAATCCTTTAATTTTTAAATACACTTTTAAAAAATTTTACAAAAATCTTTTTGTAAAAAAAAAATTTTAAAGAAATACAGTTTTAAAAAATTCTACACATTTGCTAAAATGGACAACAAATTTGAGTCTAAATGTCTAACTGTCAAAGCAAAGATTCTTGGAGAGATTTAGAATATGCTAAGGGGCTAACAACAAACAGTTTCTCAAGAAAAGGCACAGCTCTCCTGATACTATGACTGAAATAAATTTCTCCTATGAGTGCCATAATTGAAGGATCTTAGAAGTGGTAGAGATAGTAGTGTTCAGCCATTCCAAGCAACTATTCAGTGCCTGTATTCA
Source organism: Leontopithecus rosalia (assembly GCA_028533165.1). Classification (NCBI taxonomy): domain Eukaryota; kingdom Metazoa; phylum Chordata; class Mammalia; order Primates; family Cebidae; genus Leontopithecus; species Leontopithecus rosalia. The sequence continues at coordinate 163,735,364 of CM052648.1, read as the reverse complement.
TTCTACTCGGTCCTTTCTAGAAAACTGTATCTCTACTTGAATGAGTTCATTGGCACAAAGCTCAGCACTAATACGGCATTTTATTATTTAGCAGATAATTTCTAGTTTTTTTAAAACAATGTATTCCATTTGTTTAGCCTCCTTTTATGTGTAATCCTCTGGTCATAATTCTAGTTCTCTGGAGCAAGGCAAAATAAGAGTACTCTTTATTCCACTTTTAAATAATTTAACAATTGCTGTCAATGCTTCCTTATTCATACATACATTTATGTTAAAATATGCATTCTGTTGCTACAATTTACTAGGCACTATGCTATAAGTTCAGTGGATATAACTGTGAATAATTAAAAACATAGCTCTCGATTTTCTGGAGAGATCCAAGATGGCTGATTAGCAGCAGCTCAGGATTGCAGCTCCCAGTGAAAGCATAGAGAGTGAGTCGACGCCACATTCCCAGACAAATTTTTATTGCCCACAGACCAGGAGATTCACAGTGGAGGAGCCCCACAGGTCACCAGTGTGACTCTTTTGGCCAGTTCGGCTGATTTGCCAGCACTCCAGAGTTGGGGTTCTCAGTGAGGAGTATACGGGACTGGGTGCCCTTTTAGTTGGTGTTTGGAGCTCCAGGAAGGCAGAGTCACCCATTCAGCTGATTGAAAAGGGGCCTGAAACAGGGAGCCAGACCAGGAGATTCTCGGGCAAAAAAGCACCACAAATCTCAACATCACTGTTTCAGCTGGTGCAGTGGGTTGCCGCAAGGGAAGTTACACAGATTCCAGCATGCTTTCAACAGGCGACTGGAACACCTGGGAGAGAATCAACCATTCAACTGGAAAAAAAAAAGGGCTCTGAGACAGGGAGCCAGGTGATCAGGCTCAGCTGGTCCCACCACCACAAAAAAAAACAGCAATTGGAAATGCTGAGGATTGAGAGTCTCACAGCAAGCACAGCTAAACCTGGGAAGGTCCAGCTCTGTGGGGGAGTGGCGTCCACATAAGGAAAACTAAGAAACAGAAAAAACTTCATCAGCAACAAGCTGGACATCCACTCAGAGACCCAATCTGAAAGTCAGCAATTACAAAGACGACAGGTGTATAAATCCACAAAAATGAGAAGAAACCAGTGCAAAAAGGCCGAAAAACACCCAAAATCAGAATGCCTCTCCTCTTACAGGGAATTGCAGCTCCTCGTCAGCAAGGAACAAGGCCTGATGGAGAATGAGTGTGACAAATTGACAGAATCAGGCTTCAGAAGGTAGATAATAAGAAACTTCTGTGAGCTAAAAGAACATGTTCTAACCCAATGCAAAGAAATTAAGAACCTTGAAAAAAGGTTTGACAAAATGCTAACGAGAACAGATAATTTAGAGAGGAATATGAGTGAATTAATGGAGCTGAAAAACACAATACGAGAACTCTGCAAAGTATGCACAAGTTTTAACAGTCAAATTGATCAAGCAGAAGAAAGGATATATCAGAGGTCGAAGACCAACTCAATGAAATAAAACCAGAAGACAATATTAGAGAACAAATGGTAAAAAGGAATGAGGAAAGTCTCCAAGAAATATGGGACTATGTGAAAAGACCTAATCTACCTTTGATAGGTGTACCTGAATGTGATGAAGATAATGAATCCAAGCTGGAAAATATTGTTCAGAATATTATCCAGGAAAACTTTCCCAACCTAGCAAGACAGGACAATACTCAACTCCAGGTAATACAGAGAACACCATAAAGGTATTTCTCAAGAAGAGCAACCCCAAGGCACATAATTGTTAGATTTACCAAGGTTGAAATGAAGGAGAAAATACTAAGGGCAGCCAGAGAGAAAGGTCAGGATACCTACAAAGGGAAGCCTATCAGACTCACAGCAGATCTCTCAGCAGAAACCCTACAAGCCAGAAGAGAGTGGGGGCCAATATTCAACATCCTTAAAGAAAAGAATTCTCAACCCAGAATTTCAAAACCAGCCAAACTAAGCTTCATAAGTGAAGGAAAAATAAAATCTTTTGTGAACAAGCAAGTACTCAGAGACTTCATCACTACCAGGCCTGCTTTACAAGTCCTTCTGAGAGAAGCATTACACATAGAAAGGAACAACCAGTATCAGCCATTCCAAAAGCATACCAAAAAGTAAAGAGCATCATCATAATGAAGAATCTACATCAATTAATGGGCAAAACAGCTAGCTAGCATTAAATGCCAGTATTAAACTCACATATATCAATATTAATCCTAAATATAAATGGACTAAATGCCCCAATCAAAAGACGCAGACAGGCAAATTGGATAAAAAGCCAAAACCTATTGGTATGCTGCATCCAGATCCATCTCACATGTAAGGATACACAAAGACTCAAAACAAAGGGAAAGAGGAAGATTTACCAACCAAATGGAGAGAGAAAAAAAAAGCAGGAGTTGCAATTCTCATCTCTGACAAAATAGACTTTAAAGCAACAAAGACCAAAAGAGACAAAGAAGGACATTACATAATGGTAAAAGGATCAATGCAACAGGAAGAACTAACGATCCTAAATATATATGCACCCAATACAGGAGCACCCAGATATATAAGTCACATTGTTAATGACTTAAAAAGAGACTTACACTCCCACACAATAATAGTGGGAGACTTAACTTCACATTGTCAGTATTAGACAGATAAATGAGATAGAAAATTAACAAGGATATCTAGGACTTGACCTCAGACCTGGAACAAGTAAACTCAATAAACATTTACAGAACTCTCCACCCCAAATCCACAAAACATACATTCTTCTCAGAATCACATCACACCTATTCTAAAAGTGACCACATAATTAGAAGTAAATCACTCCTCAGCAATTGCATAGCATTTCACAGGTTTAAATGAAATATTGGTTGGCTGCTTGTTTTTTGTTTTCCTCCCTTATTCCTTTCTGTCTCCAATAAGCACAATTATTGACATAAAAGAGGTTTTTAATACCTATTTTTAGACTGCATTCTAGCCTGGGCAATAGAGCAAGATTCCAGTTCTCTCTTCCTCTTTCTCTTCCTCTTTCTTTCTCTTTCATTCTTTTTTTCTTTCCTTCTCTCTTTCGTCTTTTATTTTCTTTCTTTCTTTCTTTTCTCTTACAAAAAACATAGCTCTCTAAGTTCCACAAGGTTTACAAAAGAAAACATTTTTTAACATATATGTGTATTCTTCAGTTTCTCCTATGGGTAAATATCAAGTGTCTCCCTCTTCAGAGGTGCTCTTTATCCTCCACTGCCCTGCTCTATGCCCTGGTAGCCTGACTCTAATGGACTATATTAATAGGTCCTTTGCCTTTGGGATTCCAAATAGTTGGGGTTCAGCCAGAGATAAACAATAGAAAGGGGAAAGACGGGTAAGTGATGTCATTTATTCCTTCAGTTAACTTCCTGTGAGGACACCATCAATTTCACACATCAGTCAAAGGTCACAGCTTCTGTAAGGTACTTTTGTTCCAGTGTCTTTTTTATTATTATTTTATTTTTTCATAAGTAATTGGGGATTGGAGTACAGGTGGTATTTGGTTACATGAGTAATTTCTTTAGTGGTGATTCATAAGAACTTGGTACACCCATCATTGAGCAATATACACTGCACCATATTTGTAGTCTTTTATCCCTGCCACCCCTCATTCTTCCCTACTAAGTACCCAAAGTCCCTTGTGTCATTCTTACACCTTTGCATTCTCATAGCTTAGCTCTCACATATCAGTAAGAACATACAATGTTTGCTTTCCATTCCTGAGTTACTTCACTTAGGATAATAGTCTTTAATCTCATCCAGGTCATTGTGAATGCTGTTAATTAATTCCTTTTTTTGGCTGAGTAGTATTCCATCATATACATATACCAGAGTTTCTTTATTTACTCGTTGATTGATGGACATTTGAGTTGGTTCCACAATTTTGCTATTGTGAATTGTGCTGCTATAAATATGCATGTGCAAATATCTTTTTGAATAATCTGGGTAGATACACAGTTGTGAGATGATCTCTGACAAAGCAAAAAAAAGAAAGTGGGGAAAGAATGCCCTTTTCAACAAATGGTGCTGGGATAATTGGCTAGCCACATGTAGGAGAATGAACTGGATCCTCATCTCTCAACTTATACAAAAATCAATTCAAGATGGATTAAGGAAATAAACCTAAGAACTGAAACTATAAAAATTCTAGAAGATCACATCAGGAAAACCCTTCTAGACATTGGCTTATGCAAGGATTTCATGACCCAAAACCCAAAAGCAATTCCAATAAAAACAAATAAATAGCTGGGACCTAATTGAACCACAGAGCTTTTGCACAGCAAAAGGAACAGTCAGGAGGGTAAATAGACAACATATCAGGTGGGAGAAGATCTTTATTATCTATATATCTGACAAAGGACTAATATCCAGAATCTATAAGGAACTGGAATAAATCAGTAAGAAAAAAGCAATCAGTCCTGTCAAAAATAGGCTAAGGATACTAATAGACAATTCTCCAAAGAAGATATTCAAATGGCCAACACACATATGAAAAAAATACTCAACATCACTAATGGTGAGGGAAATGCAAATCAAAACCACAATATGATACCACCTTCTAAAAAATAGCCATAATCAAAGAATCAAAAGAAAGTAGATGTTGAATGCAATGATTGGGGAACACTTCTACGCTAGTGGTAGAAATGTAAACTTATAGGACCACTATAGAAAACAGTGTAGAGATTTCTTAAAGAACTAGAGATATAACTACCATTTGTTTCCCATGTCTTATAATCAGTTTCTCTCTCAGTTTGCCTAGGTTCTCCAATTCTTTCTAGTTCAATGGCACTGAACATTCCCAGTGGTTTTCCTATACACTGAGAATTTTATATATATATATATATATATTATATATATAATATATATTTAATTATATATATTTAATTATTATTATATATATTTAATATATTTAATAATATTTATATATTATATATTATATATATATTATATATATATATTTTTTTTAATTGCATTTTAGGTTTTGGGATATATGTGAAGAACATGCAAGATTGTTGCATAGGTACATACATGGCAATGTGGTTTGCTGTCTTCCTCCCCATCACCTATATCTGGCATTTTCCCCATGTTATCCCTCCCCAACTCCCCACCCCTGACTGTCCCTCCCCTACTTCCCCCTGACAGACCCCAGTGTGTGATGCTCCCCTCCCTTGTGTCCATGTGTTCTCATTGTTCATCACCCGCCTATGAGTGGGAATATGCGGTATTTCATTTTCTTTTCTTGTGTTAATTTGCTGAGAATGATGTTCTCCAGGTTCATCCATGTCACTACAAAGGACACGAACTCATCATTTTTGATTGCTGCATAATATTCCATGGTGTATATGTGCCACATTTTCCCAGTCCAGTCTATCATGGATGGGCATTTGGGTTAATTCCAGGTCTTTGCTATTGTAAAAGTGCTGCAATGAACATTCATGTGCATGTGTCCTTATAGTAGAACAATTTATAGTCCTTTGGATATATACCCAATAATGGGATAGCTGGGTCAAATGGAATTTCTATTTCTAGGTCCTTGAGGAATCACCACACTGTCTTCCACAATGGTTGAACTAATGTACACTCCCACCAGCAGTGTAAAATTGTTCCTATTTTTCCACATCTTCTCCAGCATCTGTTGTCTCCAGATGTTTTAATGATTGCCATTCTAACTGGTGTGAGATGGTATCTCAATGTAGTTTTGATTTCCATTTCTCTAATGACCAGTGATGATGAACATTTTTTTCATGTTTGTTGGCCTCATATATGTCTTCTTTTGTAAAGTGTTCATATCCTTTGCCCACTTTTGAATGGACTTATTTGTTTTTTTTTTCTTGTAAATTTGTTTTAGTTCTTTGTAGATTCTGGATATTAGCCCTTTGTCAGATGGGTAGATTGCAAAAATTTTTTTCCTTTCTGTTGGTTGCCGATTTACTCTGATGATTCTTTTGTTGTGCAGAAGCTCTGGAGTTTGATTAGATCTCATTTGTCTATTTTGGCTTTTGTTATCAATGCTTTTGGTGTTTTAGTCATGAAGTCCTTGCCTATGCCTATGTCCTGAATGGTTTTGCCTAGATTTTCTTCTAGGGTTTATGGTGTTAGGTCTTATGTTTAAGTCTTTAATCCACCCCTGAGAATTTTATAAAAATTGATTTAATTCATAAAATTCTTTTATTTTACTGTATTTGCTTCCTCTTAGAACTGTGATAAGAATGATTTGCCAAACTGAAGTAATGCCAAGCATATATAAATGTATTTAATAAATGTCGAAGAATTTTTTGGTACAAAACCCTGAAAGTTGATGATATAGCATTCACCTTATCCCAGGTCTCTTCATCCTTCCCCTTCTTCTCCTCCTTCCCCTCCTCTTCTTTCTTCATTTTTCTCTCTCTGTATATTCTCTTTCTCATACATAGAGAACCTTTGTGATTCTTGGGATTCAGATATTTGTGATTTATGAATTAATATAACATTTATAATGCAATATTCTATGTACTGCTAGATTCAGTAAATGTCACTTCTTATTGATATTAATAAATTATAGAAACAACTCAAATAGCTCAAAATTATATTAACACAAACCGGTGTATAGTCATAAAAACAATAACCTTTAAATCCTAGTATCTATTTTTCCAGGAATCATTTAATTTGTCAATGATATGATTAAAATGTGAAATGTGATGTCTAATGTGGTACAATATATACTGAAAATATATATTGTTTCATTGTCTTCATTTTATCATAAATATATTTTGTAATTAGTTAGCAATCATTCTTATTTTGATATACTATCATAAATATAGCCAAACATGGTTAAATTTTAAAAAAAGGACATTTGAATTCAGACCACTGATAATGCTTCTGATTGATTTCAGCTTTCTTTCATTCACTTGTTAACGGGATAAATTACTGAAGGGGACACTTCAGTTTTTTTCCGTAAAAATATCAAATTTCATTCTAGTTGTTGAATCTTAACAAGTAATTCGATGGTTGTTGTACACAGGAAGTAAGTTCTTTGTTACTAGTTTTTTCATAGTGGAATATCTGTGTTAGATGAAGACACATGCGATGAAATTATATTATAAGCCACATTAATGGAGATACTCCCATGTTCTATAAAAGCCAATGTTGTATGCTATATACTCAGACTAGAATTTAGAATGTATTCTATGTTCTGAAATATTTTATAACTGATTCATTAATGGATGATAGATTTGTAAAATGATATCCAGGCAGTGTGGAGGTTATTAAAAATATGGACTGCTCACTTGAAACAAATGGGGACTTAATGGTCTAGCCTAGTTTACCCTGCCACCTTAATGGTTTGGAAATATACAACACAGAGGAGATTAATATTGTCTGAACTTTCAGGAAATCAATTAATTGATATCTTATCTAAAAGAGAAAAGTCAAGGAGAATAGTAATGTTGTTTTCACTGATCAAATCAATGGGAAGTTAAGAATTATGGATCTAAATTTGAAAAATTAAAATATATTATTCATTTCCAAAACATTTCATTAGGATTATCCTCTATTTTACCATAGAAAACCCCTAAACTGAGAACATTTTTTTTTGGATTGTCTGACACCAGATGCAACAGCCCCCTTGGCAGTCTGCTTTATGATGGTTTCATTAGCACATATAGAGAAGGTGATTGCATTAATTCAGGAATAGCAAATAACTTTTGAATTAGAATAGGCGGTTTTGAATTAGAAGAGTTAGAATAAGCAGTTACATGAGCTGCTTGATTAGCCAAATCAGAAGAATGCAGGTATACCCACTTGTGAGATTCTCAGATGTAGAGTCCTCTGAATACCTTTTGTCCGTTTGAAGCAACTACTCTGTGCTTTATTGTCACATTAATAGCGTCTGTTTAGGAATTTGTATATCCTCATCAGTCAAATCCGTATTGATGATAATGTATGTGTCTTGATAAATCTGTCTTTTAAAAAACTGTTAATAGGCTTCTGCTAGGATGGCCAGCACCTAACAACAGAACCCCCGCCTAGCCATAGTTTTTAGATCGGACGCAGGCATAGATATATCTCCTTGCATATGGAATTGATCTTGATGCTTTAGCAATTTGTCTCTTGCATCGAGAAATGGCTTCACATTTTAGACAAATTCAATCTGTCTTGTGGTATGGAGGCAAAGTTATATTTATTCTTTCTCTTAAGAAATGTAAGCATGTTATTTTTAGGTGGAGACTTTTTTATATGAGTTGCTTACCAGAGCCTTGTCATGTGAGAATTCTCTTGAGTCTCCTGCTAAGCTTCTCACCTCCATGTCTGAGCTACCAACAACTTCATATTTTATAATGCTTTTGTACTTCTGAATGAGCCAGATATGTCCAAGCTCCATACACCATTTGAAAGGTGTGTTAATTACTAATAGTATAGAGAGTTTGCTTTTATTCAAATACACTTGAAAATTGTTCCTACTCTAAAACCCACTCGCATCAATCAATACATAGAACTGTGTGAAAGAAGAAGTTATTTTGGGAGGAGAGGGAATTTCTATGATATCTTGAAATTACGCTAGTTTAAAAACCTTTAATGTCATGTTGTACGCTTAACCGTGTTAACCAGAAAATGACATTTGAAGTGGTGTCCATATATTTTCCAGCTTTGGAAAGCTGTTTTATGAAGTTATTTTATTATATGAATTTGACTTTGGAATAAGAGGTTCATGAATGTAGAGGATATGAGTTCATTTGCAGAGACTAATGTCTGTACATAGTTAGATAGAAGTGAGTTCCTACCTCACAGGAGTGGTAACTTCACTGAAATATTAAAGCAAAAGGGGACAGTGACTATTTTCATAAAGTCAGCCAGTATGTTCAGACTAATATCACCTTGTAGTGTACTTATTATAAAGCTAACTAAATAACTCATTAAACTACTAAATGAATTAAAAGTAACAATCATAGTGGAAGGTTATTCCTACATGTACTATCTGGTTAACCTTTTATTTTTTCTCTTGCTTTAGGACATCCCTTTTAATAATAAAATCTCAAATTTCAGAATGCTGCAAATTATTGCCCTGGTTGTCTACATTTCTTTTTTTTTGAGACAGAGTTTCGCTCTTGTTACCCAGGCTGGAGTGCAATGGCGCGATCTTGGCTCACGGTAACCTCTACCTCCTGGGTTCAGGCAATTCTCCTGCCTCAGTCTCCTGAGTAGCTGGGATTACAGGCACGCACCACCGTGCCCAGCTAATTTTTTGTATTTTTAGTAGAGACGGGGTTTCACCATGTTGACCAGGATGGTCTCAATCGGTTGACCTCGTGATCCACCCGCCTGGGCCTCCCAAAGTGCTGGGATTACAGGCTTGAGCCACCGCGCCCGGCCTTGTCTACCTTTAAAAGTTATGAAATATACTATAATTACTACAAAAGTAATTATTCATTTTGCTCACCTAAAATACATACTCGTAGATTAATGTTTTTTACCATTATGTTTTTTACCATTATGATAAATATTTTTTCAGAAAGAGAATTATAGTTTGTTAAAATGTTACTGTATAAAATGTAACATGAGGATAAATTAAATTTTATCGGAAGCAGCAAGATGAGAGGAAAATAATGTGTAGTCACTCATTAAATGTTAAAACACTGGTTAATGATTATATCTTATTGAGTTTCATTTTCTTTCTTTATAAAATGGAAATTTTCCTAATGTTTTTATAAGACTGTACTAGAATATTAAGTGCATTTCATGTTGCCTCTCACAAATATGTCCTTAATGAATATGTTTTTAGCTATTCTCCAATTAAGTCAGGATAATTTGCAGAAATATTCAAAATAGTATTGCATAAATAAAACTGCATATCTTTATGCGTGTTTAGGAATAATCACTATATTTCTTGCTAAAGTTTTTAAAACCATATTTTTCACTAATTAACATGACAGTGTTCAACCTTCAGTAATCATAGGAATTTTCATTATGATTTAAGTGTAAGTATTTGTATTTTACTACTGCAATAAACAAATTGAAATAAAACAGCTTTTAAAAAACATTGCTTACCTTACAATCTTTTATCATTATAACACTCCTTTATGAAAAATATATTGGTCATTAAAATAACTGATGGTTATAAAATAAATGTGCTTCTTTATTGCCTAACTTATCACAAAGTTTTGATGCATTTTATTATCTATAAATATTTAATTTTTTAGTGACGTCTTTCTTGCAATGATTCATTGTTTATGCATCATGCAGTTGTTCTATTATCTATCATTATAAGATAAGCATTCTTTTTCAAGAGTTAACTGAGTCAGCTTGTAATAATCAATAATATTCATATTAGTCATTGTCTAAGGAAAGCAATATTAAATTCAAGAGCAATGTGATTTAGTTGAAAGAGCCAGATATATAAATTACCTATCATGGATTATGCTTCTGGTTTTTCAGCCAGAAGCAGAAATGAAAAGGATGTTAAATTTATCAAAATCCCTTTTGAAAATATGGAAATGCAGGCTTAGTGAGATAAAGCAATAGCTCAGGATACTAACAGAAATTATGAAAACAGAATTTAAGTTTAAATTTTTCTGGCTATACAGTGCTTTAAAAGTATCTTTAAAGAGCACATAATAAAACAAAAAAACAAAAATTAAATGAGCTTCCTTTAATTTCACCATCCATCCAGGTATACTCCAGACTTCCTAAGCAAAGGGTATTGAGCAAATTCAACCCTCAGTCTGTCTTGTAATCTTAATTTTTCAATTCACCACAAAATACAGATTTATAATCATACTTTTCCAAGATTACTGATCTTTTCAATTCAAATTGTTAATCCATATATCACATTTTGAATGTTCTTATCTGTTACTAAATTTGGCTCATTGTGACTTATATAAATCCTTACTTTTTATTTTTTCTGATATTCTTTTTCTTTTCTAATACCTCTACACAGATTCTTATTTTTTCCTATATTCTCTAAATGAGATTCCTACTACAAATAACAAACTGGGAAAATACTATCAGGCAGTCAACTAAGAGTGTTCCCCTATATAAATTATTTCTAGATAGTATCTTATTAAACATTTCTGCAGCATTTATTCATTTACCTCATTAAAATTCCCATTTTAGAGTAAGTGGTTCCATATATTCTTTCTTCCCACTTCCTGTGTAGATCTTTGTAATTTTTTATGGACTTTAATTTTCCATCCATATCTAATATATTTTTCTCTGAAATTCTGTCATTCTTCATTTGTTATGAAATTAATTCCAATAGTTTTTGATATTTACATTCTGTATTCAGCCTATACTTTTTCATTTGTTGGTTCCCTTAGACTTAGGCAAGAGCATCTGCTGACATGATCCCCAAGCTGAAAAGGGCCAGTATATCATACACACATGCATATGAACATATAAACACAGAAAGAGAGAGAAACACAGAGAGAGAGAGAGAGAGAGAGAGAGAGAGAGAGAGAGAGAAGGAGAGAGGGAGAGAGGGAGAGAGAGAGGAGAGAGAGAGAAAGAGAGGATAAATTGCTTTCTCTGATTCCTAGGAACAAGTGCTAACTACTTAAGAATGCTCTGAAGGGACATTGGTTATACCCGTACCAATGCTGTGGAGAAATACCGCTTCAGAATACAGGGCTAATTTAATTAACAGAAATGAAAAGACACATCTTTTATCTTTTCAAATCTTTCCTCTTAGACCAAACAAATTAATAATTCTTGCATAACAAAGTATTATTTTCCAGGAGAGTCAAGTACTAATTTTCTTAATTTTCTACATACTCCACTTCTCGGTTCCAGAGACATTCAATGAATGTAACATTTACACACATTGAAAATCGTGACTGGGAAAGATTTTGGAATTTATAAATATATATGTGTGTATATATGCATGTATGTATATATATGCATATATATAGTTACAGCATATGTGAGTTCTTTGACAAGTATATAATATTAAGTACTAGAATTGTGAATAGTTTTATGTTCAATAAATTATGTAATATAATACATTTACATTTAAAAAAATACTACAACTTTAGTGTTGTTTAAATAACTAAGAGACAGTCTTTTAAATTGTGTTAATGGCTTTAAGGAAGATGGTAATTAAAAATTAGTATATTAGTATCACTAATTTCAAAAATTAGTCAAATTTTGGCAAAAAGTGGAGACATTTTTTTCATTGTCAACATATAGTTTAAATGTGTCACTATAGGACGTACGATCAACAAAGAAATAGCCATTATAATGTTTATTTTCTGATTATAATGGCTTTCAGCTGCATCCATGTTGCTGCAGACGGGCATGATTTTATTCTTTTTATGGCTGCATAGTATTCCATGGTCTATATGTACTACATTTTCTTTTTTATTCAGTCTGCTGTTGATAGGCACTTAGGTTGATTCTATATCTTTGGTATTGTGAATAGTGCTGCAATAAATACACAAGTGAATAGGTTTTTTTGGTAGAACAATTTATGTTCTTTTTGATATATAATCAGTAATGGAATTGTTGGGTCAAATGGTAGCTCTATTCTAAGTTCTTTGAAAAATCTCTAAACTGCTTTCCACAGTTGCTAACTTAATATTCGTTCCCACCAAGTGTGTAAATGTTTCCTTTTTTCTGCAGCCTCACCAGCATCTGTTGTTTTTTTGACTTTTTAATAATAGTCATTCTAATTGATGTGAGATGGTATCTGATAGCTGTTCTGATTTGCATGAAATAAATGATTCGTGATGAAACTCATGTTTTCATATGTTTTTAGCCACTTGTATGTCTTCTTTTGGTAAGTGTCTGATTATTTCTTTTGCCCACATTCAGTATATTAGATCTTTGGCAGTTTGCAAGTATTTTTCTCTCATTCTGTAGATGGTCTGTCTACTCTGTTGATTGCTCTTTTTTTTTTTTTTTGGTGCACAAAATTCTTTAATCAAGTCCCACTTGTGAATATTTGTGTTTTTTTGTAATTAATTTTGAGGTCTTAATCATAAATTATTTTCCCATGCTGATGTCCAGAATGATGTTTTCTAGCTTTTCTTCTAGATTTTTATAGTTTGAGGGCTTACATTCAAGGATTTAATTCATCTGGAGTTAACTATTGCTTATGGTGAAAACTAAAAGCAGTTTCAGTTTTCTGCATAGGGCTAGTCAGCTATCCCAGCATTATGAAATACGATATCCTATTCCCTTTGTTTATTTTTGTCAACTTTGTCCAAGATCAGATAGCTGTGCAGATCAGATGCAGTGCTATTTTTGCTTTCTCTATTCTGTTTCACAGGTCTATGTGTGTGTGCTTTTATTTTTGTTTTATACCAGTACCATGCTGTTAAACCTGTTTAAAACTAAGACCATTTGATGTAGTTATGCTAATAAGAAATTCTTCTCTTCAACAATACTAGATGATTAAGTATGATATATATACATATATTTTAATACATTCACTATTTCATTTACTTATCCTTGCCCCAAAAGGCACAATTGAAAATGTTTATACATGCATTTCTGAGCTGAAGATGAACTTAGCCAAACAGTATTTGTTGTGTAGAAGTGTGACATCCCATGTTTCCAAAACAAACCATTATTAACATTTAAAAGGAGGCGTAGCTTCAGATAAAGTAAGATACTGTATTTTATTGCCTAATGTATTTGTCGCATTATATCAGTGTGGCATACCTTCAAGCACTGTAATCATGATGGTGTCTTAGAGCTTGAGTTTGATACATAGCTCTGAAAATTTTAGTAAGTTATTTTAACTTAGGTAAGTTTATGTTTCTAATATAAGAAATTGGCCTCTAATGAGTACTGACCCCATCAGTTGTGATATTACATGAACTAATTCACACCAAATGCTCCACAATACCTGATACTGAGTATGGGCTATACATTTTAGCTATTATTATAGGCCTACATTCTTTCAATCTTTGAATATATTTTTTTCACAAAGACTCTGACAGTATGTATATGTATATGCATATGTAGTTTAAAAATAAAAAAAAACTTTGACTACAGAGGATATATAAAGCCAGATTTTATATCTCATACTTCTACTAAACTTAGAAATAATATTGAAGTCTAAGATAAAATTGCAGTGCTGCTTAGGAGATAAGAGAAGAGATGGCTGTGCTTTCCTATCTAGGTAAATTAAGAAAAAAATAGATATCACTGGTTATATGGTTAATGTCATCATAAGATTAATAAATAATACAAATAAGGGTTTGTACATAACAATTTTCAGAAGAAATGACAATTTTTACTTTTTCAAACTTACACACACACATACATACATATGCATCATCGATTTTCCAAGGCATCTTTTGACATGTGATTCAAAGTCTCGTGCCATTGTCTTGTCACTGTGTGTAATAGCTTCAAGTAATAGCCTGTGATACCTTGGGATTATTTATGCATCAGCATTGGGTAGAGATGCACATTGTCACAGATATACCAGATTAAAAACTGGTTTATAACAACATTCTGTTACAAATTTATTATAATGAACCTCATCAATGCATGAGGCCTGTATTCATTTTAAAGGTTAAAGAGCAAAGGTTTAGAGCAGAGATCATTGAAATATAGACCACATGCCAATTCCTGTCTGTTGCCTATTTTTGTAAATAAAGTTTGATTAGACCAGAGCCATCCTTAATGGTTTACATGAAAGCAGCCATAGACTGTTTCTCTGCTACAAGAGCAGAGTTAAATCATTTCTGCAGAAACCATATAGTTCACAATCTTAAGATATTTACTACTTAGCTATTTAAAGAAGCTTGTTGACCTTTGGTTTAAAAGACCTGTAACTTCTTATGGTTGGTGAGGAATGTGTGCCGTGCAAATGTTACGGAGACTTGGTAAGTGTTTTGAGGCATTCTGAGCAAAGAATAAAAAGAAGCTTCAACAAATTTATTTAATAGATAAATTTCCACATGCAGTTTAGTTAAAATAATTCAATAGTTGTAGAATTATTTAATATTTTTAAATTTTTATGGGTACATAATAGGTAAATATATTTATGAAGTACATGAGATGTTTTCTGTGTTTTTTTTATTTTTTTATTGTCTTATTGTTTTATTTTTTCCATGGAATGAACGTTTGCCATGGGTCCCACCTGGGAATGAGCCACACATAGAGGAGGTTCTGGGTAGCAGAGAGTGAATCATTTCCAAACTTCACCCACAGATGATCATAGTCAGGGACAGGATCAGAAGATGGTGTAGAAAATTGTGACACAGAGGATGATTCTGTTTTTTTTTCTTTTTCTTTTTGTTCCATATCCCTATTCTACCACCAACTCACTAGGTCATACAGAACAATTATATAATGTGATTTTCTAGATCTATGTTTTCTCATCTATACTAAGGTCCAAGCTTAAGGTATATTGTAGCCTCTGAAGACATCCAAAGATAAAGTAGAGGTGAGTGGAGTCGGGGTAGGGTAAAAAAGAGTGAAAGTCCCAGTAAAAGCAACATCAGAACAAAACTTTTTTTTTTTAAAGAAGGAGAGAAGGAGATGAAGAAAGAGGAAGAAAAAGAGGGAGAGAGAACAGGAATATTGCTTTATTCTAAAAATGGATATTAATAATGGCTGATCAGTATTTTACATGAGATGTTTTGACACAGACATACAATGTGTCATAATCACATCAGGGTAAATGAGGTATCCATAACCCCCAAAATTTATCATTTGTGTTGCAAATAATCCAATTATACTTTTTTAGTTATTTTAAAATGTACAATTAAATTATTTTTTTATTTTAGTCACCCTGTTTTGCTAGCAAATACTAGGTCTTATTCATGCTTGCCAACCTTCCCCACTTCCTTCTCACCACCACCACAATACCCTTCCCAGCCTCTGATATCCATCCTTTTACTCTCTGTCTCCATGAAAGTTAGTTATTTTAATGTTTAACTCCAACAAACAAGTGAGAGCATGTCAAATATTTGTTTCCATGCCCAGCTAATTTCACTTCACATAGTGACCTTCAGTTCCATCCATGTTGTTGCAAATGACAGCATCTCTTTATTTTAATAGCTGAATAGTACTTTGTTGTGTCAATATACCACATTTTCTTTATGTGTCCTTCTGTTGATGGACACTTAGGTTGCTTCCAAATCTTAGCTATTGTAAATAGTGCTGCAATAAATATGGCAGTGCAGATATCTCTTCCTGATATTTATTTTTTTTCTTTTGGGTATATATCTAGCAGTGGAATTGCTGAATCGTATGGTATCTCCAGTTTTAGCTTTGAAGAACCTCCAGTTATCCATAATGATTGTACTAATTTACATTCCCATGGTGTATGATGGTTCCCTTTTCTGCACATCCTTGCCAGCGTTTGCTATTTCTGCCCTTTTAAATACAAGCCATTTTAACTGGAGTGAAATAATATCTTATTGTAGTTTTGATTTCCATTTATCTAATGGTCAACAATATTGAGCACCTTCTCATATACCTGTTTGCCATTTGTATCTCTTCTTTTGAAACATATCTATCAGATATGTTGCCCAATTTTAAAAATCAGATTTTTTTCTGTACAATTGTTTGAGCTCTTAATATATCTGATTATTAATCCTTTGTCAAATTGATAATTTGAAAAATATTTTCTCTCATTCTGTGGGTTGTCTCTTCACTTTATTGATTGTTTCCTTTACTATGCAGAAGCTTTTACATTTAATAGGATCCTATTAGTTCGTTTTTGCTTCTATTGCCTGTACTCATGGTTGATTCTTCAATATATCTTTGCCAAATCCAATGTCCTGGATAGTTTCTCCACTGTTTTCTTTTAGTAGTTTGATGTCTTAGATTTAAATCCTTAATTTATTTTGATTTTATTTTTGTACAGAACAGATAGAGGGTCAAGTTACATTCTTCTGCATATAGATACCCAGTTTTCCCAACATCTTTACTGAAAAGACAGTACATTCCCCAGTGTTTGTTCTTGGCATAATTGTAAAAGAATGAGTTTACTGCAGATGTATGGATTCATCTTTGAGATCTATATACTGTTTCACTGATATATTTGTCCATTTTTCTTCCAGTACCATGCTATTTTGGTTACTATAGCTCTGTATTATAATTTAAAGTAAGGTAATAAGAATTCCTTCAGTATTTTTTTTCTTTTTGTTTAGGATAGCTTTGGCTATTCTAGATAGTTTGTGGCTTTATATTTAGGATTTTTTCTATTTCTGTGAAGAATTTTATCTTTTAATGGAAAATGCATTCAATCTGTAAATTGCTTTGGGCAGAATATGGATTTTAACAACATTCATTCTTTGAATCCATAAACATGAATTATCCTTACAATTTTGTGTGCTGTCTTCAGTTTCTTGATTCAGTGTTTTATAGTTATTATTGTAGAGATCTTTCAATTCTTAATTTAAGGGAATTGTATTATATTGCAGCTATTGTAAATGGGGTTACTTTCTTGATTTTCTTTTTCAGATTGTTTGCTGTTAGCATATATAAATCCTACTTATTTTTGTAAAATGAATAGTATCCTGCAACTTTACTGAATTTATTTATTACTTATAACTGTTTTTCGTGGTAGGGTTTTTAGGTTTTCTCAAATATAAGATTATATCTTTTGCAAACAAGGAAGAAGGATATTGACTTCTTCCTTTCCAATTTGGATGCCCTTTATTTCTTTCTCTTGTCTGTTTACTCTAGCTAAGACTTCCAGTCCTATGTTGAATAACAGGGGTACAAGTATGTGCTCTTGTCATTTTCCTGACCTTAAAGACTTTCAGTTTTTCTCCATTCAAAATAATACTAGCTATGAGTCTAATAAAAGCCATCGGTGGCTTTTATTATGCTGAGGTATATTTCTTCTATCCCCACTTTTTTGAAGGTTTTTATCATGAAAGGATGTTGAATTTTATCAAATGCTTTGCAGCATTCATTGACATCATATGGTTTTGTCCTTATTTCTGTTGATATGATGTGCCACATTAATTGATTTGCATATGTTGAACAATCCTTGCATCCCTGGGATTAGTCACACTTGGTCTTTATTGTGTTGTTGAATTTGGTTTGCTAGTATTTTGTCAAGGAGTTTTGCAGCAATATTCATCATGCATATTGGCCTGTAGTTTTATTTTTTAATTATTTTTAAGGAGTTTTTGTTTGGTTTCGGTGTCAGGATAATACTAGTCTTGCAGAATGCATTTGGAAGTAGTCCTTCCTCTTCTATATTTTGGAATGGTTTGAATAGAATTGGTATTAGTTCTTCTTTAAACATTTGGTAGAATTCAGCAGTGACGTTGTCAAGTCCTGGGCTTTTCTTTGCTGAGAAATTTGTTATTACAGCTTTGATCTTGTTATTTGTTATTGGTCTGTTTAGGTTTTGAGTTTCTTCATCATTTAATCTCAGTAGGTTCTATGTGTCAAGGAACTTATCTATTTCCTCTAGATTTCCCAATTTATTAGCATATAGCTGCTCATATTAGCTACTAATGAGTCTTTGAATTTCTGTGATATCAATTGCAATTTCCCCTTTTCATCTCTAAATTTATTATTTCTCTTTTTCTCTTAGTCTCACTAAAAATTTGTTAATTTTCTT
This sequence comes from Leontopithecus rosalia, assembly GCA_028533165.1. Classification (NCBI taxonomy): domain Eukaryota; kingdom Metazoa; phylum Chordata; class Mammalia; order Primates; family Cebidae; genus Leontopithecus; species Leontopithecus rosalia. Next base: position 163,716,814 of record CM052648.1, on the reverse strand, counting down.
TATCTTTTCAAAAAAAACAACTTTTTGTTTTATGTATCTTTTGTACTGTTTTCTTTATTTCAAATTTATTTATTTCTGTTCTGATCTTTATCATTTCTTTTATTCTAATTCCATGTTTGGTTTTCTCTTGCTTTTCTAATTCTTTAAGATGCAGTTAGGTTGTTTATTTAATGTTTTTCTTGCTTTTTGATGTAGGTCCTTATAGCTATTAAATTTCTTACTAGTATTGTTTTCTCTGTATCTCATAAGTTTTGGTATATTGTGTTTTCATTATAATTTGTTTTAAGGAAATTTTCAATTTTCTTCTTAATTCTTCGTTGACTCACTAGTCACTCAGGAGTGTATTGTTTAATTTCCATGTGTTGGTATACTTTCAAAAATTGCTCTTGTAATTGATTTCCAGTTTTATTATATGGTGTTTAGAGAAGATGCTTGATATTATTCAGTTTTTTGGATCGCTAAAGACTTGTTTTCTGGCCTAATATATAACCTATCCTTGAAAATGGTCCATGTACTAAAGGAAAGAATGTATACTCTGAAGCTGTTAGATGAAATGTTTTCTAAGTATCTGTTAGGTCCATTTCGTCTGTAGGGCTGATTCAGTCATATTTCATTGTTGATATTTTGTCTGGATGACCTTTGCAATGCTGAAATAGGGTGTTGACTTCTCCAGCTATTTTTTTAAATGGAGGTCTACCTCTCTCTTCAGGTCTAATTATATTTGTTTTATATATCTGGGTGTTCCAGTGTTGCATATATAATTACAATTGTTAGATTCTTCTGCTGAATTGACTCTTTATTATTATATAGTGACTTTCTTTGCTCTTCTAATAGTTTTTGTCTTGAAATCTATTTTGCATAAGTATAGCTACTCTTGCCTTTTTAAAATTTCCATTGGTATAGAATATCTTTTTACATCTCTTTACTTTCAGTCTATATGTGCCTTTATAGGTGAAGTATGTTTTTTATAAGCAACAGTTCTGTGACTCTTGCTTTTTATCCATTTGGCTATTCTACACCTTTTGACCGGAGAGTTTAGTCTATTTACATTCAGTATTATTATTGATAAGTAAGGACTTACTCCTGCCATTTTATTATTTTTCTTATTGTTTTGTGGTCTTCCCTTCTTGTTTTCTCCCTTTCATGTTTTTCTTTTAGAGGAAGTAATTTTCTCTGGTGATGTAGTTTAATTTCTTCTGTATCTGTTGTATCTTGTATATCTGTAGCTTTATTTCCCCACTTTCTAACTTTGTTGTTTCAATTTATATTTTATTGTACTCGTCTATGTCTTGAAAAGTCATAGTAGTTATTTTTGATTGGGTTATTGTTTAGATAAGAATAGAAACTACAGTTACAGTGTTACAATATTCCGTGTTTTTCTCTGTACATGCTATTATCAATGAGTTTTGTGCCTCTCGTGATTTCCGCTTGCTTATTAAGATCTTTTTCCTTCTGATTGAAATACTCTCTTTAGATAGTTCAGTTGTTGATGAAATCTTTCAGCTTTTGTTTGCCTGGGAAAGCCTTTATTTCTCCTTCATGTTTGAAGTATATTTCCTCTGGATATATCATTCCAGGATAAAGAGTATTTTTATTTGTTTGTTTGTTTTCCTTCAGCACTGCAATATGTTATGCCACTCTCTCCTGGCCTATAAGGTTTCCACTGAAAAGTCTGCTGCCAGGCGTATCAGAGTTGCATTTTATGTTGTTTGTTTCTTTTCTCATGCTGCTTTTAGAATTCTTTCTTTATTCTTGACCCTTAGGAGTTGACTATTGAATACCTTGAGGTAGTCTTCTTCAGGTTCAATTATCTTGGTGTTCTATATTCTTCTTATACTTGACTATTGATATTCTTCTCTAGGTTTAGGAAGTTCTTTGATATTATCCCTTTGAACATACTTCTACCCCTACCTCTTTCTCTACCTCTGGGATTAGGCCAATAACTCTTAGATTTTACCATTTGAAGCTATTTTCTAGATAAAATAGGCATGCTTCTTTGTTTTCTATCTTTTTTTTGTATTTTCTGACTATGTATTTTTAAGTAGCTCATGCTCAATCTCACTAATTTTTCCTTTTGCTTGACCAATTTTGCTAGAAAAATATTCTGCTGCCTTCTTCAGTATTTTAATTGAATTTTTCAGTTCCAGAATTTCTTCTTCAAACCTTTTATTATTTCAATACCTGTGGCAAATTTATCTGATAGAATTCTGAATTCCTTCTGTATTATCTTAGAATTTCATTGAGTTTCCTCAAAACAGCTGATTTGAATTCTGTCTCAAGGTCACATATGTCTGTTCTCCAGGACTGGTTCCTGGTACTTTATTTGGTTTATTTCCGGAATTATCTTGACTATTGTCTATGTTCATCTATGCCTGAGTATTGAAGAGTTTAGTATTTGCTGTGTTCTTCACAATTCAGGCTTGTTTGTTCCAGTCCTTCTTGAAAAGGCTTTTCAAATATTCAAAAGGAGTTGGGTGTTGTGTTATAAGTTGTGTTTGTACTGGGGGCCACCCCAAGCTCAGCTATCCTGTGGTTCTTGCACAGTTATAGATGTACCACCTTGATTGTCTTGAATAAGATCCAGAAGAAATCTGTAGATTGCCAGGCAGACACACTTATTCTCTTCCCTTACTTTCTCACAAAAAGTGTTATCTCTTTTTCTGAACCACCTAGAACTGGGGATGAGGCAACACAAGTACCCCTGTGGCCACTGCGACTGTGCTGAGTCATACCTGATCTTGCCCAAGGCCTTCAGAAACAACTATCTGGCTACCTGGGCAGTTATTTCCCCCAGGCCCCAGGTTGGTCATGAGGTGCTATCATGGGACTGGATTCAAAACCTTAGAAGTTTATCTATTGTTCTGTTGTGCTGGGGATAAGCTGATACTCAAACAATGAGATGCAGTTCTTCTTAGTTTTTTCTCCCATTTCTGCAGGCAAAGGAGACTGACCCACCACTGCAGGCCCACAGGGAGTACTGCCAGGCTACTGCCAATGTTCCCTTAAGACCCAAGGGCTCCTCAGTCAGCTTGCGGTGAACGCTGCCTGACCTGAGATTCATCCTTCAGGCTTGTGGTCTCCTCTCTGGCCAAGAGAAGGTCCAGAAATGCCCTCCAAAATTCAAGTCCTCAGAATTGGAAATCCCAAGAGGCTCCTTGGTGCTCTGTCCCACTGTGGACAATCTGGTACCTAAGGTGCAAGACAAAGCCCCCTTCCTTTTTTATCTATTGTCTCGGCAACAGTTTTTTCCCTAGCTACCACATCTAGGAATGTGTGAAGTTTCACTTGAAGTCAATTTGTCTCAGTTTTACCCAAGGCCCATGGCATACTATGTGGGTACCACTGTTGATTATTTAGGGGCCATGGGCATTTTAGTTTGCAGGTGAAAAATTCTCCCACAACAGGGAGAAGAGGTGTTCTGGTCTTTGATGTTTTCACCTTTTTTGCACTGGTTTCTTCCCATCTTTGTGGATTTCCCTGGCTGTGGTATCAGAGAGCTGCTTGATGAGCTCGCTTAGCTGCGTATGGGAGTGCTACTGGGTTTCTAGGGACTCCTTCAGGTTACTAGGGAAGCTTCCTGTGTCTTTTTTGTTTATGTTGGGAGATTAAGCCCACCTCATCCGCTGACCTATAGGCACTGCTGGGTTATCAAGTACGCAGTCCCGTTGCTACATAGGCTTCCTGTGTTTTTTGTGAAAACATGTGGCCTAGGCCCACCCCTCTAGTGGTGTGTTGTACCCTTCCTCCACTGGGCTAGATCATTCAGGGTTCATCTCAGACTGTGGCACTGGCTCCGCAACCCACTAGAGTCAGAGTTTCAGCCCTCTGGGGTTTGTGGGGGAGGGTAGGGACCCGCCCAGTCACACCTGACAGTCTACCCCTTTCAGCTTTCTCTCTCTCCGGTCATGGGGTAGGGGCCACCCAGCTGCTCCCACTTACAGCTCCCTCTCTCTCTGGGTGGGGGGAGGGGGTGATAGCTCAGTCTGCAGGCTCTTCAACTCCGCACTTGTAATTCCCAGCGCTTGATTGGTAATGATCCTGTTCTGTGTAACGCTGAGGCTTTGGGGGAAGCCCTGTATCTGGACCTGAGTGCCAGAGGTGGAGCCTCCGACTCGCTGGTCAGATGCACTTTCTGGGTGAAGCAGTACCCCTCCCCACCTTGGTCTGCCCTGAGTGGGCTTTGCTCACACTCAGACCAGACTTGTTGAAATGCTCCTGGTACCTCTGTTGGAGCTAGCAGAGCTCTGGGTTTCTGCATCTCTTTCGCTGGGTGTCGTGCAATGGAGTTGTGTCTAATCCGCCATCTTGGATCCTCCCCTCCTATTTATTTATTTTTGTGACAGGGTCTTACCCTGTCGTCCAGGCTGGAGTGTAGTGGTATGATCTTGGCTCACTGCAACCTCCACCTTCCAGGTTCAAGAGATTCTCCTGCCTAAGCCTCCTGAGCAGCTGGGATTATAGGCCTGTGCCACCATGCCTGGCTAATTTTTTATTATCTTTAGTAGAGATGGGGTTTCATCATGTTGGCCAGGCTGATCTTGAACTCCTAACCTCATGATCCACCTGCCTCAGCCTCCCAAAGTGCTGAGATTACTGGCATGGGCCACCACACCCAGGTGGCTTTGGCATTATTTAAGTTGGGAATAGGATGAATGACACTATTTAGCTGTTTAGTGATGTTTTGAAAGATGATGATGGTACACAGTCTTTAAGTAATAATTGGGAACCATTTCATACTGAACTTACTGCTCTAGAGAAATGAAATCCCTACCTTGCCCTCATTCCTCCTTGTGGCAATACTGCTCTGAAACCCATGTATTGCCTGTGATTCTTGTTGCACAGGGCATATTCATAAATGCATTTGATTAAAAATGTGTGGGTACGTAGCAATCTATTGTCTTCAGCCTTGAGGTTTCACAGAACTCAAAGGATGGAAAAGTTCATCTAATGTTAGTTCCATATTTTTAGTTTGTATATGCTATTTATATATGCACAATAATGTACATGTGTCTAGTTATGGAAAAGAGTATATGTGTGGGTGTGTGAAGGGTATAGAGGATTTTACAAATGTGTTGATGTGGGGAAATTATGGGATAAGTCCTTTTCAGAAAGTTTGCTTATATGAGACATTTAAATACAATTATTTCTTTTTTGTAAAACATGTAATACTTCCTACAGAAGTATTTGCAATGAATTAATAACTTTTGAAAATTTTCTTCATACACATTCTAGAACATAGGCACTCAACTACTTTTAGTCTCCGAGTCTATGACCTACATTGGTAGCTTTGAAGATGAGAGAAGTACTCACAGAAGCATATTACTATTGAAAATCTATTTAGAAATTACTGGAGATAGACCCTAAAATTATTAGAGGTATATCTGAGGATGAGGAGAGGAGAGGTTTTAGAAAATGCCAGAGACCAACATTAGTATTCCTGCTTTTTAAAATTGTGATCTGTTTGTTTTTATTAACTATTTCATTAACAAGCTCTTCAGTTTCTGATTTGCTTTTCTCTTGTCTTCTTCTTTATTTATTCATCTTTATCATGTCTAATTTTGGTTTACCATGCTTATGGTAACTACATTTTTTTTAAGTTTCAAAAAGAAACAGTATTGCTGACCATTCTGGGAAGGGCCAATCATATGGCTGTCTACATCAACATTGTCTCTTGGAGTTTTATGCAGTTTAACAGCTAAACATGTTTTTGCCAGTAACACTATATTGTAAATACAAAAATAAAAATAAAACATACACACACACAAAAGAAAAAAATAAAAAGACTGAAAATAGGTGAATGAATAGTGTACTTAGAATAAAGCAGATCTCTGCAACAGGTGTTAGAATAGTTCCAAATAAATATTTGAAGGACAAGTAATAGTCAATGATGGAAGTGCAAAAGAATAGCTACCATTGAGTGTAGGAGAAGAGTAAAATAGAATAAATTGTGGCAAACTGTAAGTATTCTGTTGTGGTTAGAATTTTTGAAATCAATCTACAATAGAAGTCATGAAAAGAAAAGAAAAGAAAAGAAAAGAAAAACCCAAAAGAATTTCGCATATACAAAGAAAAGCTAAGAGCTTACTTTTTCCAAAAACACTCTGATATGGGAAATGATACTAATCAAATTTTACCATGATAAATCTAATAATTTGTGAGTTTCTAAATTGTCAAAGATTACATAGCTAATAAGTGAGGAATCTAGAAGAGAAACTTCCAGAAAAGAGGATAAGGGGAAGTTTGAAAACTGTGTCCAAGGAAATGGTGAAGCATTGAAGAAAAACAAGCTGAGAAGCAATGCATTTTATGTGCACTTTGAAAGGACTGCTTTGTGGGCAATGTGTGGAATATATTAAGGGGATAAATAAGTAAGAAAATCATTTAAGAAGCTTTAACATGAGTCTTACAAGAAATGATGGGAGCATGAACTAAGACAATCACAGTGGGACTTAGGAAATGAATTTGAAGTATCTTACTTTTTAGCTAATTATGTATCACGAAAAAGGGAGCATTAAAAAGAGTCTGGGTTGCTTCTAACATTCCTGGCTTGCAGGCCCTGAGCAGTACTGCCATTGATTAAGTCGAATATTGTTAGGGGAAGGACAGATTTAAAAGAAATATGTTGCAGAATCGCCACCCATCAGTGACTATTAGTAGTGGCGGCAGAGATAAATGGTCCAGAAGAGAGTGATTATCTCTAAATCAAGAGAATTGAGTTTTCATGAAAGAACAAGAGACAGATTTACTCTACAGTATCCATTGTTTGGGGAACTAACTCACAAATGACTCTGGCAAAGATAGTATTTACTATGTGTCAAGATTTCATTGGTTATGAAGTTGAGTGTGAAGGAGGCTTCTTTAGCAATTTCTTTTCGTAGTAATGATAAAGAAAATACAACTTTTTAAGTTCAAGTTGCAGGTAAGTTGTGCTTCAGACTGAAAGAGTTTAGAAATAAGTACAGTTTGAAGATAAATGAAAAATAAGAAATAGAGATTGAAGTCACAGCAGGTGGAATGAGAGAGTTGAACCAAGGTCTCATAATGGGTAAGAAAGTATGAGTTTCTAATTAGAGCTTATAGAATAAACCTCCTACAGGAGATATGTTATGATGTGAGAATGAGGTAATGACTATGCAGCACATGAAGTATAAGTAGGAACTGGAAAATTGAAGGTTTTTAAGCTATTCTCTGTGAATAAAAATGAAACAATTATAGAAAGGCATTAATGAATATAGTTCAAATTTTAACATAACTGCTTTGACAAACCAAATGAAATATTTTTATTTTCCTTCTTTTTTAATTGCATTTTAGGTTTTGGGGTACATGTGAAAAACATGCAAGACTGTTGCATAGGTACACACGTGGCAGTGTGATTTGCTGCCTTCCTTCCCATCACTTATATCTAGCATTTCTCCCCATGATATCTCTCCCCAACTCCCCACCCCCGACTCTGCTTCCCCTATTACCCCAACAGACCCCAGTGTGTAGTGCTCCCCTCCCTGTGTCCATGTGTTTTCATTGTTCAACACCTGCCTATGAGTGAGAACATGCGGTGTTTGATTTTCTGTTCTTGTGTCAGTTTGCTGAGAATGATGGTTTCCAGGTTCATCCATGTCCTTACAAAGGACAGGAACTCATTGTTTTTTATGGCTGCATAATATTCCATGGTGTATATGTGCCACATTTTCCCTGTCCAGTGTATCTTCAATTGGCATTTGGGTTGGTTCCAGGTCTTTGCTATTGTAAACAGTGCTGCAGTGAACATTTGTGTGCACGTGTCCTTATAGTAGAATGATTTATAATCGTTTGGATATATGCCCAGTAATGGGATTGCTGGGTCAAATGGAATTTCTATTTCTAGGTCCTTGAGGAATCACCACACTGTCTTCCACAATGGTTGAACTAATTTACACTCCCACCAACAGTGTAAAAATGTTCTATTTTTCCACATCCTCTCCAGCATCTGTTGTCTCCAGATTTTTTTTTTTTTTTGAGACGGAGTTTTGCTCTTGTTACCCAGGCTGGAGTGCAATGGCACAATCTCGGCTCACTGCAGCCTCCGCCTCCTGGGTTCAGGCAATTCTCCTGCCTCAGACTCCTAAGTACCTGAGATTACAGGCATGTGCCACCATGCCCAGCTAATTTTTTGTATTTTTATTAGAGACAGTGTTTCACCATGTTGACCAGGATGGTCTGCATCTCTTGAACTTGTGATCCACCCACCTCGGCCTCTCAAAGTGCTGGGATTACAGACTTGAGCCACCACGCCCAGCCCAGATGTTTTAATGGTCGTCATTCTAACTGGCGTTAGATGGTATCTCAATGTCGTTTTGATTTGCATTTCTCTAACAACCAGTGAGGATGAGCATTTTTTCATATGTTTGTTGGTCTCAAGTATGTCTTGTTTTGTAAAGTGTCTGTTCATATCCTTTGCCCACTTTTGAATGGGCTTGTTTTATTTTTTCTTGTAAATCTGTTTTAGCTCTTTGTAAATTCTGGATATCAGCCCTTTGTCAGATGGGTAAACTGCAAAAATTTTTTCCCATTCTCTTGGTTGCTGATTCACTCTAATGACTGATTCTTTTGCTATGAAGAAGCTGTGGAGTTTGATTAGGTCACATTTGTCTGTTTTGGCTTTTGTTGCCAATGCTTTTGGTGTTTTGGTCATGAAGTCCTCACCAACGCCTATGTCCTGAATGGTTTTGCCTAGATTTTCTTCTAGGGCTTTTATGGTGTTAGGTCTTATGTTTAAGTCTTTAATCCATCTGGAGTTAATTTTAGTGTAAGGTGTCAGGAAGGGATCTGGTTTCTGCTTTCTGCACATGGTTAGCCAGTTTTCCCAACACCATTTATTTAACAGGGAATCCTTTCCCCATTGCCTGGTTTTGTTCAGGTTTGTCAAAGATTGGATGGTCGTAGATATGTTGTGTTGCCTCCGAGGCCTCTGTTCTGTTCCATTGGTTTATATCTCTGTTTTCGTAGCAATACCATGCTGTTCTGATTACAGTAACCTCGTAATATAGTTTGAAGTCCAGTAGTGTGATGCCTCCTGCTTTGTTCTTTTTGCTTAGACTTGACTTGGCTATGTGGGCTCTCTTTTGGTTCCATATGAAGTTTAAGGTGTTTTTTTCCAGTTCTGTGAAGGTCATTAGTAGCTTGATGGGAATAGCATTCAATCTGTAAATTACTTTGGGAAGTATGGCCATTTTTACAATATTGATTCTTCCTAATCATGAACATGGAATGTTTCTCCATCTGTTTGTGTCCTCTCTTATTTTGTTGAGCAGTGGTTTGTAGTTCTTCTTGAAGAGATCCTTTACGTTCCTTGTTTGTTGTATTCCTAGGTATTTTATTCTCTTTGTAGCAATTGTGAATGGCATTTCATTATTGATTTGGCTCTCTTTAAGTCTGTTATTGATGTATAGTAATGCTTGTGATTTTTGCACATTGATTTTATATCCTGAGACTTTGCTGAAGTTGCTTATCAGTTTCAGGAGTTTTTGGGCTGAGATGATGGGGTCTTCTATATATACAATCATGTCGTCTGCAAATAGAGACAATTTGACTTCCTCCTTTCCTATTTGAATACCCCTTATATCTTTTTCTTGTCTGATTGCTCTGGCTACAACTTCCAATACTATATTGAATAGGAGTGGTGAGAGAGGGCATCCTTGTCTAGTGCCAGATTTCAAAGGTAATGCTTCCAGTTTTTGCCCATTCAGTATGATATTGGCTGGTTTGTCATAAACAGCTTTTATTATTTTGAGATACATTCCATCAATACCTAGTTTATTAAGGGTTTTTAGCATAAAGGACTGTTGAATTTTGTCAAAGGCCTTCTCTGCATCAGTTGAGATAATAATGTGGTTTTTGTCTTTGGTTCTGTTTATGTGGTGAATTACGTTTATAGACTTGCATATGTTGAACCAGCCTTGCAGCCCAGGATGAGTCCTACTTGATCATGGTGGGAAAGCTTTTTGATGTGCTGTTGCAATCAGCTTGCCAGTATTTTATTGAAGATGTTTGCATCTATGTTCATCATGGATATTGGCGTGAAGTTTTCTTGTTGAGTTGCTGCCGGGTTTTGGTATCCGAATGATGTTGGTCTCATAAAATGATTTGGGAAGAATTCCCTCTTTTTTGATTATTTAGAATACTTTCAGAAGGAATGGTATCAGCTCCTCTTTGTATCTCTGGTAGAATTCAGCTGTGAACCAGTCTGGACCTGGGCTTTTTTTGTGTGTGGTAGGCTCTTAATTGCTGCCTCAACTTCAGACTTTTTTATTGGTCTATTCAGGGTTTCAATTGCTTCCTTGTTTAGGTTTCAGAGGACTCACATGTCCAGGAATTTATCCACTTCTTCCAGGTTTACTAGTTTATGTGCATAGAGTTGTTTGTAATAATCTCTGATGATGGTTTCAATTTCTGTGGAATGTGTGGTGTTATCTCCTTTATCATGTTTTATTGCTTCAATTTGGTTATTCTCTATTTTCTTTTTTATCAGTCTGGCTAGTGGTCTATTTTGTTGATCTTTCTGAAAAAACAGCTCCTGGATTTATTGATTTTTTGAAAGGTTTTTTGTGCCTCTATCACCTTCAGTTCTGCTCTGATCTTAGTTATTTCTTGTCTTCTGCTAGGTTTTGTGTTTTTTTATCTTGATCCTCTAGTTCTTTCAATTTTGATGATAGGGTGTCAATTTTGGATCTCTCCTTGCTTCTCATGTGGGCACTCATTGCTATATATTTTCCTCTAGAGACTACTTTAAATGTGTCCCAGAGATTCTGGTATGTTATGTCTTCATTCTCGTTGGTTTTGAATAACCTCTTTATCACTGCCTTCATTTCATTGTTTATGCAGTCAACATTCAAGAGTCAGTTGTTCCATTTCCATGAAGCTGTGTGGTTCTCAGTTTCTGAATTCTGAGTTCTAACTTGATTGCACTGTGGTCTGAGAGATTGTTTGTTATGATTTCTGTTCTTTTGCATTTGCTGAGGAGTGATTTACTTCCAATTGTGTGGTCAATTTTAGAGTAGGTGTGATGTGCTGAGAAGAATGTGTATTGTGTGGCTTTGGGGTGGAGAGTTCTGTAAATGTCTATTGGGTTTGCTTGTTCCAAATCTGAGTTCAAGTCCTGGATAACCTTGTTAATTTTCTCTCTGGTTGATCTAATATTGACAATAGGGTATTAAAGTCTCCTACTATTATTGGGTGGGAGTCTAAGTCTCTTTGTAAGTCATTAAGAACTTGCCTTATGTATCTGGGTGCTCCTGTATAGGGTGCATATATATTTAGGATTGTTAGCTCTTCTTGTTGCATTGATCCTTTTACCATTATGTAATGTCCTTCTTTGTCTCTTTTGATCTTTGTTGCTTTAAAGTCTATTTTATCAGAGATGAGAATTGCAACTCCTGCTTTCTTTTGCTCTCCATTTGCTTGGTAAATCTTCCTCCATCCCTTTATTTTGAGCCTTTTTGTGTCCTTGCATGTGAGATTAGTTTCCTAGATACAGCACACTTATGGGTTTTGGCTTTTTATCCAATTTGCCAGTCTGTGTCTTTTGATTTGGGCATTTAGTCCATTTACATTTAGGGTTAATATGTTATGTGTGAATTTGATACTGCCATTTTGATGCTAGCTGGCTGTTTTGCCCATTAGTTGATGCAGATTCTTCATTTTGTTGATGCTCTTTACCATTTGGTGTGTTTTTGGAGTGGCTGGTACTGGTTGTTTCTTTCCATGTGCAGTGCCTCTTTCAGGAGCTCTTGTTAAAGCAGGACTTGTGGTGATAAAATATCTGAGTACTTGCTTGTTTCCAAAGGATTTTATTTTTCCTTCAGATCTGAAGCTTAGTTTGGCTGGTTATGAAATTCTAGGTTGAAAGTTCTTTTCTTTAAGTATGTTGAATATTGGCCCACACTCTCTTCTGGCTTCTAGGGTTTCTGCTGAGAGATCTGCTGGGAGTCTGATGGGCTCCCCTTTGTGGGTAACCCGAACTTTCTCTCTGGCTGCTCTTAGCATTTTCTCCTTCATTTCTACCCTGTTGAATCTGACAATTATGTGCCTTTGGGTTGCTCTTCTTGAGGAATATTTTTGTGGTTTTCTCTGTATTTCCTGGACTTAAATATTGGCCTGCCTTGCTAGGTTGGGGAAGTTTTCCTTGATAATATCCTGAAGAATATTTTCCAGTTTGGATTCATTCTCTTCATCACATTCAGGTACACCTGTCATACGTAGATTAGGTCTTTTCACATAGTCCCACATTTATTGGAGACTTTGTTCATTCCTTTTTACCCTTTGTTCTCTAATCTTGCCTCCTCATTTTATTTCATTGAGTTGATCTTCAACCTCTGATATCCTTTCTTCTGCTTGGGAAATTCGGCTGTGGAGACTTGTGCATGCTTCATGAAGTTCTTGTGTTGTGTTTTTCAGCTCCATCAATTCACTTATATGCCTTTCTAAGTTGTCCATTCTTGTTAGCATTTCATCAAATTTTTTTTCACGGTTCTTAGTTTCTTTGCATTGGGTTAGAACATGTTCTTGTGGCTCAGAGAAGTTTCTCATTACCCACCTTCTGAAGTCTGATTCTGTCATTTCATCACACTCATTCTCCATCCAGCTTTGTTCCCTTGCTGGTGAGGAGTTGTGATCCCTTGTAGAAGGAGAGGTGTTCTGGTTTTGGGTGTTTTCCTCCTTTTTGCACTGGTTTCTTCCCATCTTTGTGGATTTATTCACTTGTCATCTTTGTAGTTGCTGATTTTCAGATTGGGTCTCTGAGTGAACATTCTGTTTGTTGATGATGAAGTTATTTCTGTTTCCTAGTTTTCCTTCTAACAATCTGGCCCCTCTGCTATAGGACTGCTGAGGTCCACTCCAGGCCCTGCTTGCCTGGGGATCACCTGCAGCAGCTGTGGAACGGTAAAGGTTGCTGCCAGTTTCTTCTTCTGCTATCTTTGTCCCCGAAGGATGCCTGCCAAATGTCAGTCTTGTCTTTCCTTTATGAGGTGACTCTTTAGATATACAGGGGTCAGGGAGCTGCTTGAAAAGACAGTCTGTCCTTTATAAAAGCTCAAGTGTTGAGCTGTGTACTCCATTGTTCATTCAGAGCTGCTGGGCAGGTACATTTAGGTCTGCTGCAGCAGAACTCATAAACTGCTTTTTGTTCCCAGATGCTCTGTCCCAGGGAGTTAGGGCTTTATTTATGAGTTTCTGTTGTGTTGCTGCCTTTTTTTCAGGGCTGCCCTGCCCCACAAGGAGGCAGCCTAGTCAATGAATGCCTGCAGAGGCTTTGCTGAGCTGCTGTGGGCTCCGCCCAACTGCCATGTGTACTTCCCTGCAGTCCTGTCTATATGGGGGTAGTTAGAACTGCCTCGGCAATGGTGGCCCATGTCTGTTTTGGTGGAATCTCTCTGAAATGGCAGGTTGCCTGGCAATGGCAGGCTGCCTCAGCAATGGCGAACTACCTCCACAGTGGTGGAGTGCCTCAGTAATGGTGGATGTTCCTCCCCCACAGAGCTTAACCGTGCTGGGTTCAGCTGTGCTTGCTGTGAAACTCTCAATCCAGAGAGTTTCTGATTGCTGTTCTTTGTGGGGGTGGGACCATCTGAGCCTGATCACCTGGCTCCCTGCCTCAGAGCCTTTTATTTTAGTTGAACAGTCAACTCTCTCCCAGGTGTTCCAGTCACCTGTTGAAAAGGCGTCAGAATCTCTGTGATTTTCCATATGGTGACTCACTGCACTGGCCTAAAGAGTGGTGCTGAAATTCATGGCACTTTTTATGCCCAGGAATCTCCTGGCCTGGCTCCCTGTTCAGTTCCCTTTTTAATCAGATGAATGGGCAACTTCCTGGGGCTCCAATTGCCAGCTTTAAAGGGCACCCAGACCAGTGTTTTTTGTATGGAGAACCACTGCACCAGGGTGCCAGCAAAGCAGCCACTCTGGGCAGAGCAGCCGCACCAGCCAAACAGCCACGCCGGCCAAAACAGCCACTCTGGTGACTCGTGGGGCTCCTCTGCCTGGGAGTCTTCTGGTCTGTGGCCACTAAAAATCTGTCTGAAAATGCAGCATCCACTCACCCTCTGCGCTTTCACTGGGAGCTGCAATCCTGAGCTGTTCCTAAACTGCCATTCTCTTAAATGAAAATATTAATTGGAAAAAATTGTGCATGAAACTACAAAACTTGGATGAAATAAAAAGAATATATGAAAATCAAAAAACATATCCCATGTTCCTAGGTAAAGATACCAGTTTTAATAACTTACCTGATTAAGAGATTTAATATGACATTCAGCAAGAGCATAACAAGCTATTTTGTCAATATGAACACATTGATTCTAAAATTTATATGGAATGACTAAAGACTTAGACCAACCAAGAGAATAATAAAGAAGAAAAATGTTAAAGGACTTCAATTATCTGATTTCAATAATTTATTTAAAAGTACAATAATTTAGAGAGTGTGGTGTTGGTAAAACAAGACCTGTGAGTCAATACAATAAAATAGTCCACAAATAGACACATACTAATCTAGTCAACAGATTGGTTACAAAGAATCCAAAGTAATCTAATCTACACTATCTGAAAATAAGACAAATTAGACAATCTGTCTTTTCCAAATTATGGTAGAACTGCATATGATTAAATGAGTCTAGAAATAACCTTTACACAATTTTACAAAATGAGCTTAGAAGGAATTGTAAACTTGTTATAAAACAATAAAACGTCTAGACAAAAACATGAAAAATAATCTAAGTGGTTGTGAGTTTGACAGTATGTTTTTAGCCACCAGAGGCATGATCCATAAAACAAATATGACAAGTTGTACTTTATTAAATTAAAAACATCCGATATGCAAAAGACACCATTAAGAGATTCTAAGGACAAGCCACAGTTGAAATAAATATTTGCAATAATGTGAATCTGACACCATACTATTATCCAAAACATAAAAAGAAAAGTTACGTCTCAATAATATTGAAATTAACAATTCAATAAAAAAATTGGCCAGAGGTCAAAAACAGACACCTCAGCGAAGAAGATTATGGATGGAAATAAGCATGTTAAAAGATGGTCAACATAATTTGTCATTAGAGAATAGCAAGTTAAAAGAGCAATGAGATACTTGTACATAGCTGTTATAATATCTAAAATTAAACAAAAACAAACAAACAGTAACAATGCCAATAGCTGGAGCAGATTCAAAACAACAAGACAGCTCATTCATTACTGGTACTGAACAAAGTCACTTTTTAAGATAGCTTGGTGGTTTTCTTACAAAACTATAGTATTACCATAAAATCTACAAATCATGCTTCTAAGTCCTTTTTCAAATGATTTGAAAATTTATCCCACAAAAATTCTGCAAGAGATTCTTTACAATAATCACCAAAAACTGGAAGCAACTAAGATGTTTTTAAGCAGGTCAGCAGATCAAACAACTGGTAAATTCCCACAAGAAAACATGGTTTAGTGATAAAAGGAAATATGCTATCAAGAAACAAAACATTAAGTGATTACGTTTTTCAAATAGAATAGCACTATTATCACTCTTACATACTTTACGTGTAGCTTTATTATTCTTATTCTGTGACCCAAGTTAACTGAGAGATGTTTTCAAACTCTTCTTATAAGAACTTACATTTTGATAAAATACAAACTAAAAACTATTAGGGAAAACATGTTTGGCAAAATTTCTTCATATATTAATTCGTTCTTTTTGTCTTGATTTTTCTCCTTACATTCCAGGTTTGAGTGTTTCCTGCTTTAGGGAAGAGTTTTCTTACTGCTTGGAAATGCAAGTTCCCTCAAAATAAGCTTCATTTAGGGTCTTTGCGGGTTTTTTCTCAGCTGGTTAAGCACCTTACTAAAATAGGGAAGTACTATTTGGTAAAAATCCACAGACTAGCAATTGTATTAATTTCCCAAGAAGATTAGATTCTTAGACTGACTCCCTGTAAGCAATACAATAAGATCAAGAATAAATGATATGGCAAAGATAGGGTATACATAGAGAAAATGGACTGCTGTTCAGGAAACAATTCAGGTGCTTTAAATGTCTCTTCTAACTAAATTAACCCAGTTTTCAGATGCAAGCTAGGTCACAGTCATATTGCAGTACTGAAAATTAAATGCAATTTTTTATACTTTTCAGGTGCTTTCCAAATTGCTTAGACTCTTGTCTAACCCCTTAGCAGGGAAGCCCCATCAACTAGCCACAAAATGAATAATAATAAATTTATCAAGAGAACAATTTCAATCATATTTTATTTAATTATATTTGTATATTTATTTAATTTTAGTAAGTATAAAGCAGAAAAAGTCTTTTATATCTGAGTTTGTTAGGTAATATTAATACTAGTGCATCATGACAATAGGATCTTTTTTTTCTGCCTCTCTCGTCAGTGTTCCCTTGCTTTTGTGTTCATGTCTTTACCAATAATTCATAAACATACTCTTTGTCATAATCACATGAACAATGTATAAATTTGAAGTATATGATGCATCATTAAAATTATTTTAGATTTTATTTTTAAAATAAGCACAATTTATGTAATATATCATAATGTACTCAAACCTTTTTTTGAGTAAACACAAATTTTTGTTTTTTTTGGGAAGGAGACTGGCTTCTCCTTGTTTCTTTCTTATTATTTATTACATCAACCCACGTTGACAAACAACAACTTCTATTGTAATCTCCATGCTCATGTATTTGCAAATATATATGTGCCCATATTTATCTGCATGTCCAGAATAATATTTTTACTGTAATGTAATCATACCTTCAACTTTCTGCATTTGTTTTACATTTTCTCACTCAACAATAGTCTCTGCAAATGTTTCTGGTAAATCTTAAATTTATCATTTTTAACCAGGTAATGTTTTATTGATTGTTATATAAAATAATTTTATAAATTTTATTGACAAGCATTCATCTTGTTTTGCAAGTTTTTGAAACTGTAAATAGAACTACAATAAACATTTCATGCATGCTAAAATATCTTAGTTTTTACATGCCTGTTATTTCATTTGGAATAAAAAAAAATTCCAAGAATGAGATTGTTAGATTAAAAGAGTATTTCTAATGTTACCCTAAAAACATTGTTGGCTGGGCGCGGTGGCTCAAGCCTGTAATCCCAGCACTTTGGGAGGCCGAGGCGGGTGGATCACTAGGTCAAGAGATCGGGACCATCCTGGTCAACATGGTGAAACCCCGTCTCTACTAAAAATACAAAAAATTAGCTGGACATGGTGGCATGTGCCTGTAATCCCAGCTACTCAGGAGGCTGAGGCAGGAGAATTGCCTGAACCCAGGAGGTGGAGGTGGCGGTGAGCAGAGACTACGCCATTGCACTCCAGCCTGGTTAACAAAAGCGAAACTCCGTCTTAAAAAAAAATTGTTGAATTATGTTTTTACTTCATATGTATATGTATATATTTAGATTTATACTTAAACTGTTCTTATTAGCTTACTAATAACTAATTTCATTATTATAATTGCCACAGCTTGTAGGTCAGTGTTGTTTGTGAACTAGATCTATTAATTACATGCTAACTTCAGCATTAAATTGATTTTCAGAAGCCCTTTCTAAAGTACCAATTTTTAATTTCCCTTAACATTCTGTTATTTTTAAAGGTAGATTTACATATCACCTGTCCAAAATCAGTATGAATATGTTAAATATTCAAAGAAAAAAGAATTTTAGAGACTCATTTTATTAGTAACTATTCTGAATGCTGAAATGGTTTCATTCTGTAAAATGCACACCTATCTTGCAATAATTAAATACAGCTTCCTTGGCTCTTGCTTCAGAAAGGATTCATTTTTAAAACATAATGACCATTTTCATACAGAATACTAGTTATTAGGTCATCAGCCAACAATCTTCTCTCAAGCTCCCTAACCATCCTTTCTTTAAGCCTTATTCATATGTTGTAGTTCCAAGATTTGGATCATTAATTTTTCTCCCTTATGCATACATTGCATATTTTTCCACATCTTTTGGTCTTTAGACTTTCTATAAAAGTTAGACAATCTAGCTAAGTATCGCATAAAACATTTTTAAGTTTCCAAATGTTCTGATTCCAGTACTCAAAATAAAAATTTCTCTATTAACCTGAAGCAAGCTAATAATTTTTTAGAAGTGCATAATTTATTTTTATGAATCATTACTATATTCATTGAAATAAATAGAAAAATGATCTCTTTCAATAAACCAAAGTTACTGATCTAGAAACTTCTATGTAAATACTTGAAAGAGGACACATTAAAAATGGAATAACAACTCTCTTCTTTCCCTTTCCCTCTCTCAATATTGTGGTTCTCCAAAAGGTAGCTCATGACTTTCCTCTCTCTGAACACTGTCCCTGGGGTGCATATTTTTCATTGATGTGATTACTATAGTTACGCTCATGACTTCTTGACAGTTAGCTTTTGATGCTTTAGAAATGTCTTAACTATCATTCATCTGCTCCCACAAAAATACCAGAATAATTCCAGGAAAATCCAGGAGTCAATACCTGAAAGAAGAGTAAAGCATTAGGTTAGTGATCACATTTCTCACTATACATTCTCTGTGTAGCCACAGTTAGAGACATAAGAGGTGGCTAAAACCATCACTCAAAACCTGCTAACCTCCTAACCTGAGTTACTAGATGACAGAAACTGATATAATATGAACTATGGAAAGTAACAGCAAGCATTTTTAGAAATGGCTTCTGCTTCCTGCACTATTTTTTTCCCCACTGAAAATCCAGTTACATATATGTTAAGTATATATCTGATAGTCTTTTGCATTTTCATTTTTTCTTTCCTATTTTAGTTTGTATTTTTTATTGTTGTAATCATCCTATTTTTATTGATTAATGAGCTCTTCATTTCTGCTCAACCTATTGTTGTTAAATTGATTCCTTTGATTTTAATATTAGTTTTTGTACATCTCACTACAAGAAGTCCAATAGTATTCTTTCAGAGTTTTTATTTATTTCTGATATAATTTCACATCTCATCTAGTTTTCTCAAATATATTAATCACATTTAAAGTTTTAAGCTACGTTTGATAAATTTAAAATGTATGTCACAGCTATAGATACAGATTTATGAGCCAATTTCAACTGGTATTGTTTCTCACTTGGTTCCATTTATTGGACTGTTTATTGTTACAATAAATATTTGAAACTGTGTATGAAAACTTGTAGAGTCCATGAATAATGTGATCTTTCCTCAAGGAATTTTTACTAAATCACCAGACAGATAATTAGATTAGGGGCAAAGTACCTCAATTTTCCCTCCTGGGTTTCCCGAAGCAGAATATTACAGGCATGAGCCACTTCACCCAGCAGCTTCAATCCAACAGCCCTTGTCTGGTCTCTTTCCTACTTTTTTCTGAATTCTATGCTTTAGACTCTCAAAGATTCAACTGAGAGTATGAAATTTTGGCCTTATTAATAGCTTCCAAATTACAGTTTTTGTCTTCTCAGAATCACTACCATTTGGTATTTTCAGGTTTTTAATATATATGTATTTTATATTGATAGATCACTGCTGTTTCAATTTGTAGTTTTGTGTAAACACGATAATGAGCAACTTTATGGTACAAATATATTTATTGTTCATGGGCATACCTTTTTGGTGACATGTTTTTCTGATCATTTGTACATTGTTGATTTCTTATTATTGTTTTAATAATTATTTCTATATTTTTAATTACCTTCAAAAAATCTTTGGCAGATCAAAAGTTTTAATTTTAATGAAATCTAACTAATCAATTTTTTCATGGATCATGCTTCTGGTATTTTCTACAAACTCATTGTCAAAGTCATAATCTCTGTCTTCTAAATTTTGTATTTTTACTTTTGTATTGTATAAGTTTTGTATTTCAATTTTTTTTTTTCTTTTTTTATTGCATTTTAGGTTTTGGGGTACATGTGAAGAACATGCAAGATAGTTGCATAGGTACACACATAGCAGCATGATTTGTTGCTGTCCTCCCCTTCACCTATATCTGGCATTTCTCCCCATGCTATCTCTCCCCAACTCCCCACCCCCCGCTGTCCCTCGCCTATTCCTTCCAAAAGACCCCAGTGTGTAGTGCTCCCCTCCCTATGTCCACATGCTCTCATTGTTCAACACCTGCCTATGAGTGAGAACAGGCAGTATTTCATTTTCTGTTCTTGTCAGTTTGACCTGTTTTTGTTCATTGTCAGTTTGCTGACAATGATGGTCTCCAGATTCATCCATGTCCTTACAAAGGACAGGAACTCATTGTTTTTTATGGCTACATAATATTCCATGGTGTATATGAGCCACATTTTCCCTGACCAGTCTATCATCAATGGGCATTTGGGTTGGTTCCAGGTCTTTGCTATTGTAAATAATGCTGCAATGAACATTCATGTGCATGTGTCCTTATAATAGAATGATTTATAATCGTTCGGTTATATACCCAGTAATTGGATTGCTGGGTCAAATGGAATTTCTATTTCTAGGTCCTTGAGGAATCGACACACTGTCTTCCATGATGGTTGAACTAATTTACACTCCCATCAGCAGTGTAAAAGTGTTCCTATTTCTCCACATCTTCTCCAGCATCTGTTGTCTCCAGATTTTTTAATGATCACCATTCTAACTGGCGTGAGATGTTATCTCAATGTAGTTTTCATTTGCATTTCTCTAATGACCAGCGATGATGAACATTTTTTCATATGTTTGTTGGCCTCATGTATGTCTTCTTTTGTAAGGTGTCTGTTCATATCCTTTGCCCACTTTTGAATGTGCTTGTTTTTTTCTTGTAAATCTGTTTGAGTTCTCTGTAAATTCTGGATATCAACCCTTTGTCAGATGGGTAAACTGCAAAATTTTTTTCCCATTCTGTTGGTTGCCAATTCACTCTAATGACTGTTTCTTTCACCTTGCAGAAGCTGTGGAGTTTGATTAGGTCCCATTTGTCTGTTTTGGCTTTTGTTGCCAATGCTTTTGGTGTCTTGGTCATGAAGTAATTGCCTACTCCTATGTCCTGAATGGTTTAGCCTAGATTTTCTTCTAGAATTTTTATGGTGTTAGGTCTTATGTTTAAGTCTTTAATCCATCTGGAGTTAATTTTAGTGTAAGGTGTCAGGAAGGGGTCCTGCTTTCTGCACATAGCTAGCCAGTTTTCCCAACACCATTTATTAAACAGGGAATCCTTTCCCCATTGCTTGTTTTTGTCAGGTTTGTCAAAGATCAGATGGTTGTAGATATGTTGTGTTGCCTCCGATGCCTCTGTTCTGTTCCATTGGTCTATTTTGGTACCAGTACCATCGTGTTTTGATTACTGTAGCCTTGTAGTATCATTTGAAGTCTGGTAGTGCGATGCCTCACACTGTTTTCTTTTGCTTAGAATTGATTTGGCTATTCAGGCTCTCTTTTGGTTCCATATGAAGTTTAAGGTGGTTTCTTCCAGTTCTGTGAAGAAGGTCACTGGTAGTTTGATGGGGATAGTGTTGAATCTGTAAGTTACTTTGGACAGTATGGCCATTTCACGATATTGATTCTTCCTAACGATGAACATAGAATGTTTCCACATCTGTTTGTGTCCTCTCTTATTTCGTTGAGCAGTGGTTTGTAGTTCTCCTTGAAGAGGTCCTCTATGTTCCTTGTTTGTTGTATTCCTAGGTATTTTATTCTCTTTGTAGCAATTGTGAATGGCATTTCATTCCTGATTTGACTCTCTTTCAGTCTGTTATTGGTGTATAGGAATGCTTGTGATTTTTGCACATTGATTTTGTATCCTGAGACTTTGCTGAAGTGGCTTATCAGTTTCAGCATATTTTGGGCTGACACGATGGGGTCTTGTAGAGATATACAATCATGTCGTCTACAAATAGAGACAATTTGGCTTCCTCCTTTCCTATTTGAATACCCTTTATTTCTTTTTCTTGCCTGATTGCTCTGGCTAGAACTTCCAATACTATGTTGAATAGGAGTGGTGAGAGAGGGCATCCTTGTCTAGTGTCAGATTTCAAAGGGAATGCTTCCATTTTTTTTCCCATTCAGTATGATATTGGCTGTTGGTTTGTCATAAATAGCTTTTATTATTTTGAGATACATTCCATCAATACCTAGTTTATTGAGGGTTTTTAGCATAAAGGGCTGTTGAATTTTGTCAACGGATTTCTCTGCATCAGTTGAGAAAATCATGTAGTTTTTGTCTTTGGTTCTGTTTATGTGGTGAATTACATTTATAGACTTGCATATGTTGAACCAGCCTTGCATCCCTGGGATGAATCCTATTTGATCGTGGTGGATTAGCTTTTTGATGTGTTGTTGCAATTGGCTTGCCAGTATTTTATTGAAGATTTTTGCATCTATGTTCATCATGGATATTGGCCTGAAGTTTTCTTTTCTTGTTGAGTCTCTGCCAGGTTTTGGTATCAGGATGATGTTGGTCTCATAAAATGATTTGGGAAGGATTCCCTCTTTTTGGATTATTTGGAGTAGTTTCAGAAGAAATGGTACCAGCTCCTCTTTGTATGTCTGATAAAATTAGGCTGTGAACCCATCTGGTCCTGGGCTTTATTTGTGTGGTAGGCTCTTAATTGCTGCCTCAACTACAGATCTTGTTATTGGTCTATTCAGGGTTTTGACTTCTTCCTGTTTTAGGCTTGGGAGGAGACAAGAGTCCAGGAATTTGTTCATTTCTTCCAGGTTTACTAGTTAATGTGCATAGAGTTGTTTGTAATATTCTCTGAAGATGGTTTGAATTTCTGTGGAATCTGTGGTGATATCTCCTTTATCGTGTTTTATTGCTTCAATTTGGTTATTCTTTCTTTTCTTTTTTATCAGTCTGGCTAATGGTCTATTTTGTTGATCTTTCTGAAAAAACAGCTCCTGGATTTATTGATTTTTTGAAAGGTTTTTTGTGCCTCTATCACCTTCAGTTCTGCTCTGATCTTAGTTATTTCTTGTCTTCTGCTAGGTTTTGTGTTTTTTTATCTTGATCCTCTAGTTCTTTCAATCTTGATGATAGGGTGTCAATTTTGGATCTCTCCTTGCTTCTCATGTGGGCACTTATTGCTATATATTTTCCTCTAGAGACTGCCTTAAATGTGTCCCAGAGATTCTGGTATGTTGTGTCATCGTTCTCGTTGGTTTCGAAGAACATCTTTATTTTTGTCTTCATTTCATTGTTTATCCAGCCAATATTCAAGAGCCAGTTGTTTAGTTTCCATGAAGCTGTGCAGTTCTGAGTTAGTTTCTGAATTCTGAGTTCTAACTTGTTTACACTGTGGTCTGAGAGACTGTTTGTTATGATTTCTGTTCTTTTGCATTTGCTGAGGAGTGCTTTACTTCCAATTATGTGGTCAATTTTTGAGTCGGTGTGCTGTGGTGCTGAGAAGAATGTATATTCTGTGGACTTGGGTGGAGAGTTCTGTAAATGTCTATCAGGTTTGCTTGTTCCAGGTCTGAGTTCAAGTCTTGGATATCCTTGTTAATTTTCTGTCTGGTTGATCTGTCTATATTGACAGTGGAGTGTTAAAGTCTCCCACTATTATTGTGTGGAAGTCTAAGTCTCTTTGTAAGTCATTAAGAACTTGCCTTATGTGTCTGTGTGGTCCTGTATTGGGTGCATATGTGTTTAGCATTGTTAGCTCTTCTTGTTGTATTGATCCTTTTACCATTATGTAATGTCCTTCTTTGTCTCTTTTGATCTTTGTTGCTTTAAAGTCTATTTTATCAGAGATGAGATTTGCAACTCCTGCTTTTTTTTTTGCTCTCCATTTGCTTGGTAAATCTTCCTCCATCCCTTTATTTTGAGCCTTTGTGTATCTTTGCATGTGAGATGGGAATCCTGGATACAGAACACCGATTGATTTGGGTTTTTATTCAATTTGCCAGTCTGTGTCTTTTGATTGGGGCATTTAGTCCATTTACATTTAGGGTTAATACTGTTATGTGTAAATTTGATACTGCCATTTTGATGCTAGCTGGCTGTTTTGCCCATTCATTGATGCAGATTCTTCATTTTGTTGATGCTCTTTACCATTTGATATGTTTTTGGAGTGGCTGGTACTGGTTGTTTCTTTCCATGTGCAGTGCCTCTTTCAGGAGCTCTTGTAAAGTAGGCCTGGTGGTGACAAAAATCTCTTAGTATGTGCTTATTTGCAAAGGATTTTATTTTTCTTCACTTATGAAGCTTAGTTTGGCTGGATATGAAATTCTGGGTTGAAAGTTCTTTTCTTTAAGGATGTTGAATATTGGCTCACACTCTCTTCTGGCTTCTAGGGTTTCTACTGAGAGATCTGCTGTGAGTCTGATGGGCTTCCCTTTGTGAGTAACCCGACCTTTCTCTCTGGCTGTCCTTAGCATTTTCTCCTTCATTTCAACCCTGTTGAATCTGACGATTATGTGCCTTTGGGTTGCTCTTCTTGAGGAATATCTTTGTGGTGTTCTCTATATTTCCTGGACTTGAATATTGTCTTGCCTTGCTAGGTTGGGGAAGTTTTCCTCGATAATACCCTGAAGAATATTTTCCAGCTTGGATTCATTCTCTTCATCACATTCAGGTACACCTATCAAATGTAGGTTAGGTCTTTTCACATAATCCCATATTTCTTGGAGATTTTGTTCATTCCTTTTTACCCTTTTTTCTCTAATCTTGCCTTCTCATTTTATTTCATTGAGTTGATCTTCGACCTCTGATATCCTTTCTTCTGCTTGGGCAATTCAGCTATTGACACTTGCGCATGCTTTGCGAAGTTCTTGTGTTTTTCAGCTCCATCAACTCACTTATATTCCTAAGTTGTCCATTCTCATTAGCATTTTGTCAAATCTTTTTTCAGTGTTCTTAGTCTCTTTGCATTGGGTTAGAACATGTTCTTTTAGCTCAGAGAAGTTTCTCATTACCCACCTTCTGAAGTCTGATTCTGTCATTTCATCACACTCATTCTCCATCCAGCCTTGTTCCCTTGCTGGTGAGGAGTTGTGATCCCTTGTAGAAGGAGAGGTGTCCTAGTGTCAGGTGTTTTTCTCTTTTTTGCACTGGTTTCTTCCCATCTTTATGGATTTATCCACCTGTCATCTTTGTAGTTGCTGATTTTCAGATTGGGTCTCTGAGTGGACATTCTGTTTGTTGATGATGAAGTTATTTCTGTTTCCTAGTTTTCCTTCTAACATTCTGGCCCCTCTGCTATAGGACTGCTGAGGTCCACTCCAGGCCCTACTTGCCTGGGGATCACCTGCAGCAGCTGCAGAATGGTAAGGGTTGCTACCAGTTTTTCTTCTGCTATCTTTGCTAGGCATTCTGCTATCTTTGCACCAATTGTCAGTCTGTTCATTCCTTTGTGAGGTGACTCTTTGGATATATGCGGGTCAGAAAGCTGCTTGAGAAGACCGTCTGTCCTTTATAGGAGCTAAAGTGCTGAACTGTAAGCTCCATTTTTCATTCAGAGCTACTGGGCAGGTACATTAAATTCTGCTGCAGCAGAACTCAAAAGCCCCCTTTTTTTTCCCCAGGTGCTCTGTCTTGGGGAGTTAGGGCTTTATTTATGAGTTTCCCTTGTGCTGCTGTCTTTTTTTTCAGGGCTTCCCTGCCGAGCAAGGAGGCAGCCTAGTCACTGTCTGCCTGCAGAGGCTTTGCTGAGCTGCTGTGGGCTCCGCCCTGCTGCCATGTGAACTTCCCTGAAGTCCTGTTTATATGGGTGTGGTTAGAACTGCCTCACAATGGTGGCCCACCTCTGTAATGGTGGGCTCTCTCTGTAATGGTGGGTTGCTTCAGCAACGGCAGGGTGCCCTAGCAATGGCAGACTACCTCCATAGTGGTGGAGTGCCTCTGTAATGGCAGATACCCTCCCCCACAGAGCTGGACCATCCCAGGTTCAGCTGTGCTTGCCTTGAAACTCTCAACCCAGAGCATTTCCAATTTTTTTTTGTGGGGCTGGGCCCCACCAAGCCTGATCACCTGGCTCCCTGCCTCAGAGCCTTATTTTTTAAGTTGAACGGTTGACTCTCTCCCAGGTGTTCCAGTCACCTGCTGAAAAGGTGCCAGGATCTGTGTGATTTCCTGTGCAGTGACCCACTGCATGAGCTGAAACAATGGTGTTGAGATTTGTGGAGCTTTTTTGCCCAGGAATCTCCTGGCCTGGCTCCCTGTTTTAGTCCCCTGTTTATTTAGATGAATGGGCAACTCTGCCTTCCTGGAGTTCCAATCAATCAGCAGCTTAAAAGGGCAACCAGACCAGTGTATTTTGTATGGAGAACTGCCGCACTGGGGTGCCAAGAAAACAGACGCGCTGGTGACCCATGGTGATCCTCCACCTGGGAATCTCCTGGTCTGTGGGCAATAAAGATCCATCTGGAAATGCAGCATCTACTCACCCTCTGCACTTTAACTGGGAGCTGCAATCCTGAGCTGCTCCTAAATGGCCATCTTAGATCTTCCTCCTGTATTTCACATCTAAAGTAATTATTTTTATTTATTTATTTATTTGAGATGGAGTTTCCCTCTTGTTACCCAGGCTGGAGTGCAATGGCACAATCTCGGCTCGCCACAACCTCCACCTCCTGGGTTCAGGCAATTCTCCTGCCTCAGCCTCCTGAGTAGCTGGGATTACAGGCATGTGCCACCATGCCCAGCTAATTTTTTTTTTTTTTGTATTTTTAGTAGAGTCGGGGTTTCACCATGTTGACCAGGATGGTCTTGATCTCTTGACCTTGTGGTCCATCCATCTTGGCCTCCCAAAGTGTGGGGATTACAGGTGTAAGCCACCACGCCTAGCCTAAAGTTATTATTAATACAGTTGAATTTATATCTACCATGTTTATAAAAGTTTTCTATTTGCTGATCTTACTCTTTTTTAAAAATTTTTTATCTTATTTTTGAGCTTTTATTTCTTGCCTTCTATGGTTTTAATTAAGCATTTTGTATGATTCAATTTTTTTGCCTCTCTTAGCATATCAATTTTACTTCTTTTTTTAGCTTTTAATTGATTGCTCTAGACTTTAATTTACAACTAACAGAATCTCACTGTTAAATAACTATATTAACCCTTCAAAAGTATTGCACATATCTTATAATATAGTATTTCCAATTCTTCCCTTCCATCCCTTATAATATTGCTATAATTCATTTCACTTATGTATACATTATTATCACCAAATCATTGTTACTATTAATAAGGCATTGTTATTTATTATATGCAATAACTGTTATTTGTAAAATTATACTATACAGATTACTATTTGTGTGATCAAATAAAATACTGTTAGTTAAACTGTGTTCCTTGGATTTGAACTGAAGAAGTTTCCCAGCTTTTCCTCTCTGAGGTGAGAAGGGAAATCTAGTTGAAGCCAAAGTTGTATAACTTACCTTCCTTTGCTGAACATACATTTGTTGCTGAACACTTTTGGAGTATTTCACAGTTGCTGCTCTCTGTAAGATTTTTCTTACATCTTTATCATCAAAACCTCATGGGGTAATATACATAAAAGTATAGGGCTTTGTAAGATTGTGGCCCCAAGAAATTCTTGTTTTTACAAGATTATATTACAACCCCTAGTGATTTGTCAAAGTTACCATTCAGTTCCATCAGATCCACTAACTTCTGCTCCTTGTAAGATGATTTTGCTATGATTCTCTGTGTTCTAGATTTTTAGCAGGTAGTTTTCCCTGTGACTTTAATTTTCTGAGTCTATAAAAAGTCTTTGGTATTTAGTGTTCTACTTTCTTTTTGTTATAAGAACAGCAGTGATGACTTCTAGGCTCCTTTCATGTCAGAGCTGACTCCAGAAATTTTCCATACTTACTTTTCTCATTTCAGTGTGAGACACTAATATTTGTCCACAAATATATAGTACACTTTTTAAAAAATGCAATAGAAAAAAGTATACAATTATAAAAAACCGCCATTTCGAACCTCTGGATCCAAATCTTCTACATTATTACAGTGATGCTGTGGGAAAAAAAAAAAAAAACAGAGAAAATTAACTAGTAGACATGCAGGCAAACAGCAGAGTAAAAATAGAAAGCAATAAAAAGTTCTGTGAGGCTGAAGTCAGGTATCTGATTAAAAATAAAATGAAGCAAAAGCAAACAAACAAACAAAACAACCCTGAAAATATTAGTGTGCTACAACAAAAGGAGAAAAATAATACAGATAACAATATTGGATTAAATAACAATCAAGAAAAGTAAATAAGTGTTTTTATTTGGTAGTTGTTGGAGGTAAAATACATACATGATAAAACACAAAATAAATTTAGAACTTGTGTCAAATGGTTCTTCAATAGAT
The DNA here is from genome assembly GCA_028533165.1 of Leontopithecus rosalia. NCBI lineage: Eukaryota > Metazoa > Chordata > Mammalia > Primates > Cebidae > Leontopithecus > Leontopithecus rosalia. Next base: position 163,688,554 of record CM052648.1, on the reverse strand, counting down.
CCTCAAGATAACAAAATATAATGACAAGAGCAATTTACACAGTATATCTATTATATTTTTTGTTTTTAAAAAGTGTTTCTCTTTTATATGATGGCTCATCACTGATTTTAAAATAAACTAAAAATGCAAGCAATTATTTTTATTAAATTTAATACATATTTAATTTTTGAACATATTTTCACCATTATTTGATAAGTTAATAATTAAGCACAAACATTCTAACACATTTTCTTTTACCTGTACTCATAACTTCTCACTTCATTGAAGACTAACCAGTGATATTGGTTAAAGCAATTAAAAATATATCTCGTCACAGTATTCATATTTATATTTAAACATATGCCAGAATATTTTGGGATCATTAATTTAATCCAGGTTTTAACAAGCATTGTATGAAAAGTAGATAATGCTGAGAAATTAAGTAAAATAAAATATTCTTAAGCTATCAAAAAAATTGCTTCTACTACTCAGCTATGGATAATTGCTACCGTAATTCGTTTTAAATAAATGACAAAAAAATCTGGATATCTTGGGTTTATAAATAAATACATCTTTTTAACCCAATATGTGCAAAATAAGTTATATTTATTGGCTTCATTTGGATCAAAGCACAACATTTTGAACATTAGAATACTAACTGGTGATAACTCATATTTATTAATTAAAAAATATGTAAACGTAAATAAATATAACTTTTAAATAGATAATTTGGGATTCAGAAGTAATTTCCAACCCAAGACAAAAAAAGTTCAGAATTTATGAAGCAATCATTTTCAACTGTGGTGGGCATTACTGATATTTACTGACATGTCTCTCAATTTTCTTTGAATATACACAAAATCTAATTACTCAGATTCTTACATTTTTAATAGGAGTAGTCCTTTTCACTAAAACATGATTGATGGGTATGTGTATTATAAACAGTCTGAGACTGTGAAAGTTCACAAGTAAGTCACCATTCTCTTTCCCTTACCATGGATAATTTTAAATTCCCATGTTTAGATAGTAAAGTAGCAAGATTGAAACAGCTTGGGGGTTGACCCCAGGGACCTACCAAAAACGGAAGAAGACTTTGAGTGAGGAAGAAAGTAACGTATGTTCTGAAAAGCTGTTGATATTTTAAGCTTATTTATTATTACAGCATAAGCTACCACAGTTGGAAAAATATAGTAACAAATAAAATGATATTTGTAAGATGACTGTTTTGACCAATTCACCCAGTCCACATTCTCTAACATACCATGTTATAGGAATAAGGAATTTTTCTTATATAGGAGGAAATATTAGTCTAGCTAATTTGCAAGTAAAACTATTATGTACATCAAGGGAAAGTAAAATCAAAATCAGAAAATATTTTGAAATGAGCAATAGTGAAGATAAGGAGCAGAAGAATGAAGACATTTTTTAAGTTGAAGTTTTCATACGTGACTTTTTCATAACTATATATTGCCTATTCAAAAACCTTCCAGAAAATAAAAATCGATAAATATTTTTTGATTTTTATTTAAGATTATATTTTTTTCTCTAGTTTTCTTTAAGTTCCAGGATACACATCCAGAATATACAGGTTTGTTACAGTGGTATACTGGTGGTTTGCTGCACTGATCAACCTGTCATCTATGTTTTAAGCCCTGCATGCATTAGGTATTTGTCCCAGTGCTTTCTCTCTCATTTCCCCAGACCCCCCAACAGGCCCTGGTGTGTGATGTTCTCCTCCCTGTGTCCATGTGTTCTCATTTTTTAATTCCCACTTATGAGTGAGAACGTGCAATGTTTAGTTTTCTGTTCCTGTGTTAGTTTGCTGAAAATGATGGCTTCCAGTTTCATCCATGTCCCTGCAAAGGATATTATCTCATTCTATTTTATGGCTGCATAGTGTTCCATGGTGTATATGTGCCATATTTTTTTATCTAGTCTATCATTAGTAGACATCTCAGTTGGGTCCTAGTCTTTGCTATTGGAAATAGTGTCACAATCAACACGTATGCATATGTCTTTATAGTAGAATGATTTATAATCTTTGACCAGTTTTCCCAGCACCATTTATTAAATAGGGAATCCTTTCCCCATTGCTTGTTTTTGTCACATTTGTTGAAAATCAGATGGTTGTAGATGTGTGGTGTTATTTCTGAGGTCTATGTTCTGTTCCATTGGTCTATATAGCTGTTTTGGTACTAGTACCATGCTGTTTTGGTTATTGTAGCCTTGTAGTATAGTTTGAAGTGAGGTAGTGTGATGCCTCCAGCTCTATGTGAAAATCCTCAATAAAAGGCTGGCAAACCAAATCCAGCAGTATATCAAAAAGCTTATCCACCACGATCAAGTCAGCTTCATCTCTGGGATGGAAGGTTGGTTCAACATATGCAAATCATAAATGTAATCTATCATGTAAACATAACCAATGACAAAAAAAAAACATAATTATCTCAATAAATACAGAAAAGGCCTTAAGTAAAATTCAACATCCCTTCACATTAAAAATTATCAATAAACTAGGCATTGATGGAACATATCTCAGAATAATAAGAGCTATTTATGACAAACCCACAGCCATATCATAATGAATGGGGAAAAGCCGAGGTATTCCCTTTGAAAACCAGCACAAGTCAAGGATGCCCTTCTTACCACTCCTAGTCAACATAGTATTGGAAGTTCTGGCCAGGACAGTCAGGCAAGAGAAAGAAATAAAGGGTATACAGTTAGAAAAAGAGAAAGTCAAATTGTCTCTATTTGCAGATGACATGATTGTATATTTAGAAGACCCATTATCTCAGCCCAAAATCTCCTTAAGATGATAAGCAACTTCAGCAAAGTCTCAGGATACAAAATCAATGTGCAAAAATCAGAAGCACTTCTAGACACCAACAATAGATAAGCAGAGAGTTAAATCATTAATGAACTCCCATTCACAACTGCTGCAAAGATAATAAAATACGTAGGAATACAGCTTGCGAGGAACGTGAAGGACTTCTTCAAGGAGAACTATAAACCACTGCTCAAGGAGACAGGAGAGGACACAAATTGAAAAACATTCCATGCTCATGGATAGGAAGAATCAATATCCTGAGAACGGCCATACTGCCCAAAGTAATTCAATACCATTTCCATCAAGCTACCTTTGATTTTCTTCACAGAATTAGGAAAAAAACTATTTTAAATTTCATGTGAAACTGCAATACAGCCCATATAGTCAAGGCAATTCTAAGCAAGATCATAATAATCTTAAAAATAAAACTTGACAGATTACAAGAAAAAAATTATAAAGCAACTTTTCATGCACTAATTGAGCCATTATCAAGTGAAATCTAGTGATATGTTAGAGAGGAAAATATATAACACTAAAGTAGAATGTAATCTATGAGAATAACTAATATAGAAAATTACTTAAAATAATTTCATTGATTAATGGAAAAATGAGATTGGCAAAAGATATACAGAGGCAGAATTGATAGACACAGAAAAATTACAACAATCAACATTCATGTGTATGTTTTTTTTAATTTAGTAGACTAGGCATGTAACTTTCTTAAAGAGGTAAGAGTTACCTGAGAATGCATTTAATCAATAGTGAAACATTCACTCCCATCTCCTCTACAAAATACACAGTACCTAAATGTTTGTGTATTTTTATGTATGTGTGGGTATGTGTGTGTGTGTGTGTGTGCGTGTGTTTAACACTGTGTTAAAATTATGAACATCTGATCATCAAAAGATAACATTGGGAAAGTTAGAGTGTCAGTGTCTCCTGATACTCTCCTCAACATTGTGCTGCAGGTACTAGTCAGTGCAATATAGCATGTAAAAACAAATGTAAAGTATAAGAATTAGAAAGAAATTAAACTTCCTTATTTACATACAACTTTTACACATGATCTAAGGGATTCAAAAGAGCATATATATAACAGTCTACATTAATAAAGTTGCTTCATAAGGAATTAATATAAAAGTAATTATCTGCTTATTATATGCCAAGATAAGGAAAAATAAAATTTGAATTAATATTCACACTAGCAGGAAAAACATCAAATTTATTATCAATCTAATCGAAAACTAATAAAAGCCCTCTATACTGAAAATTACAGAACATTTTTGAGAGAGATAAAACAAGACCTAAATAAATGAAAGAATATTCTAAGATCATAAATTAGAAAGCTCAATATTCTAAAGTTGCCAATTGTCCACAGACAGATCCCAATATATATTGCCCCTCAGGTTGTGTGTGTAAAAACGTATGTGTGTGCATGTATGTAATAATTAAATTGAAAGCGGATTCTAAAATCCTATGAAAATGCAAAGTGATTTTTTTTCTGGGCTAAATAAGGTAATCTTGAAGAAAATCATTATAGCTAAAGATTAATGACGTAAGTTAATAAGACCTATTATAAGTTAATTAAGACCGAACAGCAATGGTGTAAGAATAGAAAACATGAGCAGTAGACTAGAAAGCCTGGTAATAGTCTTCCACCTAAAAGGTAACTTGTTTTATGACAAATGGAACACAGCAGGCAAGGAGAGTATTTTCAATAAATAGTGCCATGTCCCCTGGAATAAACACTTATGGGACCTAGCCAGTTACCTGTACAAAAAATCAGCATCAGATGGATGGTTAATATAATTATGACAAATAAAACAAAAGCTTGAGAAAATATCATCATGAAACACCTGCAAGATTTTGGAATAGACAAAGATTGAAGAAACAAAACACACAGTACCTAAATGTATGTGTATTTGTGTGTGTGTGTGTGTTTGACACTGTGTTAAAATTATGAACATCTGATCATCAAAAGATAACATTAGTAAAGTACATAGGCAATCCTAAGACTGGAAAAGGTATACGAAGTATTTTCATATTTAACAAAAGACTTGATTTAGAATGATGTAAAATTTTTACAAAAATTAGAAGACAAAAATTTGACAATTTTGGAATGATTAAATTATAAAAAGAGAATATTAAAATTGCCAGTAAACATGGGTAAATAGCATCTTCAGTCATCAAGGGAATACAAATTAAAATGACAATAGGATAAGATTGCACACTCACCAGAATGGCTAAAATGAAAACGATAAAAAGTGCTAAGTGCTGAAGAGAATGTTGAACAACTGGTTTTCTCATACACGGATATTTGTACTGAGTGTAAATTGTTACAATCACTTTAGAATTCTATTAGGCAATGGTGCATTTTCTATGACCCAACAGTATTACTCCTAGGTATATACTTGATAGAAATATATAAATATGTTCTTTAAAAAGGATACACTATAATGGTGATATCAGCACTACTTAAAACACCTTTCAACTGAAAACTATATAAATGTATGCCAGTAGTAGAATGGATAAATAAGGCATGCTATATTCCCAAAATTGAATACTATTCAGCAATGAGAATGAACAATCCACAGCTATATACAGCCGTATGGATGAATATCATCAACATAATTTCTAGCAGAAAAAGCCAGACTCAGTGAGAATATACTGGTTGTTCCTAATTTATCTAAGCATAAAATTGTATTTGATGCATTTAGAAATGAGGATACATATAACATTTAGAAATAAGGAAACTTTTAGAGTGCAAGTGGTAATTGGAAGGAAGTAGCACAAGAATAGTTTTTCAGGTGCTGGTAATATTCTGTTTCTTACTCTGGATACCAGTTACATGGTGTTTGGAAGCAGCCCTCTATGGGCCTGTTGAACTGTGCACATCTTTCAGACTGTTTTAAAATAGCAAGACCTGGTTATTCTTTCACCTGAGACCATTTTTTTTAGGATTGTTTATGCAAGTGGCAATTCTGACGTGATATCATATCTCTTTCTACACAAAAAACATTATTGCTTACTGCTTTCAATGAAAGTGACAGAAATTAAGCTCATATTTCTCTTACACTGATGCAATTAAGTCCCTATGCAGACTACAACTATGCTGATACTCTGGTTGTTATTTATTCTGTGAGTAATAAAGTTTTTTGTCTCTGACCAAGAAGCTTGGGTCTTCTGTTGGCATCCATTGACTGTATCAGATGAATTTATTGACTTATGAATAGGGTAAAGTCAATCCCTTTACACTTTTTATGAGACAGATGGGATACTGATAGAGATACAACCTTCGGTAATAGAGCCAATTAATGGGATTTAAGGGAAGTCCTTGAGATTAGTGGTAGATATATTGAACAAGTTATACAGGATTTGGCCAACAAATAGCTCTCCACTATGCAGCTTTGCAATAATGGGGAAAAGCAGATAGTAGGCTCAAAAACACCTTTCCTGTAGGCATGTGGATATCACCAGTTCAGCTGTCAGCCCCATTGAGACAATTAGCAATAAATTTCTTCTGGGGTCGAAGGAAGGTTCTACCAACTTCAGACAATATGACAATATTTATAGAGATATATACTTGCAGTGAGCATGATCTGAGAGAAATGCATGACTGCTATAACCACATCATTATAGCATTGGCTAATTCACCTGGGTCATGCAGGTTTGAGGCATATAATGCTCAACAGGAAGAAATGACAGCAAGTGAACAGCCGTACTGCTCATTTCCTTTTTTTTTTTTTGCCAACCTTAAATATATTTTGAGATAATAATAAAACCTCTCCAAGTTTTCGGCAGTGACTCCTGATTGCTATAAGGGAGCTATGGTTCATACAAGGAGAGTTTTATAAGACTGAAAACCTTTCATGGAAAACAATACATGGATAATTGACTGGTATTTAGACTCTACTTTCCCAGGCTTTTTCTCTAATGCTACTGAATATGACCTCTCTGTATGCATGTGTGTATGTATGTATACCCAGATTGTAGTCTGTTTCTTTACCCTGACTTTATTTACTCTAAAGGAAAATATGTCTATAGTCTCCTTGTCTCCAGTGAGGACAAAGCCATACTTGACATGGGTATTCTGGCAACTTTCCAGGGAAAAGGATAGATGACACACGTTTTCATGACTCTGCTGGAATTAAGTGCCCAAATTACTATTTTAACTGGTCTCATAGAAGAAAGGGGTACTAAAATTTTTTAAATAGGCCTAGGAAGGCATCCATAGTGAGGGAATAAATGTTAAGTTGACTATTGTTTAAGCCCCCATAGTTGATGTACTACATGTCTCCCACTCAAGAATTGTGTGCAGAGATAGGGAGACATGTAATTTACTCTACAACCTGATCTCCTATCCTCTCCCAGGTAGCCCAGGAGAAATGGTATACGATCACAGGAAGCTGAAGACAATATTTTAGCTTGAAAATTAACTGCATTTATGATACTCAGATAAGCTGTTTCCCGGAGCAATGGTTTCACCTGTCTGATCTAACCGTGTGTGTTAACACACGGTTAGATCAGACCTCAGCAGCATCTCAGATTTATACTACAAAGTAAAAGTCATCCCTTTGGGGGAAACTTTATCTCTCACTTCATTGCCTTAAGTAAAACTGCTTGCTTAATGAGGCTTTCTATTCACAGAGGTTTCCCTAAATGCCTGGACCTGGTTCACTGATTGTTTGGCTATGCTGAAATATAATAGTGTGCATCGTACTGCTTTGGAAAACCATCTGTCCAAAATCGGCAAAAGCTATATACAACCAAAACCAATATGGTATATCTGTTCAGTTGGCAGAGCTCAAGAAAGTACCCATAACCTAGCCAATGCTTCCCTTGATGAACTTAGCAACACTTTTATTATCTCAGGCTGTTGCCTACGCTCTAGCAGACTAGATGGAAGATTAAAGAAACTTCTCTTTGGCGCTGTAAACAGTCAGGGAATAAAGTCTTTATTGCCAACCAGAAAGTCTGATTCACTAATGCAGATGCCCATGGTAAGGATCTGTTCCCTGATGCCACCAATTGGAATCAAGTCACCTCTCCCAACTAAAGAAAGGTCTAGTGTGAAAATTCTAAAAAACACTTGAAACAATAACACGTTTATCCTGAGGGCACCATGTGTGTCAAGATGATTGAACTTTTTTTATGTGGAAGCCTGACAGAAAGTTATCTGCTACTCAAACTGTAATGTATTGTACATTGTTGCAGTCATAAGAGAATTTCATATTTTTAAGAAATGCTGATTTTATCCTATTGGTTTACAACTGTAGAATCTTTCCAATAGGAGGTGACTCCAAGTTACTTGATGAAGTTCACTGGAGTGATAACTGACTTATGATTTATGCACAACCTGTAGGAGTTTATTGCTAGAATAGGGATTAGTAAATGTAGTGGGAATTTTTTCCTGATGTTAGATTAAAGTATCAATAACACCACCTTGTCCTTGGAAGATAATCATGTCAGGTTCAAGTTATGAGACACAGTGGATTTGTTGATAGAATTGCCCTATCCTTTCTCCTTGCAGACCTTGGCAAAGTCAGTGCAATAAGCAATGAATCCTGAAACAGTTGGATTATTGCTTTGGGACAAATGGAAATTCAAAAAAGAGATTTAAGAAGAAATCCTCCTAGTTTTCTAAGGTAGACTCAATGATTTATGTTTTTTTTTCCACCTGGATAGGCATGAAATATTGGAGGTATGGTTAAGAAAAACACTAAATGTTAGCGTTATGTTCTTGCTTAGAGTCCTGTTGATAAGAATGCCAGCTAAATCTTATATAAAACAAGTTGAAAGGATTTGGTTTCCACCTATGTATGTCACATTCTTTAGAGTAGTTGATAGAATAGCATACTAACATGAAAATGTTCCGGAAGTCAATAAATTGTGTGGCCTAAGAGGGATTGTTGAGAGGAAGTCCACCATCAAATAATTATGCTCATAGAGATCTTGCTATGTAATTAGAATTATTAGATCCTGAACCTCGGTTATTTTCTTTGTCTGGACTGTTTATGAAGTTTGGGATTTGGAGACAGAAAGAAATGCCTCTCTCTGCAAAGAGAGTGGGCTTGTTTCCTGCCTGTGTTTACATCAATGTGTTTTTTTATGCTTAGAGTTCCTCTTCTGTGGAATAATCCACCACACAAACCAGCATCAGTTGGCCCTGTGGGATTTAGAGTTCAGGAAACAAGAACAACTATGCTGATATGATTTCTTTGTTTCTGATCCAGGAACCTGGTATTTTCTGTCAACATCCATACAAATGTTGCTGACTCACATATTAGCATTTAAAAAGGGCAAAGTCAATTCCCTGGCACATAAGTCTTTTTTCAGTGCAGTGTTTTAAATACGCTTTAAGCTTTTCAGCCTCCCAGAAAAGTAGCAGAGGAAAGCAGCAGTAGGTTTGAGATCTTAGGACTGATTCTATCTCAGGAATTCACCTCGTATCTGTATTAAATTCTGCACAGACAATTTTTTTTACAAAGTGAAGCCTCTATTTCCCATTACACTTGTGGCTTTTACCAAATTTATTAATTTTTCAAGACAGAAAAAAATGTAAAACAAAAAGGGCCCCATTTTGTAATATTTTATTGTCCATGAAGTATTTGTCAAAAAAAAGCATACATACATAATAAACTCTAGTATGTACATGTGCACAAGGAATCAGAAATTGCACATAAGCTATTTTCACTTAACAATATTAAAAGGATTTCCTTTTCAACAGATATTTGCTCTACCTTGCTTATTATAACAGCTTCCAGAAAGATGGTATGTATTAATTTGTGACCTCCGGATTTCTGGGATTTACTATTATAAAATGAATAAAAATATATTGGATAATTATTGTTTTGGGCTTAATATTTCACATAAAATCTTTTCTTGAAAACTAAGTGGTTAAATTTAAACTAGTATTACAAATTTGAGAGTAAATTATATTAATTTATTAGTGTTCTAAAATTAGTTTTGAAGGTCTCGCCTTCAAAGTAGAAATAAATTATTTTAATATATTTATCTATTCAAAGTTCTTACTATACCTAGTGTGAAGTTTTATAGCACTGAGTTTTGTTTCTATTTGAAAATATTTTCTATATATGCTTTATATATTATATATTTTATACCATTTATTTATAACAATTAACAAAATATTTAAAATGTCAAAACATATCAGATTACATCCAACTCAGGCATTTGTTAATTAGTTTTAATATAATTCACTATATTACTGATCAAGGTTCAAAATTGAGTTGAAAAAATAAGCAACACATCACTGAACAAATGCAAAATGACATTAATAAAACAATTTCATTTGCAATAGATTAAAAATATTTAGGAATAAGTTTAACAAATGCAGCACAATTTATACTCTGAAAACTACAAAATTGTCACTGAAATAAGTTAGAGACCTAAATAAATGGAAGGCATCAATGGTAATGTCACTTAAGACAATACTGTTAATATGGCAGTATTCCCCAAATTCATCTACGAATTCAATTGAATTCTTATCAAAATCTCAGCAGGCCTGTTTGTAAAGATTGGCAGTTCTACATTTAGCTTAGGAGCTCAAAGGACTCAAAATAACCTAAAAAGTCATGAAAAAGCAGAAAGATGGAGGAACTACTCTTTCTGCTTTCACAAATCGTGGCAAAGCAACAGTAAACCAGGTAGCGTGGCAGCAGCATACGATAGACTTGCAAATCAATAGAATAGAGTTGAGAGTTCAGAGAAAACAAACAAACATGGTTAATTGATTTTGACAAGAGTGCGAAAGGCATTCAACAGGGAAAGAACAGTATTTTCAATCAATGGTGCTGAGTCCATTCGATATTCACATGTACAGAAGGAAGTTGTACTCATACTTCATATCACATATAAAAATTAACTCAAAATAGGTCAGATACATAAATTTAAGAAGAAAAAGTACAAATTTTTAATTAGAAAATATTGGCACAAATATTTCTAACCATCAATCAGGCAGTGGTTCCTTAGATATGATACCAAAATGCAAGTAATTAATGAAAAAATATATATGTTGGACTTAATCCAAAATACAACTTCTGTGCCTGAAGGAAAAATCTCAAGAAACTGACAAGATGGAAAACCTACAAGATGGGAGAAAATATTTGCAAACCATAAATCTGAGACTCATAGCAAGAACATTTAAGAACTCTTACATGTCATAAAGAGACAACAGACACACATGAGCACACTCAAAGGTTAATAAGGAAACAAAAGACACTGGAGCCTAGTTGATGGTGGAGGGTTGGAGGAGGGTGATGATCGAAAAATTCCCTATAGAGTACTATGCTTAATACCTAGGTGATGAAATAATCTGTACACCATACCCCTGCAACATGCAATTTACCTATATAGCAAACCTGGACATTTACCCCTGAACCTAAAATAATAGTTTTAAAGAAAAGAAAAAAAACGTTGGTTAGAAAAAAATTTAACATGAACTCTATATTGTATCATACCATTCTACTGAAGTACAAATCTTGAATTTGATCACTGTATCAGGACTACACTAAAGAACGTCTGCTTTTAGGAAATGAATGCTAATGTTTAAAAGAAAGGGCAAAGATGTCTGCAACCTACTCTCAAACTGTTGAGCAAAAATTACTACTACTATGTAGAGAGTGGTGAAGTGAATATGACAGAATTTTAACAACTGCTGAATATGGTTAAAGGATATGTGGAAGTTCACTGAACTATTCCTGCAGGTATTGTTTAAGTTTAAATTTGTTTCAAAACACAAATTTAAAAAGAGCTCTAATCCAAAAGAAGGGAGCCACAGTATGTACAGAGACAGAAAGCTACTGTGGGCCTCCTGAATTTGCAAAGGTTTAACTAAGCCTAACTAGCTACTTGTCAGATGGTCTTTCTTTGCCCATAATATGGCACTTTGGCATGTTTGGATTTTTGGATCTTAATATACCTCTGACTTTAGGAAGAATGAGAGAATATCTTATGTAAACTCAAACAGCAAATCATCTTTTCTCCATTTTAACTTTGCTGGTCAAGTATATTCTCAAAAGTTCAACTTCCTCATCTTTCTGCTAACAAAGCTACCCAACAAATATTTTTATAAATAAGATGTATTGTGCTCAATTCAGACAATGACAAATGTGCCTTGATATGAAGATTACTGAGGAACAAAATATTAAGCTGTATGCTTAGTTGTCTGTATTTTATAAACTTTTAAAGAAAGTATCTGATTATCATTTATTTCATTAGCAAATAACAACATCTAATATATACTTCTAAAATTCCAGTGTTTATTTAATGATGATCTGCTTCTTGAATTTTATCTTAAAAACTATGAAAACTGCAATTAGAATTAACAAGCATTCTGAGGGTTAATTTTCATGTTAGAAATATAAAAGCAAGACCTTTTTAGTATAACTGCTAATTAAATGGCCAGAGAGCATTTGAAAATCAAACCAAAAAAAAAAGTCTCTTTAATTCTACCATGAAAATATATCACCTCTGTAAGAATTTGGTGTGTAAACTTCTGGATTTTTTCCTATGCTATGGAAGCTGTAAAGTAAACTACTTCTTAAACTTAAAAAGAAATAAAAAATAAAACACTGGCAACTCCAAATTGCTTGTAAGGATGTGGAGTAACAGGAATTCTCATTCATTGCTAGTGGGAATGAAAATAGTTGCAACCACTGTATAAGACAGTGAGGTAGTTTTTCAAAGCCAAACATAGTACTTTTGTATAATCCAGCAATTGCAGTCTTAGGTATTTACCCAAATGAGTTGAAATCATATGTCCACACAAAAACCTATGCACAAATGTATATAGCATATTCATTCACAGTTTGCAAAAATTGAAAACAATCAAGATGTTTTTGAATAGGTGAAAGGATAAACAGTGTTAATTCATAAAATATGATTTATAAAGACATGAAAATATATGGAATATTCTTAACTGCCTATTGCTAAGTGAAAGGAATCAATCTGAAAAGTCTAAATTCTGTATTACTCCATCTATCTGACATTCTGGAAAGGAAAAACATACCGAGACGTTAAAAGGTCAGTGATGGCCAGGGGTTAAAACGGAGAAAGGGAAGGACAAAAACACAGATCACAGCAAATTTTAGGACAATGAAACTGTTCTGTATGATACTATAATACTGGGTGTGTGAAGTTATGCATCTTTCAAAATGCATAAAACTGTAAAATACAGGGAGTGAACCCTAATGTAAACCATGGAGTGCATGAATATCAGTTTCTCATGCTTACACATTTTTGATGAGAATGTAAACTAGTTCAGACATTGTGGAAAACAGTTTGACAATTACTTAAAAGACTTAAAACAGAATTACTATTTGACCCAGTTATCTCATTGTTGGGTATCTATCAAAAGAATATAAATTGTTGTACCATAAAGACGCATGCACGTGTATGTTCATCGCAGCACTATTCACAGTAGCAAAGACATGGAATCAACCTAAATGCCCACCAATGGCAGACTGGATGAGAAAAACGTATATACACACCATGGAATATTATGTAGCCACAAAAATTAATGAGTTAATTTCCTTGGCAGCATCATGAATGGAGCTATAGACCATTATCCTAAGCAAACGAATGCAGGAAAAACTAAATACCACATGTTCTCACATATAAGTGGGAGTTAAACACAGAATACATATGGACATCAAGAAGGCAACAACAACACTTGGACCTACTTGAGAAAGAAGGGTGGAAGGAGTGTGAGGATTGAAACTGTCTGTTGGGTACTATGCTTGTTACTTGGGTAATAAAATAATTTGTATACCAAATCCCCATGACACGCAATTTACATATATAGCAAGCCTGAACATATACCCCTGAATCTAAAATAAAAGTGAAAAAAAAAATACTGGTTCCTCAGTTACAAGAAATGGATGACACTGATGCAAGATATTAACGGAGAAACCAAGTGCAGGGGTGGAGCAAACATATGTGAGCTCTCTGTTCCCCTCAATGTTTCTATACACTTAGAACTGTCCTTAAAAAATAGCGTATTATTTTTTAAATGGGTGAAAGTTCTTGTTTTGTAATTATTTATTTTAAAATATTTAATTGACGCCGGGCGTGGTGGCTCACGCCTGTAATCCTAGCACTTTGGGAGGCCGAGGTGGGTGGATCACGAGATCAATAGATCGAGACCATCCTGGTCAACATGGTGAAAACCCGTCTCTACTATAAATACAAAAAATTAGCTGGGCATAGTGGCATGTGCCTGTAATCCCAGCTACTCAGGAGGCTGAGGCAGGAGAATTACCTGAACCCAGGAGGCAGAGGTTGCGGTGAGCCGAGATCGCGCCATTGCACTCCAGCCTGGGTAACAAGAGCAAAACTCCGTCTCAAAAAAAAAAAAAATTTTAATTGACAAAGACTAAATATACTTAATGTGTACAACATGATGATTAAGTATAAGTACCCGTGGTGTAATAACTACAATCAAATTAACACATCCATCACCACCTATGCTGTGCATGAGATCCCTAAAACTTTTCATTGTCGCAGTGAAAGTTTGTGCCATTAGAGCAACATCTCCCCATTTTCTCTTGCCTCCAGACCCTTAAACTACCTTACTATTCTCTACTCCTATGAGTTTGACTTTTTCTCAATTCCACAAACAAATGAAGTCATACAGTATTTGTCTTTCTGTGTGTGGATTCTTTCACCTAGCATATTATCCTATGTAAGCAAAAGTTCTGAATTGAAGATATGCCCATGGTTAATAAGCATGTATAAATCTGTTCAACATCATTAGTCAGGAGGTGAAGGCAAATCAAATTTGCAGTCATACTATTAGGCAACCCACTAGGGTGGCTAGAATTAAAAAGTCTGGCAGGGCGCAGTGGCTCTTGCCTGTAATCCCCGCACTTTTGGAGATGGAAGGATTGCCTGAGCCCAGGAGTTCAAGACCAGCCTGGACAACATGGTGAGGCCCCATCTCTACAGAAATGTTTTTAAAAATTAGTTGGGTGTGGTGGCACACACCTGTGGTCCTAGCTATAAGAGAAACTGAGGCAGAAGGATTGTTTGAGCCCAGAGGTGGAGGGTGAAGTGAGCCATGTTTGCACCACTGCACTCCAGCCTGGGTAACAACAGAGAAAGACCCTATCTCAAAAATTTTAAAAAAAGGTAAGATAATAACAGAGAGGTATGGAGTCAGAGTGTGAGAAGCCTCATATACTGCTGATGGAGATGTAGAATGATACATTTGCACTCTAAAGTAGTCTGGTAGTTCCTTAAAAAATCCTACATAAAGTTACCATATGTCTCAGCAATTCAACTTCTAGATATATTCCCTAGTAAAACATATAAAACATATCTTTATACAAAAAGTTGCATACAAATATTTATAACAGCATTGTACATAAGAGCCATATGGTGAAAACAAACCAAATGTCTATCAGATGACAATGGATAAAAAAATGTGTTGTATCCATATATTGAAATATTATTTTGCCATTAAAAGGACTGAAGTAGTGATACATAGTGCAATATGATTTAACTATGAAAATATTAGGCTATATGAAGGACAGTCACAAAGACCACATACTATATGAATATATTAAAAGAAAAATTCATAAAGACAGAAAGTAGATTTGTCATTTCTTAGGAGATATTGAGGAGATGATAGCTAAAGGGAAAGAGGTATTTATTTTTGGAGGGTGATGAATGTTTCAAAATTGATTGTGATTGTGGTTGCATAGTACATTGAGTGGTACATTTTAAATGGGTAAATTGTGTTGCATATCAGTTACAGCTTAAAGCTATTATGAAAATATGTAGGATAACAATATGTTACATATATTAATATAGCACCCTAACTCAATGTAGTAACATATCCTTTGTTAATAGCACAGACTAGATTATGGTCTGTGTTTATAACTCATTCTAGCTGCTTACTAACTCTGATCTTTCTCTGTTTATTTGAAAAGTAGATATATTTATTTTCTCAACGGGTGTGTGTGTGTGTGTGTGTGTGTGTGTGTGAGAGAGAGAGAGAGAGAGAGAGAGAGAGAGAGAGAGAGAGAGAGAGAGGAGTAATCCATGCAAGGACTTAAGAAAATATCTGGCACATAATAAATTACAAAAATATTTGTTTTAATGATGACATTATTTATTCAACAGAGGAGTTCCGAGTTTTAGAAACTAAGCAACATGTTATAAAACTCTTTTTGAGTGAGAAGGTAATATTAGAAAATATCAAGTGAAATTTACATTACAAAAGAATAACAAATTATGTTGAGCAGGGGATTTGAAGAACACTGAAGTTTGGATTAATTTTTAAAACAAACAAAGAAAAGCAATTTTACTGTCTCTGTATCCTCTATTTGTTGCAAAGGTATCCAAAAAAGGAAGGTATTCCTTCTGGGTTCTGCTAATTATTTCTGAGCACTAATAATCTTTCTAATGTAGCTCACTAGCTTGAGTCTGCTTTAAGTTGTTACATGAGAAATTTTCCTTTTTAAGATATCACTTCTTTAAATCTGCTCTCTTTTTTCAGGAGATAGAGAAATAAATATAAATAGCTATAGATATAGATAGATAACATATTGTATAACAAAAAAAATCAAAGAGTATAAACGATCATAATAAACCTACTAAAAAGACTGAAAGATATGCAAACTGATATCCTGTGTCTGGATCTAATTGTATCTTAGTAATTATCTCCTTAATTTACCATGCTGTCACCAGGTAACAATGAATCTCAAACTCCTTTTATATTCTCTTCAACTTGATATCTCTGAATGCATTTTATTGCTTAAAAAAATGCATCATATGTAATAATGTTTTTGAATTGCCAAATTACAATTAAACCATGAAAGCTATATTCGGACAGTTATAAAGGTCAGACACAAACCTCAAAAGCAGGGCCATTATGAGTGAAGCAGAGATTTTATTCCTCAGTGACTCTTTTATGCCTCTCTGTTGCATCCCCTGATAAACAATAAATCAATATTTGAAGGTTTCTGCCTATAAACAAACTAAAAAAAAAACTTTTTAAAAATTATGCTGGTTAATTCTTACTACTCACAAAAGATTGATATGATTTAATATATACATATACACACATGCGTATACATATTCCCGAAAAAAAGTGTGCATTTGGTTTTGATTTGTCTTTCTTACAAATATGTAAATATTTTCTGTCAATTACAAAAGTTCAATAGTTAAAATAATTAATTTAAAATTTTGTTTTACATCTCAATAAAAAAAATTTGAGGAGAAACATACAGATTTCTATAACACTGATCCTTATTTGATATTGGGGTTTGGTAGGAAAGAATTGTAAAAACCTATGAGAATGTGATTAAAATTGTGAATTCATTTATTTAAGAAAAGGATCACATGCATGGACCTCAAACTGTGACACAGAGCAACACCTGCTACCCCAACAACTTATCAAGTCATTTCTGCCTCTTTGTGTACTTTCCTACCCTTCCACGTGTTTCCCTAGTAAAGCTGCCTTCTTCTTTAGTAAACAAAGCACTGAAGACAAAGAAATGGACGTTCTCAAATAGTGGAGGCCTATTCTTTGATGGAAAGTTGTTAAGTAGAAGCTAGGCCTTCTATATTAAAAAAAAAAAACATTGTGTTAACTGTTGTTACTGGTAACAGGTTAAATTGCTACTATCTTACCAAGTATTGAAATGCCTTAATTTTTTAAATCTCATAATATGCATTAGTTTTTTGTAAGTTTGCATTTTAAATAATCTGTGGATAAAAATATGATCTGTTCAAAATGTTTGCAACATATCAATAGCTTAAGACAATATTTTTAAAATGTAGTACTTTATGAAGAAAACAGATATGCACATAAATTCTGAACTTGTTTGAATCATTCTGATCACTTATTACCTAAATAAATGAAAAAATTCATCTATAAGGTTCCACTCCTTTTCTCTAGAACGGATGCCGTTTGCCTTCTGTTTTTCATATTTGTGAAGGATAGATAGAGATAGAACAGTTGCAGACATTGGATCATGAATTTCTAAATCCAGTTTTCTTGCCAAGATTTTTTTTACCCTGCTATTACAAAGACTGCAAAGTAGACATAAGCATAGAGAGGACTTTGTTATTACTTAATTTTCATTATTTTGCCCTTATTTCTTCAGTTTCTTTTAAATTGACTATTCCAATGGCAAAGAAAATCCTATTCACGGAAATTTATTCTAGGTCATAGGGCTCTGGGTGGGACAACTCTTGGGTGAAAATAACTCCAGGCTTTTCTCCTTCAAGCAGCAGGACAAGAAAGAAAGAAATTCCTCAAAGACACCAAACTCTTACAAGGAATAAAAAAAAGCTGTGCCTATTTTATGGCTTAAGAAATGCTTACTATTTGGCACCTTATTTGTCTATATATTTCCATATAAAATCAATAGAAATTAGTACCTGAGATCAACTTAGAATTCTCCCTAAAGGCCAAGTAAGTTTGTTTTCTCTCATTAATAATAAGCTGTTAATAATTCATAGGAGTTAACTTCTCTCTCTCAGGGCTGTTGTTCTCAGAACCAAAGAACTGCAGAGTTTCAGAGACATCTAACTTGGCCTTTGAATCAGTTCAAGAATACGAAACCAGCACTTTGGCCCAATAAAAATTGTATGAATCCGTTTTCTCCATAGCATATTAAATGGAACAAAACCGAATATTAACTAATCTCACCTCAAGACTTCACATTCCAGTAGAAAAGTCAGTTGATGAGTTATTTCTGATTTAAAGTTTACATTGCTATAATGTCCAAACAAACTCAAAAGAAAGTTATATAATACCATCACTTAGATTCCATGGAATTTAATAATATGAAACCCCACTATTGAGTCAACTGTTTTATACAGTTAAAATACTACAGAAAATAAATTTCTCAATGTAATTTCCATGCATTTTCTCAATTCTTTTTCTATGCAGCAGCAATGGCAAAAACAAGTCTCCCATGTCTCACTAGGATGGCTGAATCGCAATCCTCAATCTCATTTTCAAACAATGAGCTCCTAAGATAGCATCTATGTGCTGGGCTGGATTTTAAAGGAAAATATATCAAAAGGGCACTTGATGTGAAAAAAAGGATTGTAAAAATTAGCGATGGTGGTATTAGTGGTTGATTCAAAATCACTCAGTATTTTCTTAGTCAGTGTAAATTGTGCACAATATTTTTTTCCATGATAGAGGTAAGCTTAAATAAGAGTTTTAGTTAATATTTTTATCAAACTCAGAGACTCTTAAAATTCTAAGTTCACTTCCCTGTCTCCCCTAAAGTGGAAAAAATCAAAAAAGATAACTAAATAAAAGTTCCAATAAGCCTTAGGGCCAAACTATTGTTACTGTTGGTTTGTATTTGTTGTTGCTATTCCCTGTTGATACAATGTCTTCCTAAGGAAGATTTGACTAGAAGGAGTTGTCCATCCCTGACCACGTTATTAATATAATAACCACTATGCAAGTGAGTGGTGGGGGGCAGGTGGAGAGAAACAGAAAAAAATATTAGAAACCACACACCAGGAAAGAGAAATGCTTCCAGCATTAGGGCCTAGTAAGCACCTGTCTCTTGACTGATCTGCACAAACCTTTGCTATTCATGCATATGACGTGAACAGTGGCATGAAACTAGTAAATAAGCTAACTAGTCTTCTGTGGAGACCTGGCCTGTTATTATCAAGTGGCCTTCTGGTTGTCTAGTTCTGACGACTTATGATGATTTTTGAAATATTCTACCTTTTACTGCAAAATTCTGTTTATCAGTTGTTGAAATTATAACTGGACTTCCAGAATTAAGGAGATGGACATTTAATCTTTCTCTGCCTTCTAAAGAAGACATTGCTCTAGAAATCTTCTGAAATTGATAAGAAAGGGACATTCAATTAAATTTACTCTAGAGAGACAAGAGTGAAAATGTCATCACTTTTCCATTTATCCTGTCTACTGGTTTAGTTACCTCTTGCAGTCAACCTCACTTATCATGGCTATATGAGTCTAATTTAAACATTGCTAAAGTGAAACAACTCCAAGTTGGTCAGGGCCATTGAAAAATTAACCATGTTTGCCATTATCTCACTAATTTTGTTACCTGAGAAAATAAAAATATATGCCAATTAATTTTTTGCTTTTTTTCCTGCAGAAAAATTAAAGTTCTAAGTTCTGTTGAAAATATGTCTACCTTCAGTTTTTTGCCATTCTGCTTGTTTTAAGCAGGAGAATGAATGTTGGATGAGGTCATGGGTACTTTCTTCAGCAGTTTCAACTTGGGCCATTTTCTAATATAATTAATGTGTGTGCATCTATCATTTTAATAAAGGGATTACCTCACTTCAAAACCACTCATGAGACATAACTTTCCTAAAATTCAGGTTTTAAATCTCAAAAATGTAAAATCGGAAGAAATAGAATGACAATATGTTTATAGAACCTATAAACCTCATCACTGGTCAATATACACTTATGTATCTATTGGGTATTTATAATATATGTTTATGTATTTATGTTTACATATAATCTACATATATTTTGTTCTTCTGCCACAAGCATCATAGAAAAATATAATGCTAATTGTACTAAGATCAATGAAAGTGAGGAAAAGACAATAATTCTGTTTTTGAAATTTTCCATAATGCCTGGCCATGTGGTTGATGTCAAGACAAAAGATAAGATGAGAAATCTCTCATTATATGATTAACTGTAGTGCTGAAACCCCCATATTGTATCAGTACAGACTATATTTTTAAGAGTTTCATCGGTGGTGATGTCCCCTTTACTGTTTTTTATTGAATTTATTTGATTCTTCTCCCTTTTCTTTTTTATTAGTCTGGGTAGCGGTTTGTCTATTTTGTTGATGTTTTCAAAAAACCAGCTCCTGGATTTATTGATTTTTTTGAAGGTATTTTTGTGTCTCTATCTCCTTCACTTCTGTTCTGATCTTAGTTATTTCTCATCTTCTGCTAGCTTTTGAGTTGTTTTAATCTTGCTCCTCTAGCTCTTTCAATTTTGATGATAGGGTGACTGTCCTCACTCTTCATGTGGGCATTTGTTGCTCTAAATTTCCCTCTAGACACTGCTTTAAATGTGTCCCAGAGAGTCTGATATGTTGCATCTTCGTTCTCATTAGGTTTCAAAGAACATCTTTATTTCTGTCTTCATTGTTTATCCAGTCAACATTCAGGAGCCAGTTGTTCAGTTTCCATGAAGTTGTGAGGTTCTGAGTTAGTTTCTTAATCCCGAGTTATAATTTGATTGCCCTGTGGACACATGCACATGTATGTTCATTGCGGCACTGTTTACAATAGCAAAGACCTGGAACCAACCCAAATGTCCATGGATGATAGACTGGACAAGGAAAATGTGGCACATATACACCATGGAATACTATGCAGCCATAAAGAAGGACGAGTTCATGTCTTTTTTAGGGACATGGATAAATCTGGAAACCACAATTCTCAGCAAACTGACACAAGAACAGAAAATCAAACTCTGCATGTTCTCACTCATAGGTGAGTGCTGAATAATGAGAACACATGGACACAGGGAGGGGAATATCACACACTGGGGTCTGTTGTGGGGGGCTGGGGAGGCACAGCTGGGGGATGGGGAGGTTGGGGAAGGATAATGGGGATAAATGCCAGATATAGGTGATGGGGTGATGGAGGCAACAAACCACATTGCCATGTATGTACCTATGCAACAATCCTACATGATGTGCACATGTACCCCAGAACCTAAAGTACAATTTTAAAAAAAGAAATAAGTGTACAATCTCATATTCTTATTTCAGCAAATATAAATAGTACATGGCAAAAAAAAAAGAGTGGCATCAAAATTACAAATTTGCAAAAGTGCCATTACATCATTGGAGATTGTCTTCACCAGTTTAGAATCTATTTTGTACATATTTTATTTTGATTTTTAATTTTCCATTTTGGTTTGGCACCTCATGGCAAACTAAACTCTGTGGGCTCTGCCTATAGGCAGTCTCCACTTTTTGCAAGCTGGAGAAGCCTTTATCATCAAAGCCATTTTGAAATATCTTTTCCAGGAGATCCTAAAGTCTTCTTTTCCAATAATTCCTAAGTATTAACTATTTTCTACTTCCTCACCACCTAAACATTTTCAATATTTTCCTTCCCTGTTTTTCTTCTTTCGATACTCTCAATCTTGTTAAGAAGTATCATCTTTGGTTTTCCTCTGACCGCAAAAAAACTTGTAAATGGTGAAATGTTCCTTTGTACTTGACCTTTCCTTAGAAGACACTGATAATGATTTCTAAAATGTATTGAGTGCCACCTAGGTGCATTCTACTGATTTACACGTTGTTATCTCATTTAGTCTTACAGGTACCCCCTGATATAGAAATATAATTATATCCACTATATAACAGATGAGGAAATTCAAGTTCACAAAGGGATGTGTAAACTTACCCACATAACTAGTCACAGCCAAGCCTGTCTGATTCCAGCTCATTATTATTCACTACTGTTTTATACTCCAAGAATGGCAAACTAGTTTCAGGCTGGACCTGATTCTATCTGTGGGCATTATCCATGCTTTCTCCTTGGAAAGATATCCAACAAGGGATATATTGTTTCATATCTATCCAACAAGGGATCCTTAGATAAAATGACAAAGTGACAAAATAATTGTGGATAATACTAGGATAAAACATACATTGATAAAATATACAACTCCTACCAAACTATGCTCGGTCTTCTGCAATAATGGCTTCTGTGTCTCTCATGGAGACAATTTTAACCTCCAGTACTCAGCACCTCAGATTCAAATGCATAAGCTAGATCACCAAAAGAGACTGAAAATTTGGATGTCTGGAATATTTATCAATAAAATAACAGAAATAATGAAACAAATACACATCACAAATCGTTTCCTCTTGCACTTATCCTGTGTAAACAATGGATGGCTTGACAATCCTACCTGACAGAAAGGTGTTCATTTTCCAAATACTTATTATGAATATAAAACACTCTCAAAATCAGGAGGAAAAAGAAAATTGATAGAGTTGCCATATAGATTGGGATAGAAATTGAAAACAAATTTAAAAGTAAAAGGAGCATCCATTTTTAACTTGAGAAGTGTAGTAGGCTGAGTCAGTTGTCCTACAACGTTATCTCACAGATAACTTGTTTCAACATTATTTAAACAACTGTAATAAACTCAATGGTAATTCCACTTCAACTTGACATCATACTTTAAGAAGTACAAATAATGCATTTCTTCTTTTAACTTCCAAACAACTCTTGCAATATTGGTGTTAAAAAATTATAGACAAGTTTTTGTTCTGAAAACCATAAGGATTATTTCCACAACAGGATGTAGGGAAGTGTATTGGTGCATTTTTAAATGCAAATATATGCATAATTTTTTTATAAAAGGATCTTAGCCTCCAGGTTTTTCTATTTTCCATTAAGATTACATCACAGAATAAAAAATATGCACAAAGTCAGGAAAAAATATGCCAAACTGCTTTATCCTTTTTGCAAACAAGAAACAAACTGTACCTCAGTGAAGATTAGTAAGTTGTATGATTACTGTAAAGGTGAAATAGACACTAAAATTATGGATAAAGAACTCTAAAATATTTATTGAATAAAAATGTATATAAACAAAACTACAAATGCATGAAGTGTATGAAAGATTTAGAAATACGAAAACTTTTATTACTGAACTGCAGGAGCAAAAAGAAAAGAAGTGAAGAAAAATGACAGAGGCCAGAACTTTAAAATACTCAAAGAACCTTAAGTACAGAGAATGGATGGTCACTGGAGTATGGTAACAAGGGAGTTACTTGTTCTGATGTCAGTTTTAAAAAGATTCTCCACTACTGTGTGAATGACAGATGCAAGAGGAGAGAGGCAGCTTCACCACTGTGAAGGTGCCTCGGTTATTCAGGCACAGGGTCACCAAAACTGGTTGTTTAACCATCCAATTAGATGATAAAAAATGACTTCAACATACACTCCAGAAAATACTTATTTTTGAATGATGTACGTAACTACTAGGTTGATCAACATGCATGAACATATTCTAAAGCATGTGCAACAATGTAAGAAGAATGTAAAATGAATGTATATAATTATATAGCTATATATCATATATCATATATAATAATGAAATTATTCTTAAACTCATCATAAATTGAAAACATCCTAAGTCAAAAATACATTTACTACATCTAATCTGCTGAACACCATGGCCTAGCATAGCTTACTTTATTGATTGATTGATTGATTGAGACAGAACAATGCTGTTCCACCCAGGCTGCTGTACAGTGGCATGATTTCAGCTTACTGCAAAGTCTACCTGCCAGGTTCAAGCACTTTTTGTGCCTCAGCCTCTCCCATAGCTGAAATTACAGGCCAGCGTAACCACACCCAGGTAATTTTTGTATTATTAGTAGAGATGGGGTTTTGCCATGCTGGCCAGGCTGGCCTCAAACAATTATAAAGTCAGGTAATAAGAAACCTCTAGTTTTGTTTTCTCTGCTTAGAATTGTTTAGGCTCTTTATTGATTCATATGCATTTTAGAATTGTTTTTGTCTAATTATGTAAAAATTTATGTTTGCATTTTGGCCTCAAGTGATCTGTATACCTTGGCCTCCTAAAGTGCTATGATTACAGATGTGAGCCACCATACCAGCTGTGTAGCCTACTTTAAATGTGCCAGTACACATATATTAGTTTACAGTTGGGTAGAAATCATCTAGCAACATAGTACATTGTAAAGTATTGGATGTTTACCCATGTGATCACATGGCTGACCAGGAACTGAGGCTCTCTACCATTCCCAGGATAGGAAGAGATTATCATAAAGCACATCATATCATTAGCCTAAGAAAAGATCAAAATTCAAAATTTGACATATGGTATACTGGTTCATTTGTCTATGTGTCTATTTTTGTGCCAGTACCATGCTGTTTTAATTACTGTTTCCTTATAGTATAAAGTCAGGTGATAAGATACCTCTAGTTTTGTTCTCTTTGCTGAGGATTGCTTTGGCTCTTTATAGATTCATATGCATTTTAGAACCGTTTTTTTGTTTAATTATGTGAAAAATTACATCTGTATTTTGATTTTAATATCATTGAATCCGTAGCTTGCTTTGGGCGTTATGGCCACTTTAACAATATTGATTCTTCCAGTCCATAAGAATGGAATGTTTTTCCATTTGTTTGTGTCATCCATGATTTATTTCAGCAGTATTTGGTAGTTCTCTTTGTAGAGATCTTTTACCTCCTTGGTTAGATGTATTCCTACGCATTTCGTCTTTTTGTGTCTATGGTAATGGTATTGTGTTCTTGATTTAACTCTCAACTTGAATGTTGTTGTATAGTAATGCTACTAATTTTGGTACATTGATTTTGTGTCCTGAGACTACTAAAGTCATCTATCAGTTCCAGGAGACTTTTGGTGGAGTTTTCAGGGCTTCGTAGGTATCGAATTTTATTATTAGAGAAGGGAGAACTTTTGACTTTTTATTTTCCTATTTGAATGCCTTTTATTTCTTTCTATTGCCTGATTGCTCTAGCTAGGATTTCCAGTACTATGTTGAATAGGAGTTGTGAGAGTGCCCCATTAAAAAGTGGGCAAAATACCTGAACAGATAAGAGAAGACAAATAAGTGGCCAGCAAACATATGAAGAACTGTTCAACATCACTAATCATCAGAGAAATGCAAATCAAAACCACAATTAGATACCATCTCACAGTCAGTCTGACTATTATCAAAAAGTCAAAAAACAAGAGTTATTGGCAAGGCTGCAGAGAAAAGGAAAGATTTATACACCACTGGTAGGAATGTAAATTAGTTCACCCACTGTGGAGAGTAGTTTGGAAGTTTCTCAAACAACCTAAAACAGAACTACCATTCAACCTAGCAATGCTACTACTGGATATATAGCTCAAGGAAAATAAATTGTTCTACAAAGAAGACATATGCACTCCTATATTCATTTTCTACTATTCACAATAGCAAAGACGTGGAATCAACTTAGGTGCCCATCAGTGCTGGATTGAGTAAAGACAATGAGGTATATATACATTATGAAATACTGCACAGCCATGAAAAAGGATGAAAGTATGTCCTTTGCAGGTACATGGATGCAGCTGGAAGCCATTATTTTAATTGAATTTACTCAGGAATGGAAAACTGAACACACAGGTTCTCGCTTATAAGTGGGAGCTCAGCAGTGAGTATACAGTGAGTATACATGGACACAAACATGGCAAAAACAGACAGTGGTGACTGCTGGAGGTGGGAGATGGAAAGGAGAGCAAGAGCTGAAAAAGTCCTTACTGTGTACTATGTTCACTACCTAGGTGATGGCATCATTTGTATCCCAAATCTTAGTATCTACAATAGACCCATGTAACAAACCTACCCATGTACCCGCTGAATCTAAAAGTTGAAAATATAAAATAAAAGCAATATAAATATACACAATATATTATGATGTCATAATTGTTGTGTTGTATTTGAGGACTGTGCTTATTTTCTTTTTATAACCTCATGTGCCTTATAATTTCCTAGAATTAAGAGCACAAGATGTGTCCTCTCCCTGATGTTTGCTGGTGATTTCATCATTCATTATTTCTTCATAGGAATGTTTTGAAGTCACATGTACATTTGATGTAGTTGATTTAGTCTAGTTTAATGTTTTATAAATCAAACCCAGACAAACAGTAATATGGCACTTTATACTGAACCAAAAGATTAAGTGATGGTTTCAGTGCCTACTGTACTTTTACCCCTACATTGGTGTTCTGTGTACACCTCTTGTACCATCAGTGACATACATGTAGAGGAAAAGTATCAGTGTCAATTAGAATATTAAATATCAGTAAAGACCTGTAAGCTACCTACTATTACTAGACCTTTCAAGAATATAGTACATTTCCTTGGGATTTTAGAAATTAATGTGATAAGAAGTTAAGTTGACTTGATGAAATTTGGGTGGGTGATGTAAGGAAAGAGAAAAATTCAAGAATAGCCTAATTAAGGAAATATTCAATATAATCTAAGGTAATCTTGAATGTAAAGGATATTTGCGGATATTTATCTATTCACTGAAGGTTATAAAAAAAACTTTGCAGATATTAGAATTTAGTTACCCTACATATTTTCATTGAATTTAGGAGGAATGTAATACTAGCTTTGAATTTTCTGAATCTCTTTGGAATTGTTTGAGATTCACTAAAGTTTTCTTGAATCTTTAACTAAACTATCATTGTAAGGGCTGAAAAGTCCCTGGTGGGGATCTACACAGTCTGACTGGATAGACTAAATTGTGCCTCACCACCCAAATTTACATGTTGAGGCTCTAACCCCCAGTGTGACTGTGTTTTGAGACAGGGCCATTAATAAGGGAATTATGGTTAAATTATTTTCTTTTTTTAACCTCCTATGACTTAACGATTTCCTAGAACTACAAACAAGAGAAGTGTCACTTCCCTGATGTTTGTGGGTAATTTCATCATCATTTAAAAAAATTATTCAGGTGTACTTGAATGTGACAAAGAGAATGAATCCAAGCTGGAAAATATTCTTCAGGATATTATTCAGGAAAGCTTTCCCAACCTAGCAAGGTAGGACAATATTCAACTCCAGGTAATACAGAGAACACCACAAAGATATTCCTCAAGAAGAGCAACCCCAAGGCACATAATTGTCAGATTCAACAGGGTTGAAATGAAGGAGAAAATGCTAAGGGAAGTAAGAGAGAAAGGTCAGGTTACCTACAAAGGAAAGCCTATCAGACTCACAGCAGATCTCTCAGCAGAAACCCTACAAGCCAGAAGAGAGTGGGGGCCAATATTCAACATCCTTAAAGAAAAGAACTTTCAACCCAGAATTTCATATCCAGCCAAACTACACTTCATAAGCAAAGAAAAAAATAAAATCTTTTGTGAACAAGCAAGTACTCAGAGATTTCATCACCACCAGGGCTGCTTTACAAGAACTTCTGAAAGAAGCACTACACATAGAAAGGAACAACCAGTATCAGCCTTTCCAAAAATATACCAAAAGGTAAAGAGCATTAACATAATGAAGAATTTACATCAACTAATAGGCAAAACAGCCAGTTAGCATCAAATGGCAGTATTAAACTTACATATATTATTATTAATCCTAAATTTAAATTGACTAAATCCCCCAATCAAAAGACACAGACAAGCAAATTGGATAAAAAGTCAAAACCCATCTCACATGCAAGGATACACAAAGACTCAAAACAAAGGGATAGAGAAAGATTTACCAACCAAATGGAGAGCAAAAATAAATAAATAAATAAATTAATTAATTAATTTTAAAAAAGCAGGAGTTGCGATTCTCGCCTCTGATAAAATAGACTTTAAAGCAACAAAGATCAAAAGAGGCAAAGAAGGATGTTATATAACAGTAAAAGGATGGATGCAACAAGAAGAGCTAACAATCCTAAATATACACGCACCCAATACAGGAGCACTCAGATACATCAGACAAGTTCTTAATGACTTATAAAGAGAGTTAGACTCCCATTAATAGTGGGAGACTTAAACATCACATTGTCAATATTAGACAGATCAACGAGACAGAAAATTAACAAGGATATCCAGGACTTGAACTCAGACCTGGAACAAGTAAACTTAATAAATATTTATAGAACTCTCCACCCCAAATACACAAGACATTCATTCTTATCAGTACCACATCACACCTACTCTAAAAGTAACTACATAATTGCAAGTAAATCACTCCTCAGTAATTGTACTGCATTTCACAGGTTTAAATGAAATATTGGTTGGCTGCTTCTGTGTTATTTTCCTCCCTTATTCCTTCCTGTCTCCATTGTTAAGCACAATTATTGGCATAAAAGAGGTTTTCAATACCCATTTTTAGACTGCATTCTAGCCTGGGCAATTACTCCCGTTCTCTCTCCCTCTTTCTCTTCCTCTTTCTTTCTCTCTTTCATTCTTTTTTTTTCTTTATTTTTTTATTTTTCTTTTTTTCTCTCAAAAAAATTTATTCATAGTAATGTTTTAAAGCCACATATCCATGTTACTGGAATTTATGTAAAGATTTTGCAAATTAAGCCCAGATACACAGTAGTATGGCACTATAAATGGCGAAGCCCTAATTCAGTAGGACTGATGTCGTTAAACAAAGAGGAGACACCAGTGAAAACACCATGTAAGGGCACAGCAAGAAACCATCTGTAATCCCATGAGAGAGGCTTCACCAAAACCAACCCTGATGACTTGAACTTGGACTTCAAGCCTCTAGAACTATGAAACAAATTCTATTTTTAAAACCCAGTTTGTGATATTTTTGTTACCACAACCAGAGTAGAATAATGCAATCATATTTAAGTAATAAATATATCAAATTGGTAATCTAGCCACATTGGTTAATGCATTTTAAGGATCAAATTCAGACATTTTCTTATGAATCTGAGTATAATCTATTCCTTAAATCCATTGAAGAACCTAGATTATTTGAAAATAATTTTTATTATTTTTGAGATGCTCTTAAAATCTATAACATCATAACGTGATATAAAATATGTGCATCTTAAGCACACATCCTTTCTAGTGGTTTGACTTAAACGATAGTTATTAATGCTATG
The DNA here is from genome assembly GCA_028533165.1 of Leontopithecus rosalia. Classification (NCBI taxonomy): domain Eukaryota; kingdom Metazoa; phylum Chordata; class Mammalia; order Primates; family Cebidae; genus Leontopithecus; species Leontopithecus rosalia. Next base: position 163,659,129 of record CM052648.1, on the reverse strand, counting down.
ACAAAAACAGACTTGGAATTTATTTACATAACCATAAGTTTTAAGTAAAATATAAACATTTGATTTAATCTTATCAAGATTAATATATGCCTTACCTAACCTTAACAGTTAAAGATTTGAGAAACCTATACAAACTATCTTGGCAATAAAATAAAATATGAATATTCGATTGAATATATTATAAATATAGATTTTAGGGAAAAAGAGAAAGGAACATGACACTTGAAATGGTTTCCCTTTGATTCTTAAAAAAAAAAAATCAATCAACACACAAAAATCCATTAACCTTTAGAACACTCTGTAAGGCTACTTGGGACATCAAGTATAACATGTAATTCCCAGAAGTGCCTTATAACATATTTTCTGAGCATTCAATTGAATAAATGAGAAGAAATAACAACTAACAATATTCTGATAAGCTGTCAATAGGAAAAAAATCATTTGAAACATTACTGTTAAATGTCAAATTTTAAATGAAAAATAATTATCATGAGTAAGATCCACAAAAGCAGCTTTCATTATAATAAGGTATATTTTTTCTTGTGTCATATAAATTTTAGAGAAAAATATAAATAATAGACTTTTGCTAATTTAGGAAAGTTGTTAACATGTAAGAGATTTGGAGGTCAGAACCTGCAGAAGTATTTGCTTATTGGGGTTTGGTGATTATTTTTTTTTAAAGGTAGATGTTGTAGAAAGAGTAGGGGGCTTAAGTGACAAAAAATGATTTAAATATCATTTGAAAGTTCAGTTACACCATAATATGCAACAGGAAATTGTCTAGGATTCAAATAACATTCTGAATCACAGACTACCATAGGCCAATACATGGCATCAGTTACCTAGAAGTTGGTCAGGCAAGAACAACTGTTTCACAGTAGAGTATTGTCAGGCATTTCTTTCAGCAAGAACCCTGGGGCAGCAGCTCCTAAAGTAGTCTCTTGGACAGTTGGGAGCTAGTCTCTCCTCAGGGAACAGGCCAGGTGTGAGTAGAGGAGATGCCCATTGGGCATGTGTGGGAACTGCCCTCACATAAAATCCTCTGGATTGAAATCTTTGTTTCCAATAGCAATAAATAGCACCTTTAACATTTCTTTGTACAATACCCATTTCGCCTTCCCACTATAACAGTTATGTCTTCAGAGGTATCCAATGCTATAGTATCCTCACTGGGATACTATTCATAGTTGTTCATAGATTAGAAGACATTTTTCCATTATTATTCATTATTCCATTTTTATTATTCCATTATTATTCATAGTTGTTCATAGAAGACATTTTTCCATTAGGAGTCATTTATTTGTTATAAGTAAATTGCCTAAATGATAATTGAATTTCAGTCATCAGATTACCATAGTTACAGAACTGAACATTATTTCCCAAAAATGTACATCCCATACAACAGAGAAAATTATTTTTTTAATCTGTGTATTTGTGTACACCATGTTCTTCATTTAGGGCAACAAAAATTGCAAAATATAAATTCTTGAATTATTTATATATTTATATGTAACAAAATCATTTTAAATTTTATCCACAAAGCAAAGGTAATTTTCAAAAGAAGCTGCAAGTTTCCATTCTAGGTCAGAAATGTAAATCTATAAAATATAAAACTTTTGTAGTATGATAGAAAATTTAGAGAACTAAAATAATTCAAGTAATAAACACTAGAGATTTGTAGACTGTGAACTTGAGAGATGATTTATGGCAACTGGTGGAAGAAATGTCTAAGCTGCAAAGTGTTCAAGAATGACTTGGGTGCTGTTAAAAGCATTCAGTTTTATGTAATCACAAATAAATGATTTGGAATTGGAACTTACATTTAAAAGGGGAACAGAACATAAAAATTTGGAAACTTTGCTGTCTGATGATATGACAGAAAAGAAAAGCCAGTTTTTAGAGAAGAAATTAAAGCCTGCTACAGAAATTTACGTAAGTAATGGGGAGACAAAATGTTAATTACCAAGACAATGAAGAAAATGTCTCCAGGGCATGTCAAGTGTCTTTATGGTAGCTTCTCCCAACAAAGGCCTGGAGACCATCAAAGGCCTGGAGACCTAGGAGGGAAAAATGGCTTCAGGGGTCAGGCCCAGGGCCTTGCTGCTTCATAAAACCTCAGGATTTGGTGCCCTGCATTTGAGCTGTGGCTAAAAGGGGTCAACTGAAAGCTCAGGCACTTGCTTCAGAGGGTGCAAGCCCTAAGTTTTAGCAGCTTTCATGTGGTGTTGAGCCTGCATGTGCACAAATGTCAAGAATTGAAATTTCAGAACCTCCACCTAGATTTCCAAGGAGGTATGGAAACACCTAGATGTCCAGGCAAAATTTTGTTGCAAGGGTGGCATCTTCATAGAATACCTCTGCTAGGGCAGTGTGGAAGGGAAATATGAGATGAGAGCCCCCACATAGAGTCTTCACTAGGGCACTACCTATGGAGCTATAAGAAGAGGGCCACCATCTTTCAGACCACAAAATGGTAGATTCAACAGCTTTCACAGTGTACCTGGAAAATCTGCAGACCCTCAAGGCGAGCCAGTGAAAGCAATCAGAAGGGAGCTATACCTTGCACAGTCACAAGGGCAAAGTTGCCCAAGACCATGGGAACCCACCTCTTGCATCAGCATGACCTGGATGTGAGACATGGAGTCAAAGAAGATCATTTTGGAGCTGTAAGGTTTCACTGCCTGCTGAATTTCAAATTTTCATGGAGCCTGTAGATGCTTCATTTTGGCTAATTTCTCCCATTTTGTATGTGTTTATTTACCCAGTGCCTGGATAACCATTTTGATTTTACACGCTTATAGGCAGAAAGGACTTGCCTTATCTCAGATGAGACTTTGGACTGTGGACTTTTAATTTTATGCTGAAATCAGTTAAGACTTTGGAGAACTGTTGGGAAGGCATGGTTGCTTTTGAAACGTGAAGACATGAGATTTGGGAAGAGCCAGGGGTAGAATAATATGATTTGGCTATGTCTCCTCCCAAATCTCACTTTGAATTGTCATAATCCCCACATATCAAGGGCAGGCCCAGATGAATATAACTGAATCATGGGAGTGGTTTCCCCCATACTGTTCTCTCCTGGTAGCAAATAAGTTTCACCAGGCCTGATGCTTTTATAAATGGAAGTTCCCCTACATAAGCTTTCTTGCCTGCTACCATGTAAGAGTTTGTTTCTCATTTCTCTTCCACCATGATTGTGAGGCCTACCCAGCTATGTGGAACTATGAGTCAACTAAACCTCTTTCCTTTATAAATTACCCAATCTTGGGCATCTCTTTATTAGCAGTATGTAAACAAACTAATACAACAGGCTTTTTTTCCCCTTTATTTTATATGTTTCCGAAAGATAAATATTGATTTTCAAAGAATTTTTTTTAATTACTTTTAAAGTTTCTTTTAAAATTTAAAAAGATTTTCTTTTTACTTTTTGTTTTAAAGACTCATTTAAAATGACTTTATAATATCACCACAGGGACAATAATATTAACATAACAGAGATAGACTATTCTTCCACTTTGTGAATAATGGAGAGATCAAAGTCATTCATACCTGAATTTCCATTCCAAAGTTATGCAACATTATAAAACAAACTAAACACTGAGATTACTTGTCTTATTATCTTGTTTAAGTAAAAGGTTATTACTTATTGTGATTTGAATTTTAACAATTAGACTTATTCTCTGAATGCATCAAAATAAATAATTTCTATAATTAACACAATTATACTATTTCTATAGCTAATGTGGAAAATATGCCTCTATCTTCAGTTAGATTCATAATAATTTCATTAACCCCTACTTCAATACATCCAGGTTAATAAATCAAAATACCATTAACTGGGTAGCTTATAAACAACAGAAATTCATTTCTTTCAGTTCTAGATACTGAGAAGTTCAAGATCAAAATACTGGCAGATTCATTGTCAGGCAAAGACTCAATTTCATATAGATAGCCCCTTCTTGCTGAATTCTTACATAGTGAAAAAGGCAACGCAGATCCCTGGTGACACTTTCATAGGGCCAGTAATCCCCTTCATGACGGCTTTACCCAAAAACCTTACTTCAGATCACCTTTCAAAGACGTCACCTTCTAATTACACTGATGCCTGAGATTAGGTTTCCTCATGTAAATTTGGGGGTGGGGGTGGGATATAAACTTTCAAATTGTATCAAGCCTCTCCTTGTTTTTTTAGTACCTCAGAAACCAGTAACATTAAGGCACACTTTCTATAGCTGTAGAATCTCCATTATGATATTATTTTGACAATGGTAACTTGATCTAATGTGTATGTATGTGTGTGTGTGTATGTATTTTACATTTACTTTTGTCAAAGTTCTTTCATCCATTTATTATCACAGCTAAGAATCAGGACTCTCTAAAAACTACATACATAGGAAGTCTATACATGATGTACTTAGAGTTGTTAGAGACTCTCAAAACCTCTATTGTACATTTAAATCTCTTTCTTTTTGCTCTGGGACCACAGAAAACTACATGCATTTGCTCTCTAGACTTGATTAACTTCTTCACATTGCTCTAGAATAGCCTGGCTTTTCTCTTTACATTGGCCCTCTCAATAGAGCTTGGCTTATCTCAAGACCCATATGCTTCATTGAGTCTTTTCTCAAGACTTTCATTTGTACTTCAAATCATCTGCATAAAATAGCTTTAGCATATTTACCTTATATTTCTACTTAACTGCCTCATATGTCTATTTGTTACTCCTTGTCTACATTGCAATTTGTTTTTGAAAAGATACTTAATTCTCCTTTTAATTTCCCAGCGTGTCCTCTTTCTGGACATCATAGTGATGGAGTTCTGTGAAGGATTTCTTCTTACATCTGTGTAAAATACTGTGACCTCCATTTTAAGTTATGCTGATAAAAAGTTATTCATCCCTTGAAACTTCCGTATAGAACTTCTATTTATACAATACAGTAGGAACTTATCTGTTCTCTCCTTGTAAATTTTTTAAACAGAAAATATGTAAAATAATTTAAAATGTTTTTTGATAAGTAATGGACTACATGAGATTTTTAGCATACATTGTCACGTGGATGTGAATTTGTAACTATAATTAAGAGTTATATTAATATAGTGAAAAGAAATAGAATATATAATTTTGCTAACAAATTCATATAAATTATAAACATGTGTTTTCTGACATAAAAACAAATCCTATTTAATAATTATTAATGATGCTAATGCATTCTATTACTATTTTGAAAATTTATTTCAGTATTGATATGTCAGCTTTCCAGTTTATATTTTAAAATAAAGCAATTAAATATAAATTAAATTATTTACATATTTACAAATATAAAATTATAAAATATGACATTTAAGATTATTTGAATACTCATTGAAATTCTAATTTTTCATAAAGATACATTATAATTACAAGCAGCAGTAAGAAATATCTTCTTATTAAACATCTAGAAGATCATATTTCACTATAACAAAGGTTACAAGCTACCCACAAAATGTGTGCTACAACTTAAATAATGCAGATTTTTTATTTAGGAGAATCATACCGGAAGAGTTTATTTATCATTTCCCTGCCCACAGATTGTTTTATCATAAAAAATACATTTGTCTGGGGCAGGTGAGATGGCTCATGCCCGTAATCCCAGCACTTTGGGAGGCCAAGGTGGGTGGATTACCTGAGGTTAAGAGTTCGAGATCAGCCTGGCCAACATGGTAGACCCCTGTCTGTACTAAAAATATAAAAATTAACGAGAAGTGGTGGCATGAACCTGTAGTTTCAGCTACTGCAGAGGCTGAGGCAGAAGAATCACTTGAACCAAGGAGGCAGTATTGTGGTGAGCTGAGATGGCGCCACTGCACTTCAGCCTGGGCGACAGAGTGAGACTCTGTCTCAAAAAGAAAAAAAATGACATTTGTCATTATCATTAGTATGTTTGTCTTATGTATTAGTCTATTTTCATACTGCTATGAAGAAATACCCAAGACTAAGTACATTACAAAGACAAACAGCTTTAACTGGCTCACAGTTTCACATAATTGGGGAGGCCTCACAGTCATGGCAGAAGTTGAAGAAGGAGAAAAGGCATGTCTTACATGGTGGCAGGTAAAAAAGCATGTGCAGGGGAACTGCCCTTTTATAAAACTATCACTTCTCATGAGACATATTCACTATCATAAGAGTAGCATGGGAAATATCTTCCCCCATTATTCAATTACCTCCCCCTGGGTCCCTCCCTTGAAACATGGGGATTATGGGAGCTACAATTCAAGATAAGATTTGGGTGGGTACACAGCTAAACCACATCTTTCCACCCTGGCTTCTCCCAAATCTTAAGTCCTCACATTTCAAAACCAATCATGCCTTCCCAATAGTCCCCCAAAGCCTTAACTCATTTCAGTATGAGTTGGACTAAAAAGTCCAAGTCCAATAGTAATCCTAAATTTAAATGGATTAAATGCCCCAATCAAAGACACAGAAAGGCAAATTGAATAAAAAGTCAAAACCCATCAGTACACTGTATCCAGATCCATCTCATAAGCAAGGACACACAAAGGCTCAAAACAAAGGGTTGATGGAAGACTCACCAATCAAATGTAGAGCAAAAACAAACAAATAAAAAAACAGCTTTCGTCTCTAACAAAATAGACTTTAATAGTAACAAAGACTACAAGAAACAAAGAAGGACATTACATAATGGTAAAAGGATCAATGCAACAACAGGAGTCAATGATCATAAATATATATGCACCCAGTATAGGAACATCCAGATATATAAGACACATTCTTAATGACTTATAAAGAGACTTGGAATCCCGTACAATAATAGCATGAGACTTTGACATCACATTGTTAATATTCGACGGATCAACATGATAGAAAATTAACAGAGACATCTATGATTTGAACTCAGACCTGGAACAAGTAAACTCAGTGAATATTTATAGAATTCCTCACCCCATGTCTACAGAACATACATTTTTCTCAGTATCACATTACACCTATTTTGAAAGTGGCCATATAATTGGAAGTAAATCACTCTTCAGCATTTGCATAGCATCTCACAGACTTAAATGAAATATTGGCTGGCTATTTGTTTGTTATTTTCTTCCCTATTCCTTCCTGTCTCTGCTGTTAAGCACAATTATCGGCATAAAAGAGGTTTTTAATACCTATTTTTAGAATGTATTCCAGCCTCGGCAATAGAACAAGAATCCTGTTCTCTCTCCCCTTTCTTTCTCTTTTTTTTTTAAAAATAATAATAATAATAAAAGAAAGAAAAAGTCCAAGTCCAAAGTCTCATCTGAGACAAAGCAAATGCCTTCCACTGATAAGCCTGTAAAATCAAAGCAAGTTAGTTAACGTCTTAGATACAATGTGAGTACAGGAATTGGATAAACACATCCATTCTGAATGGAAGTAACTGGCTAAAATGAAGGAGGCAAAGGCCCTATGCAAGTCTGAAATCCAGCAGGGCAGTCAAATCTTAAAGCTTTGTAATGATCTCTTTTGATTCCATGTCTCACATCCATCCAATATTAACTCTAAGTAGATTGTGAAAAGTTAAGAATAATTAATATAATCTCTAGATCAATTATACATGCAAAATACCCTACCTAATATCTATAACAATAAGGTCAATCAATAAAATGGAATTTTAAAGTTAGACCCTTTAGAAAATTATATGATAATACATCTTAACCTATTTTAGAATTCTTATTTATTAACCACCTAACGGTTGGCACTTGTATAACACTTATAAAACAAAACTTTTCATAGAAAACACTGGATGAAAATAATGACAATGGTTATTAAGTATATGGTTTCATATTTACTCAATTTTGAAATTTTAAAATTGTATATATACTAATTTGGGTATTATTACTATTCATACATTGTTTTATAACTTCCATTGAGGTCTTGAAGACTTTCAGTTATTCAGTCCTTATCTTTTTTTCTCTCTCACACAAATATATATGTATATAGAATTCAGGCTTCTGATTTTGTCATTGCTTTTTCCAATGTTACTGCATTTCTTTCTCAAATTTCACTTGATTATATTAGTCCATTATCATGTTGCAATAAATACCTGAGACTGGGTCATTATAAAGAGATTTAATTGGCTCACAGTTCCATAGGCCATATAGGAAGTATGATGCTGGCATCTGTTTGGCTTCTGGGGAGGCCTCGGGAAATTTAAAGTCATGGCAGAAGGCAAAGGGGCATCCAGCACTTCACATGGCCAGAACAGGAGCAAAGAGAGACAGTGAATGGAGGGAGGTCCCACACACTTTTAAACCTTCGGATCTCATAGGAATGCACTCATTATCATGAGAATAGTGACAAAGGGATGGTGCTTAACCATTCATAAGAAAGCTGCCCCCATGATCCACTGTTCTCCCACCAACTTTGGGCATTGCATTTCAACATGAGATTTAGGGAAACAAACATTCACACTGTATCATCAGTACTACACTTTGTGCTCAAAAGATTGGCTTGAAAAACATATTAGAGAACCCTTAGAAAAAGTACTGTTTTATATAATCTGACCTAGGTCATAGGAAAGATAAATTATGGTACTGAGAACAGAATCTTGCTAATGTAAATAGCTTGTTTAAAATCTACTCATCAATGTTACTTTCTAAATTAAAGATTTAGCCTTACAAAGTGGAGGGATATTGGATGTATAAAGGAGTAACTTGAATTAAAATTTTCATCAATTCAATTCTTTTTTGTATGTTTGTAATGTGATGATTTTTACATTAACGAAATAAAATTGAGACTGGGTCAGGTTATGCAATAAACATTTATCTGGGTGGATGACTGAGAAACAACTGAGAAGTAGAGTAGTTGAAGGCCCTCAACTGAAAGAATATATAGAACATTTGATAATATGGTCCAGAAAAAATACTCAAAATTATCTATCTCTAAAGAGACTATTAAGACAAGCTAGTATATTATTGCTTTGAGTCTTATTCATTCATTCATTCATTTTCTATAGCACAATGTATTTTAAATCAGGAATCTGGTCTGGAAATGTGCTGAAATGAAGGAGGAATTGTTGAAATCATGAAGAAGTGACTCTCATTTGCAGGTTTGAAAGTGGAAAAAAATGAAGATAGGTTGTGTTATAGTCATTACTACAAATATTAACCATATTCTTTTTTTGAGATGTGCTATCTAGAATGTACCATGCATATTTATCCACAATAAAGAGCAATCATATCCATGGTCTGCCCCAAGGGATTTGAGAAGAATGATAAATAGCCAAGAAATTTTCAAAAACTTTATATGTAAACATAGTAAAATATAATTATCCAAGAGAAACTAATGTCTAGACATTTTAAACTCCATCTCAAAAAAATATATATATACAAACTTTTCATTTTTCTCTAATATGCTGTTATTAGTCTGTGTTGTCTCAAGTGTGTGTTTCATGCTTCCTATCACAGAAACCAAGATTAAGATCTGTAATTGTTTCTGTTTTGATACAGGGTCTTGCCCTGTCACCCAGGCTGGAGTGCAATGGGCTGCGATCTTGGCTCACTGCAACCTCTGTCTCCTAGGCTCAAGCAATTCTTCTGTCTCAGCCTCCCGAGTAGCTGGGATTACAGGCTCCTGCCACCATGCCTGGCTATTTTTTGTATTTTTAGTAGAGATGAGATTTCATCATGTTGGCCAGGATAGTCTCAAACTTCTGACCTTAGGTAATACCCACTCCCCCAGTCTCAGCCTCTCAAAGTTGTAGGATTACAGGTGTGAGCCACTGAGTCCGGCCAAGATCTATAATTCTTTGCTGTCTGCTTTGATCAGAGAATAAAAACATGACCTAATCAGGGCCAGACAATGTTTCTCCAGAGTTAAGTGAGGCAAGAGGAAAGAGGTACAAGCAGCATTAATTATATCGTGAAGTTAGGGTGGTGTTATATTGGCCGGTTGTTTTCTGCTTCGTGCCCTTTCATTCCACCAAGTTTCCATGGTTTCTGCTCATTTCACAAGCCTGATAATCTAACTTATTTTGTGTTCTAATAAAGGCTATTTCTGCTTAAGATAGCTGTAGCAAACTTATTTCTTACAATCAAAAACTTTGACAATACAAAAAGAAACCTCTATTTTATAAATAAATATTGAGTTTTGGCTTTTCCACAAAACTTCTGAATTGTAAGACGGTGTATATGACATTCACTTTTTTACAAAAACTATTACTGTTTATAAATCATTGGAACTCAGCTTTTTCCACTGAGTTATTTTTCAGTTTCTGTTTTGTGAAACAGAGAAACACAAATGTTAGTTCTAAGATCAAAATATATGTAGCCGATGCCTTTTAGCACAAGGCCTAATGTAGCACAGATATAGATGTAGACATTTGTTAATGTCCTCAGTGCCAATTGATACTTACTGTCAAGGCCAAAATGATAGAATAGTGAAGACCATATAGAAGGAGAAACCTCCTAAACCATTTCTACACCACAGAATTCTTTCCAATTTCAGCTCAGTTCAAACCCACATATAGCAAGTGTTACTACTGCAGAGGAATATACTTCATATTTGCTCTTAATTATAAGAGATTTATTCCTAGAGATTACCTCCTAACTCTATTTGATAATCTCTTAAAACAATGTTATATTGAACTCTACAGTTTAGCTGCAAATGTATCATTTTTCTGTCTAGCATCAATAAATCAGACACAGGTCATTCTAAAAGGGTATATAAATAATTAAATGATAGTTTGATTAAAAGCACTAGAAAATGATGCATGAATATAGGCTATGATACCAATAATCTAATTGTAGGAAAGAGCAATAAGCAAACAACATTGCATCCATCTAAACTCACAGAATGAAAGAGCTGAGATGGCAACTATATTCAATTTGAAACTAAATTCAACACTCATTAGGCTGAATACAGTCAACATTTTAACTATGGATGAAAAAAATAAATCAATGAAATTTTACAAAGACATTTTCCAACTAATGCCATACTAGGCAAAGCTATGCCCATCTTGATATTTCCTTATCTAGATTTGTTTACTAAAGAGGAGGCTAAAAGTTAATGTATGATGGTAAATAATGAGTGTAAGCTTGATTGGACTGAAGGATGTTAAGTATTGTTTCTGTGTGTCTGTAAGCGTGTTGCCAAAGGAGATTAACATTTGAGTCAGTGGACTGGGAGAGGCAGACCCACTCTCAATCTGGGCGAGCATCATCTAATCAGCTGCCAGCACAGGTAGAATAAAGCAGGCAGAACATGGAAAAGCAGACTTATTGAGTCTTCCAGCCTTCATTTCTCCCATGCTGAATGCTTCCTGCCCTTTAACATCAGACTCCAAGTTCTTCAGCTTTTGGAATCCTGGACTTACACCTGTGATTTGCAAGGGGTTCTTGGGCCTTCACCCACAGACTGAAAGCTGCACTGCTGGCTTCCCTACTTTTGAGGTTTTGGGACTCGGACTGGCTTCCTTGTACCTCAGCTTACGGACAACCTATTGTGGTACTTTACCTTATGACTGCATGAGTCAATACTCCTTAACGAAATCTCTTTTATATATACATCTATCCTATTAGTTCTGACCCTCTAGAGAACCCTGACAAATATACCTAGTGTTACTCTTTGTCAGTTGTTTTTCTCTTGAGAATCTCTAACATTTTCCTCTTTCTTTTTGTTATGTTGAGTAATTTTGGATCTTGCCCTAGATATTGTGAATATTATGTTGTGATTACTCTGAATTCAGCATTAGCTTTGAAAATTACAGTTTTTATTATTAAACCATAAATAAATGGGGATAAAGCTGCAAACTCTGTCTCTTGAGTGGTATATCAAAACTTTCTACAGACTTCTTATGTTTAGCAGGGTTGATTGAAGAATGTGTGATTCAGTGTTCCATCAGGGATTTGCTTGTGATAGTCCTTGAAATCTATGCATGGCTTTGAAAGCAGGGAGAAGTGAGAATGAGGACATCAAAGTAAATACATAGTCTTGGCAGATGAAGATGAGAAAATATTACTAATAAGTGCTAGGAAAGAGAAACAAACTTCAATGGAGGCATATAATATATAGAACCTAAAGTCGGAAAGATTATTATATTATTATGATTATAAATTTTCCATTTCCATTTTTGTATTCAAGGATTATTAATTTTTTTAAAATGCCATTCACGATTGATATAAAAGATTTGATTCCTGTAAATTAGCTCAAACTGTTAAGTATAGAAGATAAATGGAGAAAGTAAGATCATCCCAAAGCAAAGTTCCAAGACTCAGAAAGCTTTGGTTGAGATCATAGAGGCTGAGTCTTACAGATTTCACACTGCTAACAGTTAATGGCATATCTTGTCCTGATTGCCTCCCCTAAAAAAACCTAAGTTGGAAAAACCAAAATAGTTTTTCCTTAGTACATGAGATAACCCATAGATCTTTCTGACTTAAAAATACTTTAAAAGATTAAACAAAAAATAAAAAGCCCTGAGTGCTAAAACAAGCAAACAGATTAAAACACAGGCAAAACCCCGTACCTTCTATTTTTAAGTAAATTTGTATTCACTGGCTGCAGTTTAAAGGGAAAAAACAACAACCAATTTGAAAGTCATGGATTTAGAGGAAGGTCTTGAGAAACTTACTATAGGGCAGGTTAGATATATTTGACAAGGATGTTTAGGCTGTGGTGAGATTCAGCAGTCAGTCCTGACCAGATCTTAGAGTGTTCTTGTGAGACACCACAAAAATCAGAAGGAATAAAAGCCTCTTTTTTTTTTTTTTTGAGACGGAGTTTCGCTCTTGTTACCCAGGCTGGAGTGCAATGGCGTGATCTCGGCTCACTGCAACCTCCGCCTCCTGGGTTCAGGCAATTCTCCTGCCTCAGCCTCCTGAGTAGCTGGGATTACAGGCATGCGCCACCATGCCCAGCTAATTTTTTATATTTTGAGTAGAGACGGGGTTTCACCATGTTGACCAGGATGGTCTCGATCTCTTGACCTCGTGATCCACCCACCTCGGCCTCCCAAAGTGCTGGGATAAAGCCTCTTAACATAATTATTTGGAGAATAGCCCAACTTCCCCAATTGGAGAATAGCCCATACTTCGACAGAAGCTAAAGGCACATAGACTATTCTGTTCTACATAAGAAACATTAGTTTTATGTTTCCACGTGACTTTAAATGGACACACAGCACAAGGTAAATTTGTATGGTTTTTAAGATTAAAGTAATTTATAAACTTAAGAAGCCAAAAACAAATAAATAAAGGTGGACAAAGAATATTCTTCAACTTTTCTTCATTGCACAGGAAATCCCCTTATAAAAACATATTGCCTTTGCCATGTGAAAATCTGGTGTTTAGTTCCCTAGATTTTTTTATAAGGGCTTTTTTCTGAGCTTCATCAAACTGATTAACCTTGAGCTCCTTACCACTGTCAAATGTTTTTCTCTCTTGAGGCTTATTTTTGTCTTTATCAGCCTTACTCTTTAACTTTTTATGATGTATGGCCATAAGAGAGTCTGATCTTTTTAGTTCATTGATTGAAAATACCTGCTCAGCCAGTCTCTTATCTCTTCCTGATAATGTACCTTCTTCAGCTTTCTTACTGGATGACTTCCTTGATTCTTGTGTTTCCTTAGCTTTCCTTTCCCTATCAGCTGGAGTATCTGTCCAGATTGATGGATCTCAAGGTTTGTCATCAGCTCATCTCTTAAAAGTCCTTGGCCCAAGACCAAAGTCTTTCATTTCTGGAGGAAGTTCAGTCATCCATGACTCTCTTACAGTGGGTTTAGAAGAATCATCATCTCCTTGGTCAGTTTTTCTTTCATTCTCTGGGATCTTTTTGCAAATTCTGTCTTTACATTATAGTTAACTGGTCCTTCTGTGGGCATTGGTCCAACAATGTCCTCATCTTCACTGCTGTCTGTTTCCTGTTGCCCTGGATCATCTCTGCTCGTTACTTTTCTGTGTAGATTTAATGAAACCAGGTGGCAATGCAGGACCTATTATAGGCCTTGGAGGAGAATCATCCTGCTTTTAAAATCCAGGAGGAAGGGCTGGTCCAAAAAACCCATCATCATCTTCATCGTTGTCATCATCCTGATTTTTCCTGTTTTCTTTCAGTTGGACCAGTGTCATCTTCCTCACATTCTTCATTCCTTTGTTGTACAAAGAACTACTGTCTTTATTGTTGTCTGATGAATATGAACTATACTTTTATAATTAGTAATTAGAGCTGGTCCTGCAATGGGGCTTGGGTCCCGCTCCTCATCCTCTGCTGTTTCTGAGACCTTGAAGCCAAGCAGCCAGGGCCACTCCAATCAGGTCCCTTGCCATCCAAGGTGGTAGGCACTGCTCACAGATACGAGTCTATCCATGCATGTCCTTCTTAATGGTTTATAATTAATATTATGCATTAGCACAGTACAACCCCTGCACACATTATATTTAACATTATATATATTTAAAAGGTGTTTGCTTGAATCAATTATTTATTGATTGGCACACTAATAATCACAGTCTCTAAAACAATACACAATATCTTCATGTCATACAAAATTAACATCTCATTCATGAGTCTTTGGGTCAGATGGAGAATTTGCTGATTTCAGCTAGACTTACAGTGCTCACTCTGTGGTCTGTGGTCACCTGAAGCTCAAATAGGTAGTTCTTCTGATTTTACCTGGTTTCTCCCTTTGAATGTTTTCAGAAGATTTGGGTTTGAAAATCTGACTGATTGACTCATGTTTATGTGATTATGTCCATGGTGAAGGCAAAGGACCAAGACAGCACAATTGTATAAGATCCCTGGAAGCCTAAGTTTAGAACTGCCATCCTATCACTTCCTTTTTATTCTATTGGCCAAAGTGAGCCATAGACCACTTATATGCCAGGCCTGAGAAAACAAATTCTATGCCTTGAATGAAGGGGCCACCAAGTTATACTATAAAAAGCATGAAAACAAGGATGGTAAAGGAAAGGGACAATTTTTATAATCAATTCATTGTAGTGTTCAAAGTGTTTGTTTTCTGAGATCATAGAAATTGATCTAAGATATGATTTGGAGACTGTCAGGTGGAGGTGATTACAGGGATGTTGTTATGCAGAGGAAGAAAATCAGGTTTCGTTCTATAGTCATGAGAGCATTAAAGAGAAAATGGAGAATAAAACGCCTAGGTGCCAGAACAATAAAAAGGTTTTTAAGAAAAATTTAAAGAGCAAAGATAAAATCAGAGGGGAAATATCTGCAAAAATAATTTAAAAATACCACTAAGCTTAATACATAAATTGTCAATACCAAGTATTAAGAAAAACTCAAAGCCAATGAGAAAATGAGAAGTACCTGCAATAAAATAATCACAATGAAAGAGAAAATAAAGAAATGACAGATTATCACATTATAATCATTCTCAAAAAATTTGGAATATAAAATTTAAAAGATGATGATGATGATGATAATCCAAATCATTAGAGTAATAATATTAGAAATTTCAGCTAACAAACTTTCTGAGGTAGAAATTTGGTAATATATTATTAACTGCCATAAAAGTGATACGTTTGACTTAGTAACTATCTGTCTCACTAACCTGAATATAGCAATAGATGCTTAATACAAGAAATAGAAAGTTGGGAGGCAAGAAATGAAGAAAGGGAGAGATAATAGAGTTGACATTCAGTTCATGGTATGGGGAGTCTCGTTAAGGTAACATCATCTTTACTTAACATAACTTTACTAAGACTTTTCAAGATAGCAACAATATGCACATTTTCATATTGTGCTTCACCTCTATTAGATGTGGGAGACTGCATTTGGTGATTCATTTAACTTTTAATTATCCAGGAATGTATCTACATAGTTTTGGCCATTGCTTTATCTGTTGTTTTTGGGAAAACCCTCCAAAGAGAAGTTGGGCGGAAGAAAAATCTTAATACCAGTGGCTTTTCATTTTGATTAATTTTACTTAAATCAACTTGTTAACAGTGAAATGTTAATAAATATAACGAACAGACATTTGACTATGAAATAGCCAAAACAGGTCAATATTGTTTACATATTAACACAATAAAATTTATGTTTTTAATGAAAAATATAAAAATAATTCAAAACCAAAACATGATTCTCTCTCTACAGTTTACCTGTGGCATGTGGCATTTCCCATATGTTGCTATGAATCATGAAATCTGAGGGACTGTGTTAACTTCTCTTCCTGAGTTCCCAAGGGGCCATGGTTTCAAAGCCAAAAACTTCCCAGTAACATGCCCCACCTGCCTTCTTTCACATCTCCATCCGGGAGCTTAGAGGTCTTTGTTTAACTTTCATGTGTTTGGGAAGATAGACTGCCTGGGTGAGCTCCCTATATCTAGAAAGCCCCCCAAAAGCTATGGGAGGACTGTGGGCCAAAGAACAAATCAGATGTCAGAAATCAAAGATCAATCACTCCAGCAGAAGTTTAAAGGAACTCCTTTCATAGGTCAAAAAACTTGAATGGGGTGGAAAGAACTCCCAGATTAAAAGTCCCCTTCTCTCTCATCAGTGGGGACTCCATCTCCAGATCCCCTCCCAGGATGGCATGGGAGCTCGCTCTATCTCTTTTTCTCTCTCTGCCCAAATAAATCACTTTCTGCAAAGCTCTTGTGGTCTGATATTTACTTGAATGAGTTCACTGCGATGCCAAGATACCCTCCTCATTCTTGGATGAGTGAGAGATCAAGGGCCTGGAAGAACACATCCTACTGGGGAGCAACCTGAGCCCATCATCCACAATTCAGTCACAAAATCCACCTCAAAACCCCAAATCTTTCATTCTTACTGAAGGAATATGAACTCTCTACAAAGAAAACTATTGGCTGTGTTGTGGCAAGTAGAAGTATAGTAATTTCCCCTTGGTCTTTGTAGAATGTATTGTGCAACAAATTATTTTCAAACATCGTTGTTCTTGTTGGAAATGGTGAACACAAAGTAGTCTTACTTCCACCAGGTCCTGTGAACCACCTAGCATGAGAAATAGCATGCCCTTTCACTCTGAAGCTAGAGAAGGAACACAATAAGCAACTGAAATTGTTAAGGCTAACCTACAAAAATGTCATGGCCAGAGTGTATATTTCAAAAAAATGGTGTATAGTTTTTAAACATTAAAAAAGAAAGCAGTGCTTGCTTTTCCTCCTGCTGTGCCAGTGATATTTTCATTCTAGTTTCCATAACCCAATTTGTAAAATCTTACTGAGAACTCTTCCCTGAATATATTCAAGACTTTTAAATCTAAATATTTTTAGATTATTTGAGCAAAGGTAGATTTGGTAGACTAATTTTCACTTTTCTGATTGCTGGCATTCTCTTCTTTCCTAGTCTTATTTCTCTAAACTAATGAAATTTCTTCTAGTTCCAAAACATTTCTCCCATGTGGAAGTGAGTCTTTCCTTCTGTAGAGAATTAATGTGGAGCAAATGTTTCACCCTATTGTTTACTCATTTAGCCCTGCATCCATAGCCTTTGAATTCAAAAATTGTTGCTAAAATGTGTGAACTAAGAAAATCTGATACAGGTCTCAGTTAATTTAGAAAGCTTATTTTGCCAAGGTTGAGGATGAACACCTGTCAGACAACATCCGGAAGTTATCACAACATGTGCCCAAGGTGGTCAGAGCACAGTTTGATTTTACACATTTTAGGGAGATATGAGACATCAATCTACATATGTAAGATAAATGTTGGTTCTTTGTGGAAAGAAGAAAAACTCAAAGAAAAGGCAGGAAGACTTAAAGTGGAGAGGGGGCTTCCTGGTCATTGGTAGATAAGACACAAATGGTTGCATTCTGGACTCTTGCTCTGGGATGTTATAAGGGGAGGGAGCACAAAGGAAAGGTGCCACAGACAGTGGGAACTGCAAAAGCATGGAGGTGAAAATGGCCAGGACCTGAGCCATCGTCATGAGGGGTCTGGAGAAAAACACAGCAGGAGGAGCTGAGGCCAAAGAAGGCAGGAAGGGCCAGCTGTGGTGCAGGTGAGAGTTTGGTCTTTTGGATTGTGAGCTAGAGAGGAATGGATGCAGTTAGGCAAGGAATTGAGGATGTGTTGTTGCATAGCTAGAGAGTTCAGATGGAAAACTGAGACCAGCAGAGGGCAGAACGGTGGTTTGAGAAGAAAAGGCGGCTCAGCTGGTCACTGACCAGGAGCTACAGGCAAAGTAAAAATAAAGTTACTAGTGACCTACACAGACCCAGGTCAGAGAGAGGGAGTGCAGAATGACTCCACAACACAGGTTTGAGAAATCCAAATGCAGCATCCTTCAGGGTACCCAAAAGGGTAAACATTTTTATGTGTTTCTGTCAGTTTCACAAAATTATGATGTGATGACTATCCCCCCCAATTTTTTACTTTATATCACACCTTTAACAATGATTGAGTATTGATACTTTTATTATATTTTATATAATATATAAAATATATTATATTTTATTATATTTCACATTTATTTGGCATCCTAGCAATCTTGCTATTTTATAATATAACCTTTTTCTGTTTGCTGGGCCCTGACATATATTAAATTCAGTTACTGCAGTTTATTTACATAACACCACTTCCCTAATAACAAGTTTGAAATGAAATTTACTTGGGTATATCAACTGCGAGTAATTGTATGAACTTTGCTGCTAGCTCTTTAGTCCAGACATCACTACAAAAATATCAGATGTATCTCATGATCAGTGACTAATCACACCACTTCTTTCAAAGACTGTCAGGGATTAATCACTGTGTATCTGTGATTCAGTTCACATAGAAACAGAAAATATGTATTTGTGTTGCCACCTTGTCTCCCAGTGTTAAGCCCAAGTGACATTTTACAAAAATGAATAATCAAAAGAGGTACGAGGTCAACAAAGACGAAGGTGCAGCAAAGCACAGAATAGTGATAACACTAGAAATGAAACTGAATTGATTAGAAGATAGTGGACATGGAAATGTTGATGCTGCTTTTTTAGAGTCACCAGACAGGCAGCCAGAGGAACTTAATGAGGGCAAAGTTACCAGCATAAATGAGAAAAGCGGCTGTGATGAGATGTGCTGGAGTAAGGAACTCTTGAAAACAAACATGACGTTAGAGGAATTGCTGAAGGATTTTTACAATATCAGAAGTGGAAGAGATAAAATGTTGAAAGCCGACTCAAACCTAGAAGGAAGGATGGCAATTCACCAAGACACAAAAAAGACCCTTGTTCCGTATAAAAGGAGAAGGCAATCAATGTTTGAACTACTCTTTATACATTTTTTTAAAACAAAGAAATGGTTTGTCAATGTTGCAAGTGCATTACATGTGCACTAAATAAATATTAGTTTTACTGTCTCTTCATTCCCCTGTATGTATGTTACTGACAATAAGAGACTTTCTAATAGTTTGGCAAGTTTTTTAAAGACCACAGAACTATTAATTTTTTACATTGAATTCTAGTAGCACGTTGGGATTAGCTCACACTCTTAATTTTACAATCCACAGTGAAGACTGTCCATCCTTCTTAAATAATTCAGAAATACAGCAGTACAATAAATATAGAAACAATACCTTATTGTATTTACTGTTATTTATCATACTATTATTTTTTACAGTTGATCTCCAAATTACTTCTCTTTTTCTTTATTTAAAGAGCATACTCACTTCTTCCAACTTCTATTTATAATATAGTATTTAAAATTATCAAGCAGGCTAAGGAAATACCATATACATTTTTGTTTGTTCAATGTTCAGAATATTTTCTTCATCTACCCATAATAGCAATAACAACATCACTTTCTGAGCTTTCTAGACTGGCCTTTCCTCATCATCAAATTATTTGCTACCCAGTTCTGTTTCCATAGCAATGATTTCTTATCTCTATCATAGAATGCTACAGGAAGTCATATGTTAGCCATATTCTGAGCTCCTTAAGCACCTGTTCCTCTTCTCACTCATCGTGTTTCTCTAGTATGTAGCACAGTGGCAATTTCTCATAGTAACTCCATATATTGTTTTTCCTTTATTAAAAGGGTAACTTTTAGCTGTTTTTTCACTCTGCTAAAATGTACACTTTACTTTTGGGGAGTGGAATTGAGCAATATGTTTTTTTAAGTGCAAGTTCCTGTTGCTGCTTCTGTTTTTGGTCCTTTATCTTATTACAAGTGACAGAAAAAGGAGTGGCTTATAAAAGCATCTATGCTTTTTAGGCAGATGCCAAGAAAACTGGATTAGACGCTATTGACTAATTTAGAAGAAACACATACATTAGTAAATTAGTAATTTTATACCTATGTAAAATCTATTAAATAATATTATTTTAGGCTATTCATGGGTATGTTGGCCAACCCATGACCCATGATTCAAATTTACCATTTCTTGGAATACATAGTTTGCACACTTGCATATAAAAATTAGAAATTGGCCAGGCACGGTGGCTCACGCCTGTAATCCCAGCACTTTGGGAGGCCAAGGAGGGTGGATCACGAGGTCAAGAGATCGAGACCATCCTGGTCAACAAGGTGAAACCCCGTCTCTACTCAAAATACAAAAATTAGCTGGGCATGGTGGCATATGCCTGTAATCCCAGCTACTCAGGAGGCTGAGGCAGGAGAATTGCCTGAACCGAGGAGGCAGATCTTGGGGTGAGCCAAGATCACGCCACTGCACTCCAGCCTGGGTAACAATAGCGAAACTCTGTCTCAAAAAAAAAATTAGAAATTATCATTGGGATCACTAACCACCCTTTACTAATTAAATATTTTTCCCAGAAATGTACTTAATATCTTATAATTTATAGGCTCAAGTAACTTATAGCAAAATTGAAAATGTGCATGGTAGGTATTATATATCATAGATTTCTGGCATTTTTTATGAAACAACTGTATTTGAAGGTTAAACAGAAGTAATATTTTAAAAAGTCAGTTAAGAGGAAAGCAAGTACTTTACTAACTAAATAAAATAAATATCAGTTAAAATGTGGAGGATTTAGGTTTTGAAAAAAAATATAGAGAGCATTGAGCTTAAAACTGAAAAATATTCAGTTTTCTAAACTATGCTCAAAAATTATTTTTTCCCTGTGAATTTAAGTATGTTCCAAATATCACTCATGATGCTCAGATCTGTATTATATACAGATATTTATTGAGAAGATTTGGAGCATGACACAATACAGTATTTCAAAGTAGTTAAGATAATGACGTAATTTTCCCAATTACCTGTTCAGATTAGTTTCCTATGATTTCCATGATAATTTACTACAACATTAATGACTTAAATTGACAGAAATTCATTCCCTCACAAAACTCAGGAAGGCAGAATCTAAAATCAGTTTCACTGGGCCAAAGTCACAATGTGATCAGCATGGCTGCCCTGCTTTGGGAAACTTTAGAGAATGTTTCTAGCCTCCTTCAGTTTCTGATACCTTCCAGCATTCCTTGGCTTGTGATAGCATCACCACAATCACTGTCTTCATGGTACCATTGCCTTCTCCTCTTCTGACTATCATCTCCCTCTGCCTTTCTCTTATAAGGACCCTGTGATTGCACTTAACGGCCACCAGGATGATAATCCAAGATAACTGCCCCAATTTGAAATCCTTAATTTGATCACACATGAAAATTTTTTACTTTTTTAAAATAAAGTGATATTCAGAGGTTCCAGGGATTAGAACAGTCTATCTTTTGAGAGGCATTTATTCATCCTATCATAACACTAAATGCTAATTTTTACAATCGTCAGTGAATCGGTCACCTGCTTCACATTGAAACTTTGTGAATCAATATTTTAAAAATAATTGCTGTGTTACCCTGTGAACTGGCAGATGAATCCAACCACTTTTTAAAAATTATAATTGATTATTCATTAATGTCCAGAGATAACCTAAGACTTTTGGCATTTTTCATTTTGATTAGAAAACCATCTAAAAATCTTTATCAAACCCTATTATCTCTGTAACCTCCATTGTCATTGAATAAAATGAATTGGCTTTATCATAATTGTACAATTCATTGGCTCTAAAACATAAGTGAGTGTGGAAAGACAAAAAGGTTATTTTTAAATGCGTGTAGTCACATTTGGAGGACCATGAACAAATATACATGTTAATTTGATGCTTTTTAAACAGTATTACATTTTTTTCACGTAAGAAATAAAGTTATTTTGATTCTTTTTTTTCTTTGCAACAGTGTCAAATACTTTGTATGCCAATTTATTTACTAGTCCTTTTTGTTATTT
Organism: Leontopithecus rosalia; assembly: GCA_028533165.1. Taxonomy (NCBI): domain Eukaryota; kingdom Metazoa; phylum Chordata; class Mammalia; order Primates; family Cebidae; genus Leontopithecus; species Leontopithecus rosalia. Next base: position 163,636,949 of record CM052648.1, on the reverse strand, counting down.
TGAGACTGCCATCTACAGTAAAATGTTCAAGTTTTCCACTTTGGAAACTCACACACCTACCCCCAAAACATTGTTTTCATATACACAGTTTTCATCAACATTATTATATGTTTATTCATGTCTGGGCTGAGGGTGTTTTTAAATTTCTATTAGGAGGCAACAGTGAAGCAGCCCAGTTGCCCCAGAGGTTAGACAGTCACAGAACCCCATGCTTTAGCTCCCTGCTGCCTCAAGATTGCCATCTCTGTGTGCCCCTGTCATCTCCAAATCTGAAATTTCTTGTGAGAATATTTAATCTCTTAAAGAAGTAGTGATGTGGTCCTGCTGGATGAAGAAACCTGCAGACATAAATTCTTTATACATACTTTCAGTTGGTTTTCTGGAGTTTTGTCCTAAACCTCTTAAAGAATCAAGAGGTCCAAGGGAGGGGTCAACTTTTTCCATTATTATCTCCTATTGTAGTCTGTATTTTCTTTCTACTAAACTAGATACATTCCACTGTGTTTATGCTTTTTTTCATGAAACATTTCTTCAAGTCTATGGGAAAATATAAACTGTTTTCCTATGTTCTTCGTTTTGATTAATTTAGACTAGTTCTAGTTCATTTAAATTTTGTTAACATCAACAAACTGGCATTCCCAGGGGAAAATGATCACTTCACTACATCTAATCACAAATTTAACTAGTACTTTTGTTTTTCTTATGACAAATATTTTATTTGGCTCCTAACTATATCTCTGCATCTTCTTCAGTTATTTGGAGAAAAAAAAGTTTTTACAATTCAGGTAAATCAAAGAACTTAGTGTAAACATCAGAGAAATTTCAAGGAATTCAAACATTTTAAGTATAGCTTACCTTCATAGGAACTATAAGACATCACTTTAATAGCTTGGAGAGGCTTCAAGCAGACAGGAGAATCATGGATTTTTTTTTTAACTCTTGAATTTATTCAGTTATGTGAAACAGCTTTATTTGTATGAGATAGATTGTGTTTCAATGAAGAAAAAATGGCTTTCAGACATACCAGAATTTAGACAAATTGCCTTTTTTATGTAATCATTTTAAAGAAAAACAAAGAACAATACTCTAGTAATTGTTGAATATATTTGCCCTCACAAAGTTACCCTATTGTATTTGGTTTTAGATTGATATTGACAAGAAGAATATATATGTCAATTTTAACTTTTTTAAATGAATACCTCTTTTGTTCACATTTTGCCACAGAAAAAAGCTTCGTTGAAATTATTTTTTAAATCAAATATTTAATCAGTTTGATATTTCTAGCATTATCTCATAGCATATTTTAAATATTTCTATTAATAAGAATTTGTAGAACTCCCGGACAAGAAGGTGGAATAGGAACAGATCAGGACTGTAATTCCTAGCAAGGCCAACACAGAAGAAGGGTGATTTCTGCATTTCCAACTGAGGTACCTAGTTCATCTCACTGGGATTGGTTAAAAAGTGGGTGCAGCCCATAAAACCTGAGCAGAAGCTGGGTGGGATGCCATCTCACCCGGGAAGTACAAGGGGTTGGGGAACGCCCTCCCCTAGCCAAGGGAAGCCATGAGGGACCATGCTATCTGTCCCAGATATAACGCTTTTCCCAAAGTCTTCGCAACCACAGACCAAGAGATTTCCTCAGGTGCCCACACCATAAGGGCCCTGGGTTTCAGACATAAAACTGGGAGGTTGTTTGGGCAGACACTGAGGTAGTTTCAGGAGTATTTCCTCATACCTCAGTGGCATATGGAACACCAGTGAAACAGAACCATTCACTCCCCTGAAAAGGGGGCTGAAGCCAGGGAACTGAGTGGTCTTGCTCGGCGGATCCTACCCCCACAGAGCCCAGCAAACTAAGATCTACTGGCTTGAAATTCTCACTGCCAGCACAGCAATCTGAAGTCGACCCAGGATGCTTGAGCTTGGCAGGAAGCAGGGCATCCACCATTACTGAGGCTTGAGTAGGCATGTAAACAAAATGTATACAAAGCTGCCAGAAAGTTTGGACTGGCCGGAGGGCACCACAGTGGTACAAAGCCACTATAGCCAGACTGCCTCACTAGATTCCTCCACTCTGGCCAGGGAATCTCTGAAAGAAAGGCAGCAACCCCAGTCAGAGGTTTATAGCTAAAACTCCCATCTCACCAGGACAAATCACCTGGGGGAAGGGGTAGCTGTGGGTGTAGCTACAGCAGACTTAAACATTCATGCTTGCCAGCTCTGAAAAGAGTAGTGCATCTCCTAGCACAGTGGTACTTGAGCTCTGCTAAGGGACAGATTGCCTCCTCAAGTGGGTCCTTGAACTCCATGCCTCCTGACAGGGAGACACCTCCAAGCAGGGATTGAAGACATCTCATACAGGAAAGCTCTGGCTGGCTGGAATCTGACAGGGCGAGAGAAAGGAACAGGCAGCATTCTTTGCTGTTCTGCAGCCTCTGCTGGTGATACCTGGCAAACAGGGTCTAGAGTGGACCTACAGCAAACTCCAGCAGACCTGCAGCAGAGAAGCCTGACTGTTAGAAGGAAAACTAACAAACAGAAAGGAATAGCATCAACATAAAAAAAATGAAAACCATGCAAAAACTCCAACTGAAGGTCACCAACACCAAACACCAAAGGTGGATAAATCCATGAAGATGAGGAGAAACCAGTGCAAAAAGGCTGAAAATTCAAAAAAACAGAAAGCCTCTTCTCCTCCAAAGGATCACAACTCCTTGCCAGCAAGGAAACAAAACTGGTCAGAGAATAAGTTTGACGAATTGACAGAAGTAGGCCTCAGAAGGTGGGTAATAACAAATTCCTCCAAGCTGAAGAAGCATGTTCTAACCAAATGCAAGGAAGTTAAGAACTTTGAAAAAAGGTTAGAGGAATTGCTAACTAGAATAATCAGTTTACAGAAGAACATAAATGATTTGATGGAGCAGAAAAGCATAGCCAAGAACTTTATGAAACATACCCATGTATCAACAGCCAAATCAATCAAGCAGAAGGAAGGGTATCATTGATTGAAGATCAACTTAATGAAATAAAGCAATAAGAGAAGATTTGAGAATAAAGAATGAAATGGAAAGAGCAAAGCCTCCAAGAAATATGGGACTATGTTAAAAATCCAAACCAATGTTTGATTGGTGTACCTGAAAGTGATGGGGAGAATGGAACCACATTGGAAAACACACTTCAGGATATTATCCAGGAGAACTTCCCCAATCTAGCAAGGCAGGCCAACATTCAAATTCTGGAAATACAGAGAATACCACAAAACTACTTCTCAAGAAGAGCAACCCCATGACACATAATTGTCAGATTCACCAAGGTTGAAATGAAGGAAAAAATGTTAAGGGCAGCCAAAGAGAAAGGTTGGGTTATCCACAAAGGGAAGCCCATTAGACTGACAACAGATCTGAGAAATCCTATAACCCAGAAGAGAGTAGGGTCCAATATTAAACATTCTTTAAGAAAATAATTTTTCATCCAGCCAAACTAGCTTCATAAGTAGAGGAGAAATAAAATCCTTTACAGACAAGAAAATGCTGAGGGATTCTGTCACCACCAGGCCTGCCTTACATGAGTTCCTGAAGGAAGCACTAAATATGGAAAGGAAAAACCAGTACCAGCCACTGCAAAAAAAACAAACCAAAATGTAAAGACCATTGACACTATGAAAAACTGCATCAACTAATGGGCAAAACAACCAGCTAGCATCATAACGACAGGATTAAAATTACACATAACACAATTAACCTTAAACGTAAATGGGATAAATATCCCAATTAAAAGGCACAGACTGGTGAATTAGATAGAGTCAAGACCCACTGGTGTGCTGTATTCAGGAAACCCATGTCACATAAAAAGACACACATAGGATCAAAATAAAGGGATGGAGGAAGATTTATCAAGGAAATGGAAAGAAAAAAAAAGCAGGGGTTGCAATCCTAGTCTCTGATAAAACAGACTTTAAACCAACAAAGTTCAAAAGAGACAAAGAAGGGCATTACATAATGGTAAAGAGATCATAGTGGGAGACTTTAACACTCCACTGTCAATATTAGACAGACCAACCAGACAGAAAATTAATAAGGATATCCAGGGCTTGAATTCAGACCTGGAACAAGCAAACCTCATAGACATTTACAGAACTCTCCACCCCAAATCCACAGAAAATACATTCTTTTCAACACCACATCACGCCTACTCTCAAATTGACCACATAATTGGAAGTAAAGCACTCCTCAGCAAATGCAAAGCAACTGACATAATAACAAACAGTCTCTCAGACCATAGTGCAATCAAGTTAGAACTCAGAATCCAGAAACTAACTCAGAACTGCAGAGTTTCATGGAAACTGAACAACTGGCTCTTGAATGTTGACTGGATAAAGAATGAAATG
>CM052648.1:163614089-163632059 GCA_028533165.1 Leontopithecus rosalia | reverse complement strand
ACATTCAGGTACACCTATCAAACGTAGATTAGGTCTTTTTACATAGTCCCATATTTCTTGGAGACTTTGCTCATTCCTTTTTATCCTTTTTTCTCTATTCTTGTTTTCTCGTTTTATTTCATTAAGTAGGTCTTCGACCTCTGATATCCTTTCTTCTGCTTGATCAATTCAGCTATTCAAACTTGTGCATATTTCACTAAGTTCTCGTGTTGTATTTTTCAACTCCGTTAGTTCATTTATATTCCTCTCTATATTGTCCATTCTTTTTAGCATTTAAAGAACAAGTTAAAAGAACTTGTTCTAACCCAATGTAAAGAAACTAAGAACTTTGAGAAAAGGTTTGACGAAATGCTAAAAAGAATGGACAATAACAAACTCTTGGTTCTTATTGATCTTTTATATGAATTTTTGCGTTTCAATTTAATAAGTTTATCTCTAATTTTAGTCTTTCTTTTGCTAACTTTAAGGTAGGTTTCCTCCTGTTTTTCCTAATTCTTTTAGGTGAAAAGTTAGATTTTTAATTTGAAATCTTTCTAATTTAATAATGGAGGCATTTAGGGCTTAACACTGTTTTAGCTGCATTCTAGTAAGTTTGGTAAGTTGTGTCCCTATTTTTGTTAACTTCAAAGAATTTGTTTGATTTCTGCCTTAATTTTGATGTTCACCCAGGAGTTATTCAGGAGTAAGTTGTTTAATTTCCATATATTTGTGTAATTTTGAGAGGTTTTCTTGGTATTGATTTCTGTTTTTATTGCACTGTGCTCTGAGAATATATTTAGTATGATTTCAATATTTTTGAATTTATTAAGACTTGCTTTGTGACAGAGCATGTGGTCGATCTTAGAATACGTTCCATGGGCAGATGAGAAGAATGTATATTCTGTTATTATGGGGTGGTTTGTCCTATAGATGTCTATTTGGTCCAGTTGGTCAAGTGTTAAGTCCAAAGTTGATTTGTTAATTTTTAGTCTTGATGATCTGACTAATGCTGTCAGTGAGGTGTTGAAGTCTCCCACTATTATTGTGTGATTGTCTAAGTCTTTTCATATGCAAAGATGAACTTGCTCTAGAAAACAAGTTCATAAAATTTATACATATATAATTTAGGTATAAAAATATATGTATCATAATATATATAAAAATGTGACTTATGTATTAAAAATATATAATTATATATTAAATACATATTATATTTTAAATATATTATATATTAAGTATATATTTAATTATATATACTTAATATATAATATTCAATTATATATATTAAATACATAATATATGAAATATATAATTAAATATATTATATATATATTTATATAGTAATATATAATTTTATAATATATATTATATATAATTATTTTATATATATAATTATTACGTGTATTATTTTATATATATAACCCTACCTTAAAGTTAGCAGAAGAAAGACTAAAATTAGAGAAAAACTTATTAAATTGAGATGCAAAAATTCATATAAAATCAATAAGATATATATTTTTATCTATAAATTATATATAAAATGTATATATAAACATAAATTTATATAAGTTTTATGAACTTGTTTTATAAAACAAGTTCATCTTTGCATATGAAAAGACTTAGACAAGCACACAATAATAGTGGGAAACTTCAACACCTCACTGACAGTGTTAGATCATCAAGGCTAAAAATTTACATGTATTTTATATATATAAATTTATCTATAAATATATATATAAGTTAAGGTTTTGTTGAATTGTACCCATTACCATTGAGTTATTCCCTCTCTTGCCCTTCTTAATTTTTTTTGGTTTGAAATAAACCAATATTTATCTGACATAAGCGTAGCAATCCTGCTCTTTTTTGTTTTCTGTTAGCATGGTAAGTCTTACTGTATCCTTTAACCTTGAGCCTATGGGTGTCAGATGCAAAGAGATGCATCTAGATGCATCTCTTAAAGATAACAAATGATTAGGTCTTATCTCTTTATCCAGAATGTCACTCTGTCTTTAAAGTGAAGTGTTTAGCCCATTTACATTCAAAATTATTGCTGATACTTGTGTTTTTGATCCTGTCACCAGGTTGTTAGCTTGTTGTTGTGTAGATTTGATGGTATAGCTGCTTTATAGTGGCTGTGGATTATGTGCTTAAGTGTGCTTTTGTGGAAGAAGTTGTCCTCTTGCAAATCTATATTTAACATTCCTTAAGGAAGTCTTGTAAGGCTGGTCTAGTTTCATTAGCATTTTTTGTCTGAGAAGGATTTTTGTTTCTCCTTCACATATGAAGCTTAGATTGATGGCTATAAAATTTTTTGCTGGAATTTCTTTTCTTTAAGGATGCTGAGTAAAGGTCTCCAATCTCTTCTAATGAGGGGTCTGCTGCTAACTTGATAAAGTTCCCTCTATAGGTGTCTGGCCCTTTCTCTCCAATTACCTTTAAGATTATTTATTTTGCATTGATCTTAGTGAATCGGATGACTATGTTCCTAGAGGGTGGTCCTCAACAATAATATCTGGCTGGAGTTCTCTATATTTCTTAGATTTGCATGTTGACTTCTACAGTGAGAATAGGGAAGTTTTTGTGGATTCTATCCTCAAATATACTTTCCAAGTTGCTTTTTCTCTGTCTTCCATTTTTGAAAATGTCAGTGAGTTATAGATTTGTTCTCTTATAAAATTCCATATTTATTGGAACTTTTGTTTCCATTTTTCTTAATTCTTAATCATTTTTTTGACCTAGTTGATTCCAAGAACCAGTCTTCAAGCTCTGAGATTCTTTCCTCAGCTTAGTCGATTTTGCTGTTAATATTTCTGAATGTATTATGTGATTCTTGTTGTGAATTTTTCAGCTCAAGAATTTCAGCTTTTGTCTTTCTTTAAATAGCTATTTTGTCTTTGGGCTCTTGAATAATTTTTTCTGGATTGCTTTGCCTCCTTGGATTGAGTTTCAACTTTCTCTTGGGTCTCACTGGGCTTCCTTGACACCCATACTCTGAATTTCATGTCTGTCATTTCAGGCATTTCAGGCTGGTTAAGAACCATTGCTGTAAAGCTAATGGGTTTGTTTGGAAGTAAGTAGACACTTGCTTTTTGAATCATCAGAGTTCTTGTGCTTATTCTTTCTCTTCCGTGAGGTGTGATATTCTTTTAACTGTAGTGTAGGTTGAGTATAGTCAGTTGGCTTCCTTTCTGGAAGTTTTCAGAGGCAAAGCCTCTGTACAGGGTCATTGTTTGTTGTTGCATTCTTGTCTTTGTTTTTGCTGGGAGTAGCATTAGTAGTGTTTTTTGGTGTTGTGTAATATTTTGGACTGAAATCCAGTAGATGGTGTTTGGGAGCAATGGATGGTGGATAGGTTTATTTAGCCATACAGTTCCTTTGTGTATTCTTTGCATTTGCAGCTGTGTTCTGTAGAGTGAGGGTGAGAGAGGTGACCCTATCACCAGGTCTGCTCATGGGCCTGGGGAGAGACACTTCTGATCTTTGGCACCATGCCTGCTTTTTTGTTGTTGTCTTTTGTTGATGTAGGTCTTTCAAGCTGCAAGGCTCCCTTGGGGAGAGGTCGCATAGGGAAACAGGCCACCCTGCAATTGGACCATCCCTGTGGAAGGAGGCACACCTAGATCCCAAACTAGCCCTTCAACCTGTGCCACTCTTCCCTCTCCATTTTCAGAGAATGTGGGCTCTTCCCCTATTCAGATGCTAAGCACAGATCCCAGCTGGGCACTCTTGAATTGCAGGCCACAGCTCTAGGGCCAAGGAGCTATTCATGGTTCTATCCTCCAGATGCCTGGCATTGTGCTCTGGGCTGCCAGAGTGCAGTCAGCGGAATAAACCACCCAGGTGGGAGGCTGTACTGTGTACATGCTTCTACAGATGTTTGTTGGGGACTGGGGGTAAGAAAGGGCCTGGGGAGGGGTTGGTGGGTAGGCACGACTTCAGGACAGATGAGCCCTAGTTCTGTGGAGAAGCAGGTCCTGCATTCTCCCTTCTCGTTAGCTGGGCCCAGAACCTCTCAGAGAAAGTCAGCTCTGGGGTATGGGCACTTATGACCAGGCTTCCGAAGAGTCAGGCTTCACTCAAACATCCCCACTTCTGCACTTGCTGCAGCTCTGCCTCTAATCTCTGGGGAGATTTCCCTGCCAATTCACACATTGGTGGGGCTGTGGAGTTCCCTGGAGCTAGAATTACGGAAGTTCAAGGTGAGAGTAGGCAGTCCTCCAATCCTTTGACATAACCTTTCTGGAGGTGCCTTTCAGGCCTAGGAATCAACCACCACCTTTGAGCACCTCATGTAGTTCCCAGCTTCCTCTCTCTTTCGGCTCAATGTCTGCCTCTTCTTTCCATCCCCATTTGGTATTTTCTTTTTGAAGATCTGTTCATGCTATGTTGGTGTAGTCAAAATCGTGATCACATTCTGTGGGAATGGCACTTCACGGCTGCATCTAGTCTGCCATCTTGCCCAGATCCAACAGGTGGTCATTTTAATATAACTTTAAAAAATTTTTTAGAGACAGGATCTCACTTTGTCATCCAGGCTGGTGTGCAGTGGCAAAAAACACAGCTCACTTCAGCCTCAACTCCTAGGCACAAATGATTCTCCTGCTTCAGCCTGCAAGTAGCTGGGACTACAGGTGTGGCCACCATACCCGACTAATTTTTGTATGTTTTGTAGAGACAGGGTTTCACCATGTTGCCCAGGTGGGTCTCAAACTCCTGAGTCAAGCCATCCACCAGTCTGGCCTTCTAAAGTGCTGGGATTAAGGCATGAGCCACCGTGCCCAGCCTGAATATAACTTTTTATGTTATAAATATATGCTAATGCAATCTGTTGTGTATGCGATGCGTTCTACGTGAAAAATTTCAAAAGTGAGATTATTCCTTGAAAAAATGTGGATAAATAACATATATCACTAATAAATAAGTATATCAGGTTAGCTCTAAATAGAGAAATGAACAAATTACTATTAAAAAGCAGATATATAAGGCACATAATATTATGCAGTTTAAACAAGCTCTCCTGTGAGCCCAAGAGGCAGCTTTAGAAGCAACTACCTAAGTACGAGGGCATTTAGAGGGAAATCAATTCATTTTTGCCTAGTTTTCAACGTTAATTCCTGAGAATTATATTACATGTAAGTCATACTCTAGTATGATGGTACCAAGTAACTTTGCCTAGCACAGATAGAGTGTAAGTTACATATGTATAAAATTGAAATATGCTTTGCCTTGGCTCGTATGATTTATAATATACTCCTATATATACATACACACATATACACACAGGCATAATTTGTTGCTATGTAAGAATCAGTGGTTATTTCAGAAAGGAAATATAGAAATATTTTGTTATTCATCGTTAATATATTTTAAAAAGTAACCATTACATATATGTTCATTTTAAATCATTTTATTTATGGTTTTTACATTTGAATATTACCATACTCATTCTTATCATAAACAACTGTAAGTATTTATATAAAAAAGAGAAGCAAATAAAAGACTTTGTTTTTATATATAATACAACAGTTTTTCAAAGGACAACAATATTGTTTTGAAAGTTGTCTTGGTGTAAGTTTGAAAGCAATTTGAATAGTTTTCATATATTTAGAAAGCTACAGAAATGTATTTTCCTCACATTGTCCTTCCCAAACTAAAAGTAAACACTTTATTTCAATGAGCAGTTATTGATTAAAAATGTGCAAAGCACCCTAATATAATTTTAGGTTGTTTGCAATCAATTGGGAGGAATGAGGCTTATACAAACTATTTTAATATTGTGAATTGTCTAGACTGTTGAGATTATTTTGTAAAGATTTTAAAGAATTTATGTCTAAAATTTATTTGTTCATTCATCTGAAGGTATTTTTTCATTATCTACTATATGGCATGTAGTATGTTTGCTATTTGAGTTAAAATGCAGTGCAGACAAGACATGAAGCCTTTCTTCAGGAAGGACAAATAAGGACACAGTGACTACTAAATTGCTACCACTACTTAGGATAAATACCTGATACTGTAAATGTGTGCTGTGGGAGAATTGACCCAGCCAGGGAGGTCTGGAAAAGTTGTCCTGAAAATATGGTAACTGGATGAGTATACGGAAGTCTAAAGTCAGTTATGAGTTAACTAAATTTTGCAGGAAGAAGACAGATAATTTCTCAAGATAAGCCTAAGAGTATAAATACTTTGACATTTATTGAAGGAGATTGTTCTTTGTATTTTATTGTATTTTTATATTCTTTAATTAAAAAATAAGATTTTCTTAGTATATCTTCCATTAACATTTTGGGACTTTTAAATCTTTAAAGCTGATATATAAATAAAAAAAAAGAAACTTATGGTTTTAATGCCCAAATATAATGCAATTACATACAAAATATCTCTATACAGTGTCTTGATCATTACGCTGTTAGGATTTGAAAATGTAAGGTTTTTCTTTTTTTGTATATCTTATATGTAGATCCTAGGAATTATCAAGAGATTCCCCTATTTATTTGTAAATATTTGACTCACCCCTAACACAGAATCCAGAAGAACAGGGCTGTTAGAATCTGCCACACTAACTCAACCCTATGATTTCTGTTCTTTCTTTCTGTTAACCCACTGTTATGATTCCAACAGGATGAAAACAGGGAATGAATTATGAAGAGGCACAATAGTGATTCATTTATCATCTCAGTTCCCTTGTGTTAGCCCTGCCTCTGCTGATTTAGAGAGAGGACTTGGGATCAGAGCAAAGGTGAGAACCTCAGCCAAACTGGAATTAAAAATTAAATTTAGAAATCCGGCCAACTCCACAAAATGTAACAGCATTTGAAGTTGTGAATCAAGGAGAATTGCATGGCTCACTGATGAAGAAGGAGAGGCTGTTAAAACAACTAAAGAATCCAAGAAATAGGAGAGGGTTAAAATGTTCTGAGTAATTGCTTCATAAAATATCTCAGAGGAAAACAGAAAGAAACTGGGGAAGTTAGATGTAGAATTATTTTTATTTTTATTTATTATTATCATTATTATTATTATTTTAAGATGGGGCTTCACCATGTTGGTCAGGCTGGTCTTGAACTCCCAACCTTAGCTGATCCACCCGCCTTGGCCTCCAAAGTGCTTGGATTACAGATGTGAGCCACCATGCCCGGCCTATTTTTAAAGCATTCTGAATTTTAATGTCTGTAACCAACATTCCCAGACTTCTTAAATATATGCTTCTCTTCCACCTAATGAGTTAAGAGAACATAATGTACATTATAATGTTATTTTATTTTTTGTAAATGTACATATGTGATAAAAATATAACTTTGGAGAAGATCATCTTAGCTGGCTAAAAACAAGGTTATTTTTCCTCCTTTTACTCCTTCATTCCTCCTTTCTCTCCTCCTTATCCTATTATTAGTAGTGTCATTGCTATTATTACTGTTTGATTATTCTGCTCAACTTTAATGCAAGGCAATTATGGAACAGTATGAAAATCAGCCTAATTATTTAAACTGTCATAGGTGTGATGGATCATTCATTTTGTAAAACTGCTTATAATATCTATGATAAAGAAGGACCTTTTATATTTTAGCAATGGCAAAAGTGATTTATTTTCCACCTAAGGTTAAAAGCTAATGTTTAATTTTTCATTTGTAAATTTCCAGTGCTTCAGAAAATAAACTGCCTGACCTTAACAGTTTTTGCTTGTTTTAGTGTGTGTGTGTGTATACACACACACATATACATATATAAGACATATAACACACATATATATGTGTATGCTTTACTATATTACGTAAGAGTTCAGATATGTTTATACAAAGATATGGCACAGCTATGACAATATCAATTCACAATTTCTTTTACAACCATTCTCCTAAATATTTTACAGAAAAAACACCTTTCTCATTTCAAAACTATAAAGAATATTAAAGGCATAAAATAATTTCTTAAAGTTCTACATTCCGAGTTTTCCTTTAATTCATGGTAGACAGAGTGATCAAAAAACAATAAATAAAGTATTTTTGGCATAAACACACAAAAAATTAACTTTATCAGGACAGAGAATAATTTTTAAGTTCTCCTGGTCATGTTTTTAATCTATTTTTTGTTAAGAAGGAACTATCCAGATGGTTCCTGAATTATGAGGCTTGATTTTATGATGATGCAAAAGTGATAGTCATGCAATATGCTTCTTGGCTTATAAGATAATTATGTCCGGATAAACCTAGCATAAGTTAAGAAGTTGAGGAACATCTGCATATGAATACCATAATAACATTGCATTTTATGGGAAGCTAGTGTATATATCATATTCTTTTTTTTTTGAGATGGAGTTCCACTGTTGTTACCCAGACTGGAGTGCAATAGTACGATCTCGGCTCACCGCAACCTCCGCCTTCTGGGTTCAAGCAATTCTCCTGCCTCAGCCTCCCGAGTAGCTGGGACTACAGGCACACATCCTCACACCCAGCTAATTTTTTGTATTTTTAGTAGAGATGGGGTTTCACCTTGTTGACCAGGATGGTCTCGATCTCTTGACCTCGTGATCCACCCGCCTCAGCCTCCCAAAGTGCTGGTATTATAGGCATGAGCCACCACACCTGGCCCATATTCTTAAATTTAATCCTTCACCACATAAAATCCCTTCTTTTTCTTCAAGTTTCTAAATGTTTGCCCAAGCACAAGCCTTGTTGTATTTTCTTATTTCTTTTTCATTTCTCACATGTAATTAATCATTATGGGTAATCCATTTTACCACCAAAACCTGTTTACTGTTTTCCATCTTCATCCTGCAATATAGTACCAGTCATTGTTTTCTACCCCTAAATTACTACGAGACTTTTTAAAATTGGTCTCTCTCCATTCATGAGTCCCTCTGAATGGTTCACTTATTCTGGTGAGAATTCAAAAAGATAAATTTGATCATGTATATTGTTCTGTTTAACAACTCCTTGTGAGTTCCATATTTTCCTCAGAGTTGAGTAGAAGTGCCTTAACAAGGCAAATGAGGTCACGTGGTTCTGCCCTTTCTCCTAACAAGTCTCATATCTCACCATATACCTGTTATGTGTTGTTTCTCTGTGCTCCCTCATCTTGCCAATACCTTCTACTCTTTTTTTACATTGCTTGGCTAATTCTCCTTCTTTAAACATCAACTTAGATGTTACCTCCTCCAAAGAACCTCCCCTAAGTATCCCTCCTAAATATTACCATGCTAACTAGGAATAGTAAAATTGCAACATATATGGAATTGTGATTGTTTACTTAATTAAATTTCCCCCAATTAAATTTTAGGTATTGAGAGTAAGAATTATGGCTTTCATCTACATATCCTTGGAAGCTAGAGCAGGATATAAACTGAGAGTATAAATTATCAATTAAATTGCATTGATATAATTTGTAATTTAACTTACAAATGATGGCAAGTAAGTTTTTTGCTGTGAAAGATACCTCTATTTAACCTGAAAAATACATGGACTTTGAAAGAAGATGGCAAAAGTAAGAAAAAAAATATAAGAAAGATTACAAACCAATTCAAGTATATCCAAGCATATGAAGTGAGTTTAGAATACTGGAACTGAGAAGAGAGTCTATGGGTATAGAACATTGAAAAAGTTCATATAGCTTTGTGGATACCAAAAGTTAAGGTAAAAAGATAAATAAAGGAATGATACACTTAACTAGGTAAGCCTACTCTATATGATACATTGTGGGGCTTCATTTTATGCTATTGCAATAATTTTGTATTTTATTTTGAGACAACTAAGAAGGTATTAAAACATCTTCATAAGGTGAGGAGCAGTTTCCTTACCAGCCCTTTTAAAGATCTGGAAAGGTTCAAGACTGGTGGTAGAAAGACTAGTAAGAACTCCCAAGCCATTTACAAATGCCTCCTGTCCTGAAGGATGGGAGTTACTATCCTCTAATACTCACACAAAACAGTTCAATTGAATTCTTCTAAAAGTGTAGAACTGGCTTTTAACTCAATTTTTCTTCCCATTGAGTTGACAATAGAATCCTGCTTTTTTTCCCAGGAAGTTTCTGAGGTTCAGTTACAGAAATATATTTTGTACAGCACAAGTATTTCCAAACTGTGTTTCTTCCACTTTTTCCCCTTGGTAAGCACCACTTACAAATAGGTGGTGATAGAAAGACATGGATATAATTGACATATCTTTCTTACACCCTCAAACTGCTGTCAATATAATCACCATTGCATTTTTATAGGGAAGCGATGTTCTGCTTATGACTACCCAGTGATTAGATTGTCTACCATTCAAAGTTAGGTGCCTACATAAGTCAGTTTACTATGGTTACTCATCTGAGCTATTGGTTTTGCCCATCCCCTAAATCTAAAAATTGTATTTGTACTGTGTTTCACATGTGTTCACCTCCATCTTCCTTTTGCCATTTTAAGGTATGGAAATTTAACTTTCTCCTGTATATATGGTTTTCTTCTATGACTCTTATTACAAACTGTTCCCTGCAGAATTCCTCTGAGTGACTCCTTTGTTAACCCTTCTCTATCAGAGCTTTTATATTCTCTTGAGAGCTGGGAAGCAAAACTCAACTACATCCCAAGACTTCCATTGAAATTCTCTTAGATTATGAAAACTACATTAAAATTCTAGTAAATAGATAGTAAAATCATTCACTACACAGAAAAGACTAAAAGAAATAAAAAAAAAGTGTTTCTACTTCTTGCTTAGAGAGGGCAATGTGGTATACTGAATATATATATATATATATATATATATATATATATATAGGCTTTGAATTATCTAGTCTTGTGTTGAGATCCTTTCTTTCACATTGTCAGCTGAATCATTTTGGTTTTAATTCATAAGGACTATGGAGTCAAATTTCTTATTGGTAAAATTACATTCAGTAGAGATAAGTATTAAATGGATAATATATATCAGCATTTGGCAGATATCAACAGTTCAATGTATTTACTTCTCTTTTGTTTTTACTCTGTTGTTATTCATGTCTTCCAAAAGATTTCTATAGAATATATATATATGAGGTATATATGTATATATATGTCTCATATCTATATCTCAATATATATATATATATATACCTCATATATATATATATATATATATACACACACATACACAAAAGCTTTTAAAAATATCTGTGAAACCAGCCATACGGTCACATGCTTGTAATTCCAGCTACTTGGAAGGCTGAGGTGAGAGGATTGCTTGAGCCCAGGAGTTTGAGAAAAGCCTGAGCAACATAGCAAGACCCCATCTTAGAAAATAATAATAATAATAATAATAAATATCTGTCAAGATTGATAGCAAAGATATAAACTAAAATACATATCACCACTATATTCATTTCATATATTTCATTTGTATTCATTTCAATATAATTGTTTAACTGGGCTATTTGTAATACCAAAATTAATGTTGACAATTATAGATTACTCACTTTACTTTTTTTTAAAATTAAGTTTTAATTTTAAGAGACAGGGTCTCATTATCTTGCTCACTCTGGTCTTGAAGTCCTCGAAGAGTCATCCTACTTTGACCTCCCGAAGTGCTGAGATCACTTACTTTAATATGAAAGAATACCTTTTTTTTCTTCTGAACTAACAGAGGTTTATAATTAGCAGGCAGTCTATATTGGTTAAATTGCTTATAATGTTGCTTAAGTTTTACAACTTCATACACTTTTGTTTTCTAAGGATTTTTATTTAATATTTCTCATTCTTGCGATATGAGGAAAAATAAACCAATGAATAAATTTAAAATCAAGTTCTCTAAGTCACAACTCTGTCACTGGTGTCCAATAATGCTTTAATAAGGATAATTTGTATATTCCTGGAAGATATGAAACACTAATCTCAGGGCTAAATTATATTACTTAACATTTTACAAAAAAATTATAATTATTGATGTCAAATTTCTGTGGGGTCTATAGATCTTTATTCTGCCATTTCACAAATGAATAGCCTGAAGCTCCCTTCTATGACATAGCAAATGCCACACATGAGTCAGTGGAATAGAGCCTGAGGGAATGTTAGGCAGTTTTGAAGTCCAGTCACAATGCATAGTGCAATACCTCCTCACTCAATCCATTAGCCATATTGCCTCAAATTTAACTTTCTAAATCTCATTTAGAAAGTAAAACTTTTGTTAAAGTACTTCTTACATATCCCCTTGTATTGAGTGACGGGTTTTTCATTTGAAGTCCACTGTCTACAAGACAAATTGACCTTAATGAGAGCACCCTGAATAGCATTACCAATGTAGAGGTCAAAAGTAACATTAAAAAAGAAAATAGCACTATAAGAATAGCTGAGAGCTCAGAAGACTCTGTGCTCAGCACTAAATATACCCAGCAGGAAGGGGTAGGAGGGAGGTGATATGTGTTCAATTGACCATCTATTTTATGGGGGAATAAATAATTTACTCAGGGTTATTTGAAGGGCAGTGAAGTATTGTGCCTTTCTTGCTGAGGTGGTTAATTATACTTTGGATTTATTCTCAAGGGAAAATTGGCTCCTATCTTTTGAAATTTAATATAGAAATAATTGCTGCATGTGATTGCACCCTCTGTACATATTTATTGAGTAAATGAATGAAAAAATGAAATAAAATTATAAATTAACATGTAAAAATGAGTACAATAGAAAAACACTATTTAATCTCTGCCTGTTCTTTCAGACCAAAACTAGAATAGAACAAAACAAAATAACAAAAGGTTTTAAATCAGCCTATCTGGGCTACTACAACATTATTTGTAACTTTCACATATTCATAAACATTATAAAATAAACTTCATAATAAAATTTAACTGACAAATTGATAAAGCAGTACATTTGGAGAATGTTCAATTTAACCATGTCTATTTAAAAACATTGCTTAGCAAAATAAGTACATTTTGTAAAGTCAAAATAAAATATTTAAGAAGGCACAGTTCTGAAATAAAGCTAATATATGAAGAATAAAAATTAAACTTTCTACCCATTTAGCAGTTTCATATCAATTACCTTATTTAGCAATCTCTGCAATGCTAGAAGATATTATTACTCATTTTTGCAAAGGAGGAGGTGCAGATTGGAGTGTTGATGTGACACTCCCAAAAACATGTAGCTTCCTGTTCCACATTTCACAGTCTTTCATTCAACCACACTGGGTATTTTGATCTCTCAAAAATGTCACAGTCACTTTTGTTGTAGATTTTAAACAGCCAATTCCTTATTCTAGAAGTATAATTTTCTTCTCTCTTTATCCCTTTCATTTGTAAGTTCTCCTTTAGCCAACTGTTATATTTTTAAATCTCTGTTCTGTGCTAGAAACTGTAATTCTCTTTCATCCTTCAATTTTCAGTTCAGTACTTCTTAAATTGAAAAGCATTCCCTAATTCTACAAATATAGGATTGGAGCCTTTTTATACTAGAGATTGGCAAACTATGGCCCAACATGCTGCCAAGTCCAGCCTGCTGCCTGTTTTTGTACAACCCCTGAGCTAAGAATGTTTTTCTCATTTTTAAATGGTTTGAATAAATTGTGCAGTTTGAAAATCATATGACACTCAAAATTTACTTTCCATAGTATTTACTGGGACACAATTATATCCATATAATAAATAGTGGAATCTCCATAAATGTTCACACATAGGTATCAAGGTCATGTCTGAGTTCTCTCTGAGACCAGCTGCATCAGATTCACCATCAGGAAGCAGCCAAGTAGAGCCAAAGAATTTCAGCAGCTTCAAAGACTCAAATCCACAAAGATCATTATTATATTATTATAGATGAGGGAGACAAAAAGTGAGATAAAGTTGGGCAATTATTGGACAGGTTTGTAGACACTCTATACGATAAATGAACAACATTTAAACTACTAGAAGATGAAGGGAACTGTAATGTGTGTGGGGGTATGCATTGTTGCAAATATATCATTTACTTTTTATTTAGTAACCTAGAGATTACACCAATAATGGAATATATGACAAGTTATTCTGTATAAGTTTTTCAATTTTTTTTAAGTTTTACTATTTTAGATTAATATCTCTTAGTTGGTTATGATTTTGAATTGTCATTTATTCTAAAATACATGAGTAATACATAGTTTTAAAAAGATTTAGGAATACCTTTAAATTAATTTTGAAATGTTACTCATTAAAATATTACAGTTAGTATTTTTACATTATTAATTGAAATAAATTATTTTAATTTTCTGGTTCCCTTTTATTAATAGCCACTTTTATACTGTGGAGGTTTCATTTTTGAAATCTTTTCTATAGAAAATGTAATCTTGGAGAGTAGTGAATCCTAATTTAAGTCTGCAACTAGCAGCAGAATGTTAACTACTTCAATTTCCAATATCTAGTGGCTAATGTGTAACCCCCGATTATATCTCTGGGTTTTTAATATTCTTCGCTCCAAAAGACCTTGATCATACTAATTTCCAAGTTCTGCTTACAGGGTTAGATTTCTTATTTTAATTTAATGTTCTAGAACTCATCCATAATTCAGAATAATGTATGACTGATTAAATAAACCTGAGTAACTTATTGCCATATTATGAAGAAAAGCAGAAATCAAAGTATATTCAACAGGTTGAATTATATTGTTAAATATAGCAGCCTATTTTTATATACAAATCTATAAACTGAACTATTTTTGGCTTCAATTAGGCCAAATTCTTTTATTTTTGAACAATTTAAATGTTTAAAATTTTTATCTTATTAGAAGTATCTGGCAAAAAGAGAGAAATGTGTTCTCATTTGAAATACAGGTCATAGACTGCTATCCACAGTTTTAGTATTTGTTGATTGTACTATGTCTTTTTTTCAAAATGTTTTCATGATGGTTTATACTGATAAGGTATAAACTGTATTGAACTGAATAGATGATGATTGGTATGCCTAGCAAGATGAGAGAAATTACTCTCTTTTTTCCTGGTCCTAGTAGAATATATTGGCATATTTAGATTGATTTCCCTTAGTATTAGGACATTTTCTTACTTTAGGACATGTCTATTACCGTTAAAATATAAGATTTCTGGAGTCACAGCTGGATGGTAGAAGTCCTCAGTGATGCGTTTCCATTCTGGTTAGACAGAAGTCCAAGGAATGAATAATCACTTGTATCTCCATTTTGCTTTAAGCTCCACAGTGGTTACACTCTTCAAGACCTTAAACTTATTCACTTAACCAAACCAGTGCTTGTTCAAATACTAAGAGGAAGCCCTCATGAAAAGTTTTGGGGCTAAACTTGGGACAGTTTTCTAGTTTCCAGTAATAGTCTCTACAAATTTCAGCTTCTTCTGCAAAGTGAACTCCAATCTTTGTGTCCCCATCTCAGAAAAACTCCTCCTTTCTCTGTCTGACACACTTCTTACAGGTAGAGTTTAAAAACTACATTAATGTTGAAAATTAGATTGAAGGTAGGGCTCACTTTATTTCTATCAAGCGTTGCAGTTTTGTGCTACCTGTTTTCCGAGTCCTAAAAAGATTAGCTCACGTTACATCCAATTCTATAGTTGTATATCAGTTAGGGTTAGAGTATGTCCAGTGTGACTAACTCCAAAAGGGCCTGAAACAAAACTGTCATTAACTAAAATGTTATTTTTATTTTTTATAAATTAGTCTTAAGCCAAAGAGTTCCATTGAATATTCTTTATTTGGGGGTTGCAATGAAACAATTGATAGCAAAGAAGTTTTTACATCATCTTGCCCTAAAATCATTAAGAAATACATCTATTTATAATCTTAAGTAATTCAATTCAAAATTTTGTTTTTAATTTCTTTTATTGTATTCCAAGAATGTGGGACTATAAACACTTTGGATTTTAAAACTTATAAGTATGTTCATGATGGCTTAATGTTCGGTAACTTTTGTGTATATTTTCTGTCTGCTTCAAAGTATTTATGTTAGAAGATAAAGTGTATACATACATCTTGAAGATTATGTTTGGTATATAGTTTCTCTAATTTGGAAATAATTATGCTAAAGTTTAGTTTTGTGTTTCTACATATTTATACTTTTTTGTTTTATGCCTTTTAACATGTGCTACTTACACTGTGTTTGCATTTCCCTTTAATTCTATTTTTTCTAAAATTAATAATTCATATTTCTTATGATAAATCAATGGCTAAAAGGAAACACTATTCTGTGTTACCCTAAAATTTGTTTTTTTTTTGGGTGATAATTCTTTACAATGATATTAATAGCAGCAGGAGACAGATAAATTCCTAGGCAGACAGGCACAGATCCCCAGTGAAACCTAACCTTCAAACCAAGGACAATTTAAAGCCTGAAAAGTGAGCTATCAGTTCTGGGTGGAGTTGATGACTGAAGTGAGAACTCCCTTGATGCCATTTAGCCAATCAAATGGTGCTCTTTCCAGGCCTGCCCATGGACAAATCAGTACTCACTCCCCTACTCTGAGCTCATAAAAACCCAGGACTCAGCCACACATTAGACAGTCTGGATTCAGGCCTGCTCCCACACAGAGGGCTACCCACTTTTGGGTACCCTCTTGGCTGAGCGCTTTCCTTCTGTTGCTGAATAAAATTGTTCTCCTCTTTGCTCATTCTCTGATGTCCATGTACCTCATTCCTCTTGGAAGCAGGACAAGAACCTGGAAACTGCTGAGCAGTAGGTGCAGAAGGAGCTGCAACACTGTGATCCTCCCTCCCACTAGCCAATCAATGAGGGAGAAATGCTGCTGGGCACAACATGCCCCCATTTGTGGTGTTGCAGGCTGTGGGAACAAGCTGTAACACAAAAAAGCTGTAACATGCCCCTTGTTTGCTGCACTGCAGGCCACAGGAACCAACAGGAGCTGTAGCATGAAGGAGCTATAACATGCCCCACCTTCATCTGCTGTACTTTAGGTGGCAGGAAAAGAGAGAGAGTTGTAATAGTCATTGGGACTCAGACCTATGGACTACCTGAGTGAGAGTCATAACACCACTCAGGGCTCCACAGTGCTGGCATCTCTGAGTTTTTGGGAACTGCAGCATTTCCTCTTGTCCAGATGCTGGCACCAAAGGTGGAAGGAGGTTGTGGCATGCCTATCTCAGTCACAGGCTGAGCCTGGAGTCCCCGTGCATTATCAGGATCTAGGAAGGTAGTATGAGCTGAGTGCAGCCCACCATATCAAGTAGGCAGAGGGAGCACAGCTGTGAGCCCAATGTAGAGTCTCTGTACACTCTTGGGATCTGGGCTCATAGCTCAAGCTGAGTACAGCCTGCCATACCAAGTGGGCCCAGTGAACACAACAGTGACTCCGGAGCTGAATGAACCTCAGGCAGGGACACACTGGCTGTGGAGATTTCCAGGTGGCAAAGTGGCACTGAAAGAATTTGGTGTCAGTATTACATGGGAAATCTCCCACTCACAAGAACCTATTTATACCTCCATTGACAATTTCTCAGAATGTTTAAGAGTATTTCATAAAAAATTAAATATTCATCCACACTACTTTCAGAATTGTTCTTTTTTATTCAGTAGTATTCTCCACAAGTTTTAGCTTCTTCTGCAAACTGACAAATAATGAGTTAAATGCAGCTACAGTAATCACTTCAATTTTAGGAGTACATGTCTTACACTGCATTTCACCCTTTCTTGCCCACTGTCCCTTTTTTGTGGATTCCTTCTCAAGAACTAAGCAAAGAAAGATGGCATATGGTAGTTTGAAGAGTTCCTTGCCAGCTTATAAAGACTTGAACACCTCAACTCTCATGAAATTTGTGTGGCTTTTCAGGATTTAGCGTACAATAAAATAAAAATATTCATAGTGGTATCCAATGGTAAAAAAATCTTATTCTCTCTCCTTCCTTCTCTCACTCTTTCTTGCTCCACCCCTCCTCCATTGCCTCATTTTCTCTTTCATATATACTCACACAGAATTTAGCTATTAATATCCTGAAGGGTATTTTCCAGCTTGGATTCATTCTCTCCGTTGCATTCAGGTATACCTATCAAACGTAAATTAGGTCTTTTCACATAGTCCCACATTTCTTGGAGACTTTGTTCATTCC
>CM052648.1:163578783-163611072 GCA_028533165.1 Leontopithecus rosalia | reverse complement strand
AGCTACCTACAACAACCTCATTTTCAACAAGGCAGCAAAATACAAGCAACGGGAAAAGACATCATATTTAAGAAATGGCACTGGGATAACTGCCTAGCCATAAGCAGAAGATTAAAGCTGGACACATATACAAAAATTAATTCAAGACCTTGTGTGGTATCTTATGCCTGTAATCCCAGAACTTTGGGAGGCAAAGTTGGGAATATTGCTTAAGCCCAGGAGTTCAAGACCAGTTTGGGCAATATAGTAGAACCTGTTTCTACAAAAAATTTAAAAAAAAAATTAGCCAGGCATGATGGTGCATGCTTATAATCCCAGCTACTCTGGAGGCTGAGGTGGGAGAATCACTTCAGCCCAGGAAAAGCTGCAGTGAGCCATGATGGTGCCACTGAACTCCAACCTGGGTGATAGAGCAAGAGCCTATCTTAAAAACAAACAGTCTGGATGCAGTGGCTCATGCCTGTAATCCCAACACTTTGGGAGATGGAGGTGGTGAATCACTTAAGGACTGGAATTCAAAATCAGCCTGGCCAACTTTGTGAAAACTGTCTCTACTAAAAGTACAGAAATTATCCAGGTGTGGTGGTGCACAGCTATAATCCCTGGTACTCAAGAGGCTGAGGGAGGAGAATCACTTGAACCTGGGAGGTGGAGTTTGCAATGAGCCAAGATCACACCACTGCACTCTAGCCTGGGCAACAGAGCAAGACTCAATCTCAAAAAACAAACAAACAGAAACTTAAAATGGATGAAAAATATAAATGTAAGACCTCAGGGTATAAAAATCATGGAAGACAGTCTTGGAAATACTCTTCTCAACGTTGGTCTTGGCAAATAATTTTTGGCTAAGTTTCAAAAGTGATTGCAAGAAAACAAAAAATAGACAAATTACGCCGAATTAAATTAAGGTACTTCTGCATAGCAAGAGAAACTGTCAACACAGCAAACAGTCAATGCACTAAATGGAGAAAATATCAAAAACATGCATTCAACAAAAACTTATTATCCAAAATTCTATAGGGAACTTAAAGAAATCTACAAGCAAAATCAACCTCATGAAAAATGGGCAATGGGCATGAACAGCCATTTTTCAAAGGAAGACATAAAAGTGGCCTACAAACACTGAAAATTTCTAACACCAGATAAATGCAAATCAAAAGCCACGAGATAGCATTCAAAGTGACTTTTTTAACAAAGAAGTCAAGAAACAACAGATACTGGCAAGGCTGAGGAGAAAAATAAATGCTTACACACTGTTGGTGGGAATGTAAATTAGTTCAGCCACTGTGGAAAACAACTTGAAAATTTCTCCAAGAACTTAAAATCAAGCTACCATTCAAAACAGCAATCCCATTACTGGGTATACACCCAAATGAAAATAAATCATTCTACCAAATAAAACACATGCACTCATATGTTCATCATTGCACTATTCACAAAAGCAAAGACATGGGATCATCCCATGTATCCATCAATGGTAGACTGGATAAGAAAACATGGTACATACACACCATGGAATACTACATAGTCATAACAAAGAATGAAATCATGTCCTTTGCAATAACATGGATGGAGCTGGAGGCCATAATCTTAAACAAATTAATGCAGGAACAGAAAACCAAATACTACACATTCTCATTTATAAGTGGTAGCTAACCGCTGAACACACATGGACATAAACAGAGGAACAATAGACACTGTGGACTACTAGAGATTAGAGTTAGGGAGGAGAAGTGGGTTAAAAACCTATCAGGTACTATGCTAACTACCTGGGTGAGGGACCTATACTCCAGACTTCAGCATCATGCAATAATCCCTTGTAACAAACCTTCACATGTACTACCTGAATGTAAAATAAACGTTAATATTAAAAACATCCCTAGACACACCAATCAACTGGACAATCTAAACATAGTTAGTGTTCTGGAAATCCTCTAACTACAGTTCTGATCTTTATGTGAACTATCCCTCTTATGTCTTTATATACCGCCCCCCCACGCACACACACAGAGATACACAGAACCTCCTCACACTACACACAGTTTCTACTTAGTTTGATCTTCATATAATTAATATAAAACTGTGTTTTCTCTTCAGTATATATCATCTATATGGTCAAACATTACACAAGTATGATATATCCAAATTGATGTGTGTAATTATGGTACATTTTTAAGTAATTTAGTTAATCCTTTAATAAAGATATGTGTGTATATGTGTTTGTGTGTGTGCATGCTCGTGTGTGTGTATGTAAAGCTATTGATGGACAGTTCCTGGGAAGGCATTGAAAATATTTGACAATCAGTGGTACAAAGAAACTGAGCAGCCAAATTATCACAATTACTCCAAATGAATGTCAGATTTAAAAAAGCAGTTATACCAGTGCATCTTAGCTGAACCCAGTTAATTTGGAAGGCTTCAATTTCTTTCCTACCTAAAATAAAATTGATGTGAATATACCTGAACATGTACCTTGTTGAAAATGTACCAACCTTTTTTCCTAATCATACACCTAGGAGTAGAATGGCTGAATGGTTGAATACCTTGAACATGAACATGTCTGTTTTCATGATATAATGCCAAATTGTTCAAGATGTACCAATTTACAGAGTCAGCAATGTGGATTAGTTCCCATTAATCCAGTAACACTGGTTTTTGTATATTGTTTGAGCCTTCAAATCCAGGAGAAGTAAGACAAACAAATAAACATCTACCACATCAAGCCTCTGGAGTAAAATGTGTGCAACCCAAACATCTTGGCATTAAGCTGGATCTGAGAATAGGAAAGAATTTGTAGGATGGTAGGTTTGTTCTTGATGGAGAAGAAGAGAGCATGAAAATATATGAAAAGCTGTTGAAGCCAAATGTATCAGAAATTATAAATTTTTCCTGACATTCCATTCAGGCCATATTTATAGATGCCCAATTTCATATGCACGCATTAAAATCCAGGTAAGGATAAAATTTATCAGTACTCTAGAGGCCTCAGAAATAATGCCACACATTTACAACCATCTGATCTTTGACAAAAACAAGCAATGGGGAAATGATTCCCTATTTAATAGGGAAATATTTAATAGGGTGTTGGGAAAACTGGCTAGCCATAGGCAGAAAGCTGAAACTGGATCCCTTCCTTACACCTTATACAAAAATTAACTCAAGATGGATTAAAGACTTAAAATTAAAACCTAAAACAATAAAAACCCTAGAAGAAAACCTAGGCAAAACCATTCAGGACATAGGCATGGGCAAGGACTTCATGACTAAAACACCAAAAGCAATGATAACAAAAGCCAAAATAGACAAATGGGATCTATTTAAGCTAAAGAGCTTCTGCACAGCAAAATAACCTATCATTAGAAGGAACAGGTAACCTACAGAATGGGAGAAAATTTTTGCAATCTACCCATCTGTCAAAGGGCTGATATCCAGAATCTACAGAGAACCTAAATTTACAAGAAAAAACAAACAACCTCACCCAAAAGTGGGCGAAGGCTATGAACAGATACTTCTCAAAAGGAGACTTTTATGCAGCCAACAAACATATGAAAAAAAGCTCATCATCACCAGTCAGTAGAGAAATGCAAATCAAAACCACAATGAGATACCATCTCACACAAGTTAGAATAATGATTATCAAAACATCAGGAGACAACAGATGCTGGAGAGGATGTGGAGAAATAGGAATGCTTTTGTATTGTTGGTGGAAGTATAAATTAGTTCAACTATTGTGGAAGACAGCATGGCAATTCCTCAAGGATCTAGAACTAGAAATACCATTTGACCCAGCAGTCCCATTACTAGGTATATGCCCAAAGGAATAGAAACTGTTCTATTATAAAGACACACGCACATGTATGTTTATTGCGGCACTGTTCACAGTAGCAAAGACTTGGAACCAACCCAAATGTTCATCAATGATAGACTCAGTAAAGAAAATGTGACACATATACATCATGGAATACAGTGTAGCCATAAAAAAGAGTGAGTTCATGTCATTTGCAGGAACATAGATGATGCTAGAAACCATCATTCTCAGCAAACTAACGCAAGAACAGAAAATCAAACATCACAAGTTCTCCCTCATAAGTGGGAGTTGAACAGTGAGAGCATGTGGACACAGGGAGGGGAACACCACACACCAGGGCCTGTTGGGGGTTGAGAGGCTAGGGGAGGGGATAACATTAGGAGAAATACATAATGTAGATGACAGGGAGATGGATGCAGCAAAACACAATGGCAGGTGTATAACTATGTAACAAACCTGCAGGTTCTGCACATGTACCCCAGAACTTAAAGTATAACAATAAAAAACAAAGTTCTCGGTTTTCAAATGGTTCAATGAAGCCAAAGGACAAACATTAAGATTAGGGTTAGGGTTATGAGCAATAAAATATAAATGGCACTTCTCACATATACCACAATGATGTGGTTTATTTCTGGGTCTTGCTACAGATGAAGCCAGTTGCTCTTGTATTTTCCTATCATATTGTCTGAGAAATGGTAATAACTGAAGCAAATTTGGAGGCTTGGTTTTGAGGATGATAATGCCAACATCATTCCCTCAGTGCTAGATCTCTCATTACAGGCTTTTACTTCAGAGAAAAATTAGTCCATATTTAGGCCACCGTATTTGGAGATTCATTTGTAATGGCAACTTGACCTGTAGCCTACCTAATGCACTTTTAAAATTAAATATTTTCTACTGCATATGCCTGAACTGTAAAATTAAGTAAAAATAATAAAACAGACATCCATCTATTTATCTAATTATTTAAAAACATAGAAGAAAGGTGTGATATGCATGTTTCATAAACCTATCTAACAATACAAAATAAATAAGAACATTCATGTGATAAGTCCTCTCCAGGTGTGCACTCCAGTTAGAAAAATAAACAAATACAAGAATCAAGACTGTATATAATGTTTTTTTCCTTTTGTTTAGAGTTCAGTAAGATATTTTAGAATTATACCCCTAGAGTTATAACTTGTGTTTGGCTAATTTTCTAACTATTTTTTACAGATCGATGGCATATTTTACATTGATAATTTATTTAAATCAAAAACTGTAAGGGGTAGCTTACAAAAAATTGATTAAATGATTAATTAGCAAGCATTTCATGATGAAACAGTGTTTATCTTATAACTCATTCTCTGCCACAGTGAAATAAGACCTGAGTTTTCATTAAGTTGGCAAGAAATTTTAGTTGTCATGAACAAGATAATTTGTTAAAATTTGTTGTGTTGCAAATGCGGCACTATTAACACTGAAGATGTAAAGTTTTATTTTGTAACATTCTTATTAGGAATTTTCATGGTTAGGAATAAATAAAATTTAGTGAGATTTTAATATTTAATTAATCAATGCATTGCTAGATCTAAGTCTCAATGATTTACAAAGTATTTCTTCTTAGTAACATATAAACCTGCAAGTTTCTACTTCCATAAAATAAAAATATAAGGTTTCATTTTTGAATTTGTGATGTAGAAGAAATATTGGATTTCAATCCGCAGTTTATAGGTCTGCAAATGGAATTCTTTGGAGGTTGTAAAGGTATTGTCTCTTTCCACATAATGGTCTTAGCAGAAGCAGGGCTCAAAGCTGTGTATTTGTGTTTCAAGTGATACGATTTTTAAATTAAATCCCTATTCCTTATTTTATTTATTTATTCATGTATAGTCTTCACAACATGCCTTTTGCAGTTAGCATTTTCTATTTTTCATTTTGATTTTAACTATAAGTGCTAATGACACCAACTTGTATTATGTGACATTGACGCTTTTTGTAATTCTCATAGCATGTGAAAGAGCTTCAAGCTCTTGAAGATTAAATCAGGACATGTATTTAAATAATAAGGAAAATAATTGTTTCTGCTTTCTAGCATACATTCAAAGGGAAACAATTTTTAGTTATAAGTTTATACATTTCAATAACAATGTCATGATTTTTCAATGTTTTACTTTGATTTTAAGTTAAGAAATTGTAATTGAATACTTTGAGTGTTTATAATTTATATATTGCCATGAAACATTAAAAATAGGAATTTTAGTCACTATGCAGGAGATAGGAAGAAAAAAAAAACACTCTAAACTTATTTTTGTCTTTTGACTAAAATTCATATTCACAAGTAAGAACCAAACAACTTGAAGATGCAGGTCAGGTCTAATGTAGAACTTCTATTAACTGTGGTCTCCTGGGATTTATACACATCCTATATGAAGTAAATGAACCAACTATTACCTCACCCACAAAGAAATAAACACTGGCGAATATTTTTTTCTTTTTACCTTTATAGGTGTCTTTCATTTCACTTTTATAGCTTAGTGGTTTATGTCACTGATAGAAAAGAAATTCAAAAATAAATCTAAAGTATAATAATGTAAAAGAACCAGAATTTAATTTTCCTGGTATTTCAGTGAATTAATATTAGAATTAGGAAACAAAATGCTTTGTTCACACTTAGAAGTACAATATTGATATTTTGTTTGCATAATTTTCAGTTGGCAACTTTTATTTCTCCTAAACCTTACCAGGAAATGAAGTTTATGCCAAATGGAGCCAAATAAATATCTTTAATCTGAAAGAGACCAAACAAATACAACAAAAGTCTCCATGGTATGTGCCAAATATGGAAAAAGAGGAAAAGAGAGAACAGCTTTAATGCTGGTAGAGTAGATGAGGGAGCGACAAGAACAATTACCTCAACTTTTAAGAAATATAGGCTGGTTATATGAACATCCACTCTTAGATATACTCTTCACAGCCTCAGTATATTTATAAATAATAATGATTTATATCTCTATAAACATATGATAAAGACCAAGTGGCAGATATCTGGAATAATATTTTTATACAGTAACTAGAAAACAGGTGACACATTTTCTTATGATTTTATTTTTTAGAGAGGAGAAAGTACATACTTGTATTATTGTTCTAAATCTCACTAAAGTAAATATGCTTTAAAAAATTGCCTTATTTTTTCTTTCATAGTGAGGATGTTTTTATTCATGTTAATAATTAAAGCTCTGCATGCTTCTCAGAAGAGCTGAAAGCATTCTTGAGCATAAAGCCACACACCTCTGCAGGAAAAGTTGGAATCTAAAGTAACCTGACAAGAAACTTCCTATGTGGAGTTTGCCTTATTTCTGATCATACTGATGCAGTTCATTAAATATTACTAGAATTAAATATAACTATATGAAAACATCGTCATTTTTAATTAATAAGCTATTTTAAGACGGTTTTATATTAACAGCAAAATTGAGTGGGAAGTACACAATTCCCGTTTAATTCTCATGCCCACTTACATGCAGTCTCTCCACTCTTCACAACCTGCACTAAGATTATGCATTTGTTACAATCTATGAATCTACACTGACACATAATTATCACCCAGAGTCCATAGTTTATATTAGGGTTTAATCTTACTGTTGAATATTCTATGCGTATGGACAAATGAACAAGGACTCATATTCACCATTATGGTGTCATACAGAATAGTTATACTGTCTCTGTGCTCTGCCTACTCATCCCTTTCACCTCCCTGAACATTAGAAATCACTAATTCTTTTACTGTCTTCACGGCTTTACCTTTCTAGGATGACATATACTTGGAAGTACAGTCTGTAGCTTTTTAATAATGGCTTATTTTACTTAATACCATGCATTTCAGTTTCCTGCATGTCTTTTAATGGGTGTATACTTCATTTCTTTGTGTTGCTGAGTTATACCCCATTTTCTAGATATAGCATATTTATTCATTCATCCACTGAAGGATATCTGGTAGCGATCCATTTGTACAAAAATTCATATTATATTTCTTATTTTCAGTACCAGTTCAAGTATTTTTGTTTGTAAAATAATTTGGCAAACTAATAAATTAACTGAATTTTAATAAAAATAAAGTTTTCCTGAAAGAGTGAATAGATAAATGTAGCCAAAGAAATACTGAAAAACAATCATTTTGGCACATACATTCATATGTACCCTGCATTGTCCTGAATATGATTTAGAGAATTATTTGAAAAAATACATTTTCTTGATCAGAATTGATCCTATTCTATGCTTCTAATTCCATTTTTCTAAATGCTGAATTTTTATTCACAGGTAAACTGAGCCAGTAATTCTTTCATTCTTGCAAGCAATTACTATGGTAGAATGTCTGTGCCCTGAAATATAACTGTGATATCTTGTTATAAATTTTTTAAATCATGATTTGGGTTATATGAGAAATATTAGATCTAATCTCTTTAAGATTTTGCTTTGTAAGCTACAGGATGTTTTATTAAGGATGATTTTTAAAAGTAAGGATTTCCTTAAACATCAAGCTAAATAAAAGTAGTCAATCCAGTGCACCATCACAAAAGACCCTGGATCTAATTATCTCCAATGTTCTCTCTTCCTTTCATCTTCGTGATTGAAAAATATCTGCTAAAACTTTAATGGGATAAATTTGATCTAAGTTCCAGACAAGAAAAACAATAAAAAAGGTAAAGAGTAAAGTACAAAAAGCTTTATGTCCTATTATTTTATATTAAGACCCTTCCAAATTTTGACTTCTGTATATACAGCTAAATAAAACCATGCCTCTCACCCTAGTAAGAAAAAGCTAATAATCTATCAACTGATAATTTCCATGACTTCTCTTGATGTTAATTATATTTTAATATACTTATTAAAAATAAAATTTTATTCAATGAATAAAAATCTAACTGTAGACATATAGAAGAATGTTTTATTAAGTATGAGTTATTGTGATAGAGTAGATAGATACTTTGGTGGAATTATTTTTATAATAATTTCCAATTTACATATTCCTTCATTTTCAAAAGATAGAGTATGTAGTGATTTTCTCATTTATGTATAAAGGTACTAGAAGTACAATCCAGTCAAAATCATATATAAAAATTCTGAATTAATTAAAATGTTCTAGATTGATAGCAATTGACAAAATAAAATGAAACGTGAGATGAGGAGGGTTGTGTCAGCCACCAGACAGAGTCTGGACTTGCATTTTTTTCCTACCACTTACTAATTACATAGACTTTAGTAAGTTGTTTACATGTTCTAAATTTTAGTTTCCTCATTTAACTAAAAGTCACACAGTGGTGAAGGATTCATAAATACATTTATTTATTTAAAAGATTATTGAGCATCATCTATATGCCATTTAATGTTAAAATATGAAACAGATGTCAAAGAAATACCTAGAATATGGGCATTGAGCAAAGAGTAAGTTTCAGATAATAAAACTTCAACCAAATTTATTTTTAGGAAAAAAGCAGCTAATTTATTAATTTGAATTATCATGTGCACTGAAAAAAAAAATCCATAGAACTGTACTTCTTGAAATTGTACAAAATTGATGCTAGTGCAAATCATAATTCATTTTACTAACTGAAATTGCATTTCTTATGTGCATATTCAGGAATAAATTGTAAAATTTTTTAGTCTAGATTTATAAAATAATATAGAGAGTGCATAATGTAGGTAAAATAAAAGGCATTGAGTTCCTATAATAAACTGCACAGCTCAAATGCAATTACCTTATTGACATCATGATAAATTTAGTTTAGAGAGTTCAAATAAACATCTGTTACCTCCACTCACAAATGTGTTCAACCATTCATGCTGCAAATGCTTATCATATTTTTAAGTGAGAATCATTTATGCCCCATTTATAGCCTGTCTTTCAGTATGCTTGAATGTGACACTGAAAGAACGGTTTATTAGTAAACTGTAGTTTATGGGAAAATCACTTAAACTTAATAAAGGAAAATTCTAATAACAAGGACTTTTAGTTTAATTATAGCAATCTAATTTCACCTATATTAGTCCACAAACCTATAACGAGACCAACTTAATGTGATGTTTTACATGAATATATCCACAATGAAGATAATATAAATTTGCCAAAAATAGATCAACCTTTTTGGGGGAGGTGGGAGAAAGAAAAGATGGGAAAATGGAAACTGCTGAATGAAGGAAGGAGAAAGCTGCAAAATAGTGCATTCATGGTGGAAGATAGGACCAAAAAGGAGTCGTTCTTTCAGCATATTGGAGATGCTCATATCATGGAGTTTATAGATTCCAATCAGGAGAATAAGAAACGAATTTCCACAGTAAGTTGCACAATATCTTTGAACACTCAGTAGAGATTTTTCCACATTCATCTTAATATAATTTTTCGATTAATTATTTAAATTAGTCATTTGAGAGATATCAAAATAAATGGATGATACAAGAGTTTGTATATGGAGTTATTAGATATGATATACATTTATATAGAAGTCTTAATATCATCCTATAGAAGAGACAAGTAACAAATAACAAAATCTAAATATAATTATTCAATTGTCTTAACTTTATAGTTATAATTTTTAAGTCTCTTAAAAATTCTCTTTTGTAATAAAAAAATAACACATTTAAACATTTTTTCTATTCATTTCCTCTTCTGTCAAATTGAAGTTGCTTCTTTTTCTTTTCTCAACAGAGTCTCCCTCTGTTACCCAGGCTGTAGTGCAGTGGCACAATCATAGCTCACTGCAGCCTTGACCTCCCAGGTTCAAGCTATCCTCTTACCTCAGCTTCCTGGGCAGCATAGATCATAGCTAATTTTTAAAGGTTTTGTAGATATAAAATCTTCCTGTTTCCCAAGCTGGTCTTGAACCCCTGGGCTCAAGTGATCATGGCACTTAGGCTTCCAAAGTGCTTGAATTATAGGCTTAGCCACTATGACTGACATGAAGTTACATTTAATAATGTCCATATACTTGTATGGAACAGTTTGGTTTCCCCTTAGTCATGTAAAACTTAATAGGACATTACTCCTAATCCCCAAACTGTAAACAACTAACCATAGTTACAACCAACTAAACACATAGACAAAAAACAACCGAAGAAAAAGGTGGGGGGCAGATTGTGGAAATATGGCAAAAGTAGCAGAGGTAACTACAAGATGGCATATGTCTTGGATTTTTAAAATTTTGTTGTGTTTTGTAGCTTTTCTGATATAATACAACATTACACCTTAAAGAACTGAAAGAAGTAAAGCATAGTAAAACAAAAATAGAAAGAACAAAATCTGCACGATATAAAAAAACAAAAACCAGGCAGATAATATTCAGCAGTAATAAAACCAAAAGCTGATTCATGACTTAATAAACAACATAGTCAGATTTTCTATAGCTAGACTGATCCTGGGAGAAAAGAGAGAGAGATAAAACACAAAATATCACATCAAGAATTGAATAACACAGACCCTACTGCCATTTATAGGATAAGACAATATGATAAATAACATCCTGCCATGACAGTTTTAATAACCAGAACAAAAAATTGACAAGAAAAAAATCTTGAAAGCTTTATATCTATTATCAAATAGAATGTGTTAAAAAATCATCTCACGAAGTAACTTTCAAGCAAATATGAATTTAATAAGGAATTCTATCAAACATTAAAAAAGGTATACCATCAAACTTATACAAACTTTTTTCAGATAATGGAATGATAGAAATTGCATCCACTCAAACTATTCTATGAGATTGATAGGGACAGAAGAGAGACAAATTCCAAGACAGATAGGGAAGGGTCCATGGTGAAACTCAACCTCCAAGCCAAGGATAGTCTAAAGCCTGAAAAACGAGTTACCAGTTCTGGATAGAATCCAAAGACTGGAGTGAGAATTTCCATTCCCACTCTCTCTTAATTGGTTCTTTCTAAATGATGCCTTATAACTAAAGAATGGTGCCTTTTCTAAGACTATGTTGCATATGCCTACTTTATCCCAGTTGGTTCTTTCCACAATCCAGTTGAAGTGTTCCTTTTCCAAGCCTACCCATAGACCAATCAACACACATTTCTCCATCCTAAGCCCATAAAAATCCTGGACTCAGCCTCACAGCCAGCTCCCCACTTTCAGGTCCCCTCTTGCTGTCAAGAGCTTTTCTTTTGCTCAGTAAATTCTACTTTGCCTTGTCCCTCTCTGGTGTCTGCATACCTTATTCTTATTGGTTCTGAGATAGGGATCTGGAACCCACCAAACTGTGGGAGTAAAAGAGCTGTAACATTCCTGCCACCAAATTATAGGAGTGAAAAAGCTGCAACAAGATCGTCATAAAACTAGTACACAATAATAATAAACAGATAAATATTAATACCCCTCATTAACATAAAGATTTTTATTTTTTGATTTTTTAAATTAATTTTTTGGGTACATAGGATACATGGTCTACTTAATAACAGGATACATGAGATATTTTTATATTGGCACACAATGTGTAACAACTACATCAGGATGCATGGGGTATCCATAACCCCAAGCATTTATCCATTCTTTGTGTAATGAACATTCCAATTATACTTTTAGTTATTTTTAAATTAATAACTGTTGTGTTAACAAATACTTATTCATTCTAGATGTTTTGTACCCATTAACCATCCCTACTTTTCCCCACCCATCAAACCCACCACCCTTCCCAGGCTCTGGTAACCATCATTTGACTCTCTATCTCCATAAATTCTATAGTTTTGATATTTTAGTTTCCACAAAAGAGAACATGTAAATTTTATCTTTATATGCCTGGCTTATTTCATTTAACAATGTCCACCAGCTTCATCTGTGTTGTTGCAAATTATAGGATCTTATTTTTTATGGCTAAATATTACTCCATTGTGTATAGGTACCACATTTTAAAAAATCTGTTCACCTATTGGTGGACCCTTAAGTTGCTTCCACATCTTGGCTATTGTGAACAGTGCTGCAATAAACATGGGAATGGAGATATCTCTTTGTTATACTCATTTCCTTTACTCTGAGTATATACCTGCAGTAGGATTGTTGGATCATATAGTAACTACATTTAGTTTTTGAAGAAATTCCATAATGTTATCCATAGTGGTTGTACTAATTTACATTCCAAGTAACAGTGTAGGAGGGTTTCCTTTTCTCCACATCCTTGCCAGCACCTGTTATTGCCTGTCTTTTGGATAAAAGCCCTTTTAACTGGGGTGAGATGATATCTAAAAGTTTTGATTTGCATTTCTTTGATGATCAGTGATGCTGAGTACTTTTTAATATCATTGTTTGCTATTAGGATGTATTGTTTTGAGAACTATCTATTCAGATCTTTAGCCCAGTTTTAATCCGATTATTAGATTTAGTTCCCTATAGAGTTGTCTGAGCTCCTTATACATTCTAGTTATTAATCCCTTATCCGACAGATAGTTTAGTTTGCAAAATGTTCCCATTCTGTGGGTTGTTTCCTTACTTTGTTGATTGTTTCCTTTTGCTGTGCAGAAGCTTTTTAACTTGATGTAATTCCATTTTTCCATTTTTGCTGTGGTTACCTGTGCTTTTGGAGCATTATTCAATAAATTTTTGCCAAGACCAATGTCCTGGAGACTTTCACAGTGTTTTATTTTAGCAGTTTTATTGTTAGAAGTCTTAGATTTAAGTCTGAATCCATTTTAAACAATATTCTTAGGAGGATATTATCAAATTAATTCTAACAATACATAAAGTAAATAATATATTATGAACAAATAGTTTACCCTGGGAATGCAAAGTGTTTGGCATTTAAAAAAATATGTAAAAAAATTCTACTGAGTAGATACCTGCCTCTTAAAACACTATACTAAAAAGAAAAATAGCCCAATTGTAATATGGTCAAACATTTCTTTCACAAGGAAAGCTGTAAGAATGGCCAATTCACATATTAAGAAAAAAAGCTAATCATTAGCAGTCAGGAAGATGCAAATT
Organism: Leontopithecus rosalia; assembly: GCA_028533165.1. Lineage (NCBI taxonomy): Eukaryota > Metazoa > Chordata > Mammalia > Primates > Cebidae > Leontopithecus > Leontopithecus rosalia. The sequence goes on along the minus strand of CM052648.1, from coordinate 163,597,312 downwards.
AAAACCACAATGAGATACCTAAATATCCATAAGATTGATTTAAAATTTAAGAGTGGCAATGTCAAGCAATGTAGTGAAATGTGGGGAAACTAGAATTCTCATGAATTTTAGATATGACTGAAATACTTTAAGTGGATTTCTTCTTAAAATGCAAAAACATAATAGCTGTAACTCAGTCATTCTGCTTCTAGGGATTCCGTGAAACAAAAATAAATGTATAGCTACATGAAGACTTTTATTCCAATGTTCATTGCACCTTCATTTTTGTAATAGCTGATGAGGTATTGGGAAAATATCCATCAATCTATGAATGATAAATCAACAAAGGTATTCTTATATGAGGGAATACTCATCAGCTATAAAAAGAAACAAGCTCTACATGTTTGCAAAAATACAAAACCATTTCAAAAATAAATCAGCCTCACTCCCCCCAAAAATATATGCTAAGTGTCTCATGCTGAAAAATACATACTGTAATAATCCCATTCTAGAAGAGTGAGTTAATCTGTATAGTGAAAGAAACAAAATTGATGGTTGCCTAGAAACAAGTAAAGGGAGTAAGAAATTGAAAAGGGGAATGAGAAAAAATTTGGAAGGGATGGAAGTGTTCATTATTTTGATAGTGGGGAGAGTTTTATGCAAATATACATGTATCAAAAGTGATCAAATTTTACTGTTTCAATAAGTGGAGTTTACTTGCCTTCAATTATATTTCAATGAAGATATACAAAAAAGATAGCATATATATCCTGAACTTATTTGTGTTAAGAAATATGTTATAATTCTCTTTAAACATCTGAGAAAATGCTCACCTAAAGTCAATAATGGGTAACTCTGGAGGGTAAAACTTTGTGTTATATTTTCCTGTTACAATGTTTTATTTTCATAATGGTGTGTTTCATTTGTATTTCTGAAGCATTAAAACTCAATTAACATATTTAATAAGGTCTCCATAATCAGAGAAAAGCGAGGTGGTGGAAACTATTCGCTGAACAAATCAAAGATATCACATAATACAAAAACAGAGGTATCCTTGATTCACTTAGAAGGTCTTCACTTTTGTTTACAGCACCAAGCATAGTGCACATGTATTATAGGCATTCACATACACAACATATATAGTCTGTTTTAGAGTATATTAATGCTATTTACTCATAAACTATTAAAATATAAGATAATTAACATTGTCTATTTTATGTACTTGGTATTGCACTTGGTGCTGTTTGACTTAATTCCCAGAACAAACATTTGTTTGTACTTTTGGGATGATTCCTGCACAGCTAATGAAGAACAAAATGCTGCAAATTCCAATGCTCACGGCATTTACATTTTAAAGAAAAACTGGTAAGATAGTGCTCATTACACCCATTTTACCCATCAGGAAACTGTATTCCACAATTGGTTTGGACACTTCAGTAACCCACATATCAGCAGAGGCATATTTCCTTTTGAGCCTCAAATAAAATTTCCTGTAACCTATGCCGTGTTCAATAAATGGGAGGCAGCTATAGGGTTTGCAAATTTAAATCTGGCTATGAGCTGCTGTTTCTAATGCATTAGTTAGCTCATACTACCATCTTCTCTCTACTTATTCCAGATAATGAGCTCTAATAATACAGATGTGATTGTCAGCTCTTTTAATTTCCATAAAAGAACAAATATAAAAATGGTTACAACCAAAACCACCACCATTACAATGAAACAGACAAATAAAAATTAATGTTAAGTAAAATTCAGTTATTTCTCACAATGTGAGCTCTCTTATCTATTTTTATTCTTCTGTTTGTTTCAGACTTCATGCTCATGAACATGTCCAATCTATGATGGTTAATTACGTATTTATTGTATCCAGTTAAGCTCTTCTTCTAGGGCCTTAACTTGCATCTAGAGTAGTCATGTTCATAAACAGCTTTTTATACAAATCATAAGTTGACAAGCAAACATACACTCACATAAAATCAATATCAGATCAGTGGTGAATGAAGCCAATATTCACATCTCCAAAGAGCATAGACTTTTCACTCTACCTGCTGCTTCATATCTGTTAATAATAGAAAAACATCATACAGTAGAACATATGAAGATTATGTTTTTAGAGCATACCACATGGCAGGAGCAATGCAGCATATACGCATCATACTTGTGAAAATAGCTAAATGTATTTATTGATAACTGTGGACCAACAAATATGATCAGAGTGTATCTCTGTTTCCTGATCCCTTTAAAATAGCCTTAAGAGGATATACATATTCTTGTCATTAGGTACCATTGGTGTACTTACTAGTGACAGCTAGTAAGTTGTGGTGGCATTATCTCAAGCAAGTCTGTCTTATTCTAGAGCTTATTGTGTTAACTACTATTCTACACTGTAGGCATATCATGCAAAAATTATACGAGCACTGCAGATTCTGTAGACGCACATAATAGGGTGCTTAGAAATCAAATAACTTTTGCAGACTGATAAAACTGGTAAAAATGGAATATCTAAACCTGACCTTTTTCTGTGGCTCCAAACCCTTGCTCATTTCACATCACCACGCTACTGCTCTAATCAATGCCATTTCTGCTTTAGAAGCCAAGATTCATCACATCTACAAGTTCTAATTAAATCTAGTCAGCCTATTTTTTCTGGATGGGGCCATTGTAGTGTGAAGTCAAAAATTTCAGTGATCTATAAATGACATTAACTGGGGCTCACATTGTAGTCCAAGTGTGATATGTTAAAATTTGTCTTCTTAATAATGCATGTGACCTTTCAACAAGATCATTTTTTTGAAGACAACATATGTAATGTTTCAGAGTTTAATACCATTAGTAATCGGTTTCTGTTTTCAAGTTGATTCTTAGATTATATTATGATACAATAAAATAGTTAGTTGTCTTAAATGTTACACTATTTATTATTTAACTACCATTGCATCTATTTAAAATAGATGCCAGATAGAATTGTCTAAGTATGAATTGGCTTACTAAAAAAATTATATATTACTATGTACACACACATTACTATGTAGACCTCACAATTTATTTTTCATTGTCAAACATTAATTTGTTGAATAATTTATCTACCGAAATAGATTTTTATTAAAATAATCTGCCATAAATCTTTATAAAAATAACTTTATAAAGCTTCAAAATCCCTAATTTTACAAAGAATTTTTTCTACTAAAGCATAATTGACAAAATATTATCTAAATTGAAAACTATATTGAAGAACACAAGCCATTTTCATAATTTTATATTATTTTGACCTAAACAATGGTTTACAGTACTTATTACCTATCAGTATTTGTTAATCTATCCTCAAAGATATAATCAGATTAGTGTAATTTTTGTGAAAGCCATATATTTAAAAACATACATAACTCAATATGAGAGCGCTTATCCCAAGAGAAGGATAAGTATTTCAGTTCTCTCCAAAAGACAGTATTATTTTTAAAGTTGTAAAAACTAAATATGTTCTGTTATTTAATTGAAAAATGAAAACACTTTAAAATACATAATGTAACCATTCATAAGCCTTAAATCTATAACATTACTTTTCCCCCCAATTTTACCATTTATAATTATTTTATTTGATACATAATCATTGTACATATTTATAGGGTACATTGTGATGTTTCAGTGCATGTGTACATTGAATATTGATCAAATTATGGTAATTAGTTTGTTTGCCATCTCAAACATTTATAACGTCTTTGTAGTTGGAATGAAATATATCTTAAAACTGTTGTCTACAATTAATATGACATCTTTTTATTTTCTCTAAAAGCCATTATTGAAGTATTTTCCCCAAAATTAGTAAGTAATAATATAAAGATAGAATACAATCTACTTGTTTCATTAATTTGAGAATCAAATATGAAAGATAAAAAATTTGGGAAGTTACATATGAGATCATTATCGTATATTTTTTTAAAAATAATAAAAACAAGCATCTTCTCCAGTTACTTATTATGGTGGTCTTATAAAAAGATGATACATTTATTTTCCTGAAATATATTTTCTTCGTATTAAAAATAGGAGACAGTTACTAGTCCATTTCCAACAAAAATACAAGATACTTTAAGATAACCTCTTTTTTTGAGAGTAAACATAAACGTAACATGAAACAAAAAATGACTCAAAAGGTATTTTTTCTAATTTTGTCAAACTTAAAATATGTGTGTATAAAAAGACAGGAAGGTTTGACATATGCTAATTTATATGGTTAGAAGCTGGCAGGACTGGAATAATGGCAAAGTTCATATTCAAACTCAACATCTGCCTGAAGATGGCAATTATCAGGAGGTCCCTGTGTAATAAAAATGCACTTCTGAGGAACAGGTCTCTGGAAAGGGTTCGGCTGGAAGGTGGCATGAGAAAACTCTTCAAGGTGAAGAAAATACAGTCAATCCTCACTTAACCTTGTCAATAGGTCTTGAAAACCACTACTTTACTTGAAATTTTGCATAACAAATTGTCAGTAGGCTAAGTAATATAAACAAGAGTTAAACAAGAGTTAAGTTCCTGTGCATATTTCTGGTCAGAAAAACATCACAACACTTCTAAATAAAAACTCAAAACACTTTTTAACATTAAATACTGAAATAAATGTGAATGCTACATATATTTATGAAATACTAATAAATCAAGTAAGATTATTATTCACCCAGTTATTCCAGCTCCAGGCCAAGCCCAGCCCAGCATCTCAGAGCACAGGTGAGGAAGCAACCCTGGACAAAACACTGTTACATGGCAAGGCACGCTCACTCACACACCCACACTCACTTAGACTGGGACAATGTAGACACATTAGAGAACTCCATGTGCACAGCTTTGGGAATGTTGTAGCAAATCAAAGTGCCCTGAGAAAACCCATGCAGACATGAAGAAAACACGCAAACTCCACACAGAGAGTGGTGCTGCTGGGAATCAATTTTATTTTCTCATCATTACACTGAAATGAAGTTGAATAAAACAATGTTATTCAAGAACCTGCTGTAGAAGCTATCTCTTTTGACTAGTGATGCCATATATGAACATAATCATTAAAACTCAATGAAAAACAATAATTTATGATACATTTAAAAATAACTAAAAGAATATAATTGTAATGTTCACAACACAAAGAAATAACTGTGTGCGGTAATGGATATCCCATTTACCCTGATGTGATTATTACATATTGCATGCCTGCATCAAAATATCTCATGTATGCCATAAATATATACAGACTATGTACCCATAAAATTTAAAATTAAAAAACAATGAACTGAACATTTTAAAAAGACAAAAGTAGTCATTTTAAATAAGATACATTGCAGGAAGCATAATATCAAATTTTGTTATTGCAAGCAAGAAAAACTGACCCTAGCATACTTCAAAGACTTAAAAGAAAATGTATTAGAATAAAATTCGAGGAAGTTCTAGCCAGAGCAATCAGGCAAGAGAAAGAAATAAAAGGCATCCACTTTGGAAAAGAGGAAGTCAAACTATCTCTGTTTGCTGATGGTATGATCGTATACCTACAAAACTTAAAATATTCCTCCCAAAGCTCCAAGACCTGATAAATGAATTCAGTAAAGTCTCAAGTTATAAAATCCATGTACACAAATTAGTAGCACCTCTTTACACCATTTCTTTTTTAAACTTACTAAAATTTATATGTCAAATATTTATTTTTTAATTCCATTGAGTAGAATTGACAACTTTTAAAAATTATGCTCCAATTCAGTATTTTGAATTGTAGTGGTCTGAAAGTCCAATACATCTAGTAACTATGATGAAGAATTTGCTAATTTTAAAACATGAAAATATTTGAAAATCTAAACTATGATATGTAGGCCAGTTTTCATAGATTCAGGTTTCATCATTTTGTTAAATATATAAATCATCAAAATAATACAATTGAAAAATTAATCTGGTTCTACATCTTAGCTCATACTATATTGAAAGTATTACATTAAATTCTTTATATAATAACACTCTGCTTGATTATCATTTTTATAGTGACTTTAAGTCTTATTCCATGATTTATCTTATTTTAGATTAATATAATGACTATCGATTTTATAAATTGTTCCTGACAGTGAAAATAATCATGTGACTTTCAGAATGAGGTCAACTCCTCTCAGTAACATTGCAATATATCACAATGATTCAAGTATCTCTATTATAGGCAAATGTAAAGGACAAGACGACTTTGTAACTCTGATTGTCTGGGAACACTGCCAAAAAATGGATTTTGTGCTACACTAATGCAATGGAGAGAAATTCACTCTTGAATTTCATTACCTTCTATTGGATTTAAAAAAAAAAAAGTCACAAAACATTTACCAGAACGTTGACTCGTCATTAAGTAGAAAATCCTGATTATAATGTAACAGCAAAATTAGAAAGGCATATATATCACATATTGTAATAGAGTTATTAAAATGAACAGAAATAATAGCTATATTAGGGATAATGCAAATTACAATGAATGCATTATGAATAACTTACACTATACCATAGTTATATTAAGATTTTATTGTATACTGTGCACTATTCTGGGCACGACAGCTAGAAAATCAACAAAACCACCAACAGCAGATATCACTTGCTCAGGGAGTTTATCACTTGTTTGGGGGAAGTCATACAACAAAATCTTAATCAAAATTAACAGATAATAATCAGTCCTTTGATGAAAACTGTATACTGCATTATGAGAGTGAGTGGGATGTCTTACTTAAAGCACACCCAGAGAAGGTGATATTACAGATTGTATTGGTATATGGAAGTGCCAAACCTTGTACTTGTGAATGTAACCTTATTTCAAAAAAGGGTCCTTGAAGGTGTAAGCCAATTAAGAGGAGGTCACTAGAGTGGGCCCTAATCTAATGTGATTGTTCTTCCTAAAAAAAGAGAAAAATATAGACACAAAGACAGAAGGGAGAGCACTATGTGACTAGAGAGGCAGAGATTAGAATGATGCATCTACAAGCCAAAGCATGCCAAGGCTTACTGAATCCAAGGCTAGGAGCAAGGCATGGGGTAGACTGTTTTTCAAAGCCCTCAACAGGAACAAACACTGCCAATACCTTGATTTTGAACTTTTAGTCTCCAGAACTGTGAGACGTAAATTGTTATTTTAATCCACCCAGTTTGTGGTACTTTGTTAGGAAACTGATATGGATGATATTTAATTTCAGAACTGATAACAGGAGACAACTCTATGAAGAACTGGGGAAGATCATTCTGAGTAGAAGAGTCAGAAACTACAAAGACATAAGGAAGAGACAATATATTTCAGGCATGAGAAATAGGAAGAAGGTGTCTGTGTGTGTGGTGTGAAGATAATTTGATAGGGAAAGAGTTGTAGCAAGTGTGAACGGAAAATAAATCTTGCGACCCCCAAATCACTGAGCCAAGGGAAAAGTCAAGCTGAAAACAACTTGAGGAAAACGTGCCTCCCATTTTATTCCTAAATAAGATGGCTACAAAGATAAAAAACCTACAAACCTCCCTCACAATTTGCCCATAAGAAAATTCCTGTGGCCTCAAGATCTTTAACCTAAAATAGTTCAGTTAAATTTCACTGACAATGTAAACTGATGACTTATCTTCACAGGTACTGCATAGAAAGTCATCTCTTTGCTCACCTGAGACAAATGCTTATGTGATTACTTCCTCTGTCCTATGTGAAAATGCAGTTTTACTGAGCCAGATTAAATTTTGTTTTCAAAGAAAGGCTGATCAAAGACTGAAAACGATGCAACCTTTTATAGCTTGTCTACCTATGATCTGGAAGCCCTTGCTTTGAGTTGTGCCATCTTTCTGGACCAAACCAGTGAACATCTTACAATGTATTGATTAATGTCTCGTGTCTCCCTAAAATGTATACAAGTAAGCTGTACCCTGACCACCTTGGGCCCATGTTGTCAGGACCTCCTGCAGCTGAGTCACCAGTATGCTCTTCAACTTAGCAAAATAAATTTTCAACATCGATTGAGACCTGTCTCAGATATTTTGAGTTCACAAAAGTGACACTGAATGGGCAAGGGAGATAATAAACCCCATTGTTCAATTAAGGAGTTCAACTATTATTATAAGTAAATTACAAAACTTATTTGAAGACTAATGATAATAGAATGTTGTCAAAAAAAAGGACTCTATTTCAAAAAGAACACCCCAGAGAATGCATAGTAAAAAGAGGGAGGTGGATAAGGGTGGAGCCCGCAGATCAGTTCAGCATGTACGGTAGTGACTGGTGTCCTGAACCACAAATGTCTGAGATTTGTATGCAATTGATCAGTGCTGGAGATGGTGAAGAGTAAAAGATTTGTGAAGAATCTGAAATAATAGATTTGAGATTGACTAGAATTACTAGCAAAAGTATATGTTTAGTAAAAAATGCTTAGAAATCAAAAATAACTTCTATGTTTTGGACTTGAGATGCTGGGTGGTTGTTGATATCATTTTCTGACATCAGAAACATTCTGAAAGTGTCAGGGGCCACAGGTTCACTTTTGATGTTCCAGGAAAGAAAAGTCTATTAGGTATTAAATTAAAATGTTAAATTTACAGGTTTGAAATATTACAAATTTAGAATTTGGGGTGACCTTGTGTGTGAAGGAATGTGTTTTGGAGTAATCAACATAGAGTTAGTATTTAAAGCTGCAGACCTAGATGTGTAAGGTGACCATCATTAGAGGAGTAGATGTTCTTATGAATTACTCTGTAAGGTCTACAATATTCAAAACTGGTTAGGATGTGAAGCACACTAAGTATATTGATCAAGAATGACCTTGAAGTAGATGAAAATTCCAGGTTTAATTCAGAAATCAAAAGCAGAAAACCAAATCAGCACTCAGGAAGTGATTCTGCAGACATAGAGGTCTAGCATAAAAAGAATGGGTTGTATTGCTATTCTTTGAGAAAGCAATGAGTTACCTACTGAAATGAATCAAAGGTAATCCCAAGCAGAGGAAACCACATGTCCAAATTTTTGAGGGCAAAGGAGCACAAGATACATTAAAACAAATGGAAAAGAAAGCCTTTCAGTATGATTCAAGGTAAGTCATAAAAAATGAATCCAGGGATGTAATCAAACAGCAGGTCAATTGTTCATAATAAAACCCGCATTAAGCATGTTGGACTTTACCCGTATGGGATGCCTTTGAATAATTTAGACCAGGAGAAAGCCTGTATTACATTAAACTATCATTCCACCTCGTGGTGTAAGGAATAGATTTGAGAGCATTATTAGTAAGCCCTTACTATGCCGTATTCATGATTTCTTAATAACATTATGTCACTGCAACATGAAACTTCATGAATACTTCAAGAAACTTCAAGAATAAACGTTTCATGACTATTCCTAAATAAGACCTACAATGAAGAGCATAACATTGCTTAGCTACCTGGAGCAGTCTTGGTTTACTCCCGTGTTTCAGCATGATTAAGAGTAACCTGTGATCCTTAAAATGTTCCAGGTCAGTGGTGTTCTAGTGAATACTCAGCCACTGCTGGGGAGTAGCAGGTCCTAATTTGTAGCATTAGCTATTTCCATGTTGAAAAAATTACCACCGTCGTGCCCAATTTCAAATGAATCATTTTTAAAAATCTGGCTTACAAAACTTTATTTTCTTTAACAATCAACTCATCTAAGCTAGGAAATTCAGTTTCAGTCCAGAACTGGTTCGATTTTCTTTAACAACAAATTACCTATTATTAGTACTCTTCTACACTCAAATGGAACTCAGTTTTGATTACAAATTAAATGGTCACCTTACCTAAAATTGAAAGATGTTACTGAGGATAAATCATATAAATATACCAAGTAAATGTTAGCTTATACCATGCTGTGTATATGGAATCAATCCATATTTCCCAAGGAAATGAAATATAGGGTAAAAATATCAATGCAAATACTTTTCCTAGAATAAAAATAATAATTTATTAGATCAATAATTTTATAGCACATATATTATACTTTAATAAATACTGGCCTATATAGAGTCCATAATTACAAATGTTATTTTTGAAGAAATTTTCTTTTTATATAAAAATATTTGTCCGGGCACAGTGGATCACGCCTGTAATCACAGCACTTTGGGAGGCTAAGGCGGGTTGATCACAAGGTCAAGAGATCGAGACCATCCTGGTCAACAAGGTGAAACCCCGTTTCTACTCAAAATACAAAAATTTAGCTGGGCACGGTAGCGCGTGCCTGTAATCTCAGCTTCTCAGGAGACTGAGGCAGGAGAATTGCCTGAACCAGGAGGCGGAGGTTGTGGTGAGCCGAGATTGCGCCATTGCACTCCAGCCTGGGTAACAAGAGCAAAACTCTGTCTCAAAAAAAAAATAAATAAATAAAAATAAAAATAAATAAATAAAAATATTTATGCACAATATTACATGTATCTTCTATAGCTTACTTTGGAGTGTTTTAAAACAAATCTTTAACTTTTGATTATAGATTTTTCTCCACAAATTGAATAGCTTATATTATTATTCATTTGAAAATCATTATTAACAAATTGCTTAGTAAGTCTTAAAATAGTTAAAATTCCTATTAAATTATTTTAATATAATAGATTAAATTTAATTAAAGATAATTAAAGGCCAGCAATTCTTTTAGTTAGTAAATAAAAAATGGAAAAGAAAAGTGAAATATCTTCACATTAGAATTAGTAATAAGTCAGATAAGTCAATGTGTATGAAATAGGCTGCAACAACATTACAAGTAACGTCAAATAATAGATATGAATAAGCTGGTTTTGTGTAATATAATTTCTCATGTAAAAAGTACCCATTTGGTTTAACAGACATTTTGAAAAGCTATTAGTATAAATCATCAATGTTAAAAAATGTGAAATGCCAGTAGTACCAGCTAACCAGGTGTGATTCATAAAATCTGCCTTAATCAAGATATCTGTCAAATTAAAATGTAAATTAGGACTAATTTACAAAAACATGATAATGGTTTTCAAAATCATAAAGGAATTCATATAGAGATGTAATAGCAAATTCTGTTAAGAATGTTTATTTGAGAATCTTTTCTGCCAAATTAGAAAAAAAAGCCTCAGACTTCTGTTGTGCATGTAGCACCCATCTTTTTCTGCAATTCATCCAGGATCTGAGTTATAAATGGTTCTTGCAAATGTCAGCCAGAATTCTCCATATTAAGGAGAATGTTCAAGGGTATCCTATGGGGAAAGGAGAATTTAGTTTTAATGAGTCAATCTTTCTTTCTGTTTGGTGTGCTTTAGCTTTTCTGTTCTGAGTCTTAATGGTTATTGCTGGAATGGTCTCACTTGGCACATTGCACTGAGATGGATTGCTATTTGCTCACAGGAAAAGTTTTGTAACTGACTAATTATGTAACTCATTGCAATATTTTCCTCATCTCAACAAGTACAATCTGGATATAGATTGCGTGTGTATGTATCTATGTGTGTGTCTGGTTTTTCCTATATAATTTTATCATTTTTAAGTAAATGTAAGATCCAACAAAATTGCCACTCTGAAAAAAAAAACTGTCATTTACACATCTAAAGAAAATAACCCTATACTATCAACAAGTATCTTAGAAGATATCTTAAAAGAAGTGCATTACTTTATTAATATTACTTTAGTAATTGACACATTTTACTTGACTGTTAAAAACATGTTTACTATAAAAATATTAATTGGATATTTTTAATGTATCTTGATTTGTTTTTTAAAAAGAAAGCAATGAGGCACAATCATTATAATGAATGAACTTATAATTTTATAGGGGATGAAAGTTTGAAAAAATATTAAAAGGCAGTTTAGAAATAATGTCTTCAATATACAGTTCAGAAGAATTGTCACAGAAAATAAAAAGAAAAAGAAAAGTAATTTATGTGCCTATAAAATAGCCCAGGTTACATCTTTCTAACTATAGTAAAATGTACAGTTTGGTCAAGAGAATTGTGTACATTCTTTTAATCCCTATTCCCTGCCCACTGAGAAAACAGAGGTGCACTGGCAATGTTACACTGGGAAATATTAGGAAGAATAAGAAAAAGACGTTTGTCACCCCAGGACTTGCAGCTTGCTACCTAACCATGGTTTCACCAATTTCCTGTTTTAACTGAAACAAATTTGCAGCAACTCTAGATACAGTTACCTGTTTTTTAAATACTTTATCTTTTTGATTTCTGAAAGTATTTTCCCTCAGGTGCCAGTTAAATTGAGCCATTGATATCACTAAAAATCCTAACTTCGTAACATGTGTTAACCCTCCTAGATATCCAACTGCTGTGATAACTCTAGTTGTATGCATTTTAAGAGTCAGGTTCCCCACTATCCACCTTTTATCGGAGAGTTCTGAAATCCATAGGCATGAGCTTGCTTATTAACTGAAGCAGAAAAAAACTATCATACTAAAGGCTCTTTCTATTGACAGAGACAAATGGACCACAGGAATATTAGCACATTCAGTTTGATAACTATATTCAAAAAGGGATGTTTTAATATTTAACATAATTTTATCATTTAGAATATGTGGTATAGAAATATTAAAATACCACCATGAATAATTTTATGGAAAACAGGTACAAATATTGATATAATAAATTGAGGTTGTAACCTTAATATATTTCTCCTTAATATTATATATAAGCTTCCTATGGGAAATTCGTGTCTGGTTAGACTTTTTTTGAACCTATCATATTGGTATTATGTTTTAAATCATGTTTAACTGTTGAAGCTCTACAAATAACACAATTCACTTTATTCAGTTGACCAAAATGTAATACTTGATCATAACCTAATATGAAAGGAAAAATTATTCTAGTCAAAAACAAAGACATAGAAGATGGCAATAAGAAATATAAGTAGCTTTGATATCATCAGACAAGTTTTAGCTTGTCAGTTATTCAAGTAACTTGCTACGTTTATGTTTGTGTAATGAACAAAAGCCGCTAGATTGCCTGGTCTTTCTTGCTCAGCCTGCAGAAATCTTTTGTCAGTAAGGTACATGAATTTTAGTACATGGATTCTTGACATCTATTACATGTATACGATAAGCTATCTTACAGTTTTTATTATTTTCCAATTATTAGCTGTGTTCCAGCTGTGTTTCGAGTCACCAAGTAAATGATCTGCAGACTACTGAAATATTATGCATTGCTTCTCTCCGCACAAGATTGAAGCCATAGTTGTTTTGTCTTGTTTCTTTCATTCCCAGAGGGATATTTTTAAACATGTATGCTGTTTGCTTCAAAGTTTTACATATTCTCGAAGGAAAATACCCCTTGAAATCTATTAATCAGTAGTTTGATGAATTCAGTGTTTAGTAAAAGCTATGGATGAGAAACAAAGAAAAACAGAGTGACTAAGAGGAATATAGAAAGGGGGAGTGAGAAGAAAGGAGCCCAGAAAAAAGGAAGGGAGGTAGGGGTGGAGGGATGAAAGGAGAGAAATACAGAGATACTGAATTGTGGTGGTTAAGAAACAGGTCTCCAGAATCAGAAAGAATTTTTACCATGAAAATTTTTAGTTTTTGACATTAGTCAAATTACATAATCCTTTGCAACTCTGATTTTCTTTTAAAAATTGATATGATACATTTTCTTACTTCACAGATTCATTGAATGGTAACCAACTTGGTTAATCATATGAAGCACTAACCACAGTGCCTGTCATGGAGCATGCGGTTGATAAATGTTAGCTTTTATTATTATCACATATGATTGTGGAATACAAAATGGATGCAGTGATGATGTTTTTCTAATATATAAGACTGTTGTTACTCTTTAAATAAAAAGAAACAAGAGTAAAGTATTTGTAGATAGAGTGTAATCTATAATTTCCAGTTTTATGCAATATATCCTTATGGAGTGTCTAATGTATTCTAGGCAATTGGTAGGTAAGTAAACATTGGGATACCAAGAAGGATTACATTTAATTTGAAAAAGAAAAAATTACAATTAAAAATTGTAAAATACTATGATCAAGGTATAAAAAAACTACAGAAGCACATGGGAAGAAAATGCTAAACATTAACTTTAGGTATTAATTTCTCCAAGATGATCCCTGAAGACTCAGAGTTGTTTGTCCATACTTTTGTAGATTACAGTACAGAGAAGCTAAGGGACTCTAAATTATGTGATAACATTTGCTAAGACCTAGACGTAAATAAGAACATAGCATCATGTTCAGCAGTAGATTCAGGATATAATAAAAAGAGTAAAAAAGAGATAAATTATTTTACTTCTAATAAAATGTTTCTTGTGAATTATCTGTGTATTTCAGTGTAAGGCATTTTTCATAGCATAAAATGTCTAGATACTCCCCATAATTTTCCATGGTGCATTATTTTAGAATACTCTATTATATCAGAGATCTAGATTTTTTGATGAATCTAATGCAGTGCATTATTCAATCAACAGCTTATTACTGCTCAAATGTCTTGCCTATGGGTATTTATTATGCAATTGAAATTATATTTTGGAAATCTCAACATAGCAATCTTTAAACAGGATGAGGCTTATTAAAGTATAGCACAAATAATAAACTTATTGCTACCATGCATGTTATTTGCAAGGTTTTGATTTAAATCATATCATAAAAACATATTTTTTCTTGGATAACTTATTTTTTTCAGAATTCAAATAGGGCTTATTTATCTAAGTATAATTAACTGAACTCTAAATTGTAGATAGAGTCTGATGAAAAAGCTGCCCTGTTTCCTAGTTTCTACATCATATTCAGCTGTCTCTGTAACAGTGATAGTGTTGCTGTCTCTCATTTTTATTTAAATGCACAAATTATTTGGGGGCAAAGCATGAATTGAATGTTTTATGGCATTGTACTATACATAACTCACTCTAATGTGCAGCCCTTCTAAATTGTAGTAAGCACACATTGATCAATATCCTTTAAAACTGAATATTTACTTCATGACAAAGTCCATACTGCTTTTGTTACCAGTGGAGGATCTTAACTACAAGTCATCCACGTTCTTGGTATATTGAACAAAGAATTAAAAAACACAAAGAAAGCAACAAAAGAATGAAGCAAGAAAAGGATAGACATATTGAAATGAAAGTACACTCCACAAAGTGGTAGCAGGCTAGAGCAGGGGGCTCAAGAGTGCTGGTTACAGAATTTTCTGGGGTTTAACTATCCTCTAGAGCTTTCCTATTGGTTACCTGGTTACACACTATGTAAATGAAGGAGTGGCCCACAAACCAGACTGATTGGTCACAGGAGGTGACCAATCAGAAGCTGAAGTGGTCACAAAGTTACACACATAAACCTGGCCCTAGAAAATCTGATTGGTTGCAGGAGGGATCAGTCAGAGGCTGAAATAAAGTTACAAAGTTACACCTTATGCACATGAAGACTGGTTGGTTGCAGGAGGGGACCAATCAGAGGTACCTTCCATTTTTCCTCTGCCACAGCAGTGGAAAGTGGGGTGTTGCCTCAAATTCTTTTGTTACTTGGGCATGGAGAGGTAGAGTTTTCCTTTTGATTCAATTCCAGAAAGTCAGCAGGAACTGACCTTAGGTTTCATGCCTCCAGACCCTATTTTCCTGCTTCACTTTCACAAAGAAAAATAAGGCAACTTTTTAAAAAGAATCATTTGATTAGTGTCTAATAAAGTGTTATTTTCATTTTTTTTTCCAATTAGATTTCTGCAACAAAATTTCTTCAGGAGCCACAAATTCTTCTCTGGTTTATGAATGTTTCTCAGTCTGTGAGCAAAAATATTCTGAGACAATGACTAACATTATTTTAAAAAAATACTTCATTTGCATCATTGAAAGGAAGAACTACTAAGTAACTTAAGACATCTTGATCTGAAAAAAAACTTTAATAGAATGAAACCCAGTATTTCATCTGGTTCAAAGCAAAGATTGTGTTCTGTGCTACAAATTAGGGGAAATTTTCCTATTAAAGTTATTGTAAACCAGAATATAAATTTCCAGGTACTTTTGATTATATAGAAAATAAACAACTATGCAATCAATGTCTTTTCTAAGTAAAATTTCAATTTTTTTTCACAATGGAGGTGCAAATGAACAGAAAGATTACATCCCTTTAAGCACAGCTTTAAAATAAAAATAGGACCAGAAATAAATTGATGGTGCATGTTTGAACATTTTTTAATTCCAATATTTTGAACTTCTGATTTCCTCATTTATCTTTATCTTGTTGTAATGTGCTTGTTTTACTATACCTTTCAAGATACTTGCAATATTTTTTCTACTTGGTGAAATTAAAATACTAAAATACAGTATTCTGTATATTTGACACTTTCTTAAATATCAATTCAATAAATATTTATTTAGAATTTAA
Organism: Leontopithecus rosalia; assembly: GCA_028533165.1. Classification (NCBI taxonomy): domain Eukaryota; kingdom Metazoa; phylum Chordata; class Mammalia; order Primates; family Cebidae; genus Leontopithecus; species Leontopithecus rosalia. The sequence continues at coordinate 163,581,016 of CM052648.1, read as the reverse complement.
AATAACTTCCTTTTGCAAAGATCTAGGCATACTAATGAAACATTTAAATTTATCGTTTTACTTATCTCAATTTTAAAATAGAATGCAACCTTAATGTACATGATTTATATAAAATTATATATATATAAATATATATATATACACACATACATATATATAAAACTAATAACAATATCTGTGTTACAATTACTTCTTGGTCCATGTTATATTAGTTTCCAAAATGTCTGATTGGTTTCTGTTGAATTTTTTTTCCTATTTATATTTCTGTTGAGTTTTCTTTATTATTTATTTTAACAAAATGAAGTATATGCAGGAAGTAAAGTTAAAATATGAGTTTAAGGATGTAGAATTTAAATTCAAAAGAAGAAAGAAAAAAACAAGGAAATGAAGTTAACAGACACAGTTTACAAATACATTACATCATGATCACCAAATACATTTTTAACTGAAAAGTTGCTGCTAGTGATACAGGAGCGGGGCAAGGAAGTGCTAGGTAGAGAAAGGCAGGGTCCCTGGCAAAGGCTTCACACTTGGGCCTGTGCCCAAGGACCTAAGTAAGGACAGACACTCCTGTTTTCATACCCTAATGTTGCATTTTCCAAGAACACTCTGGCCTACCACATGCCCCACTCCCCCATCCTGTGTCCATAAAACTCCAAGACTCTAGCAGGGACACACACGAGTGGCTGGACGTCAGGAGGAACACACCAGCAGAAGAACACACAAGCTGATGTTAGCAGGCCATTGATGGCGGAACCAGGTGAATGCTGAGGGGGATTCGGTCAGAGAATAGTCTACTTTCTGGGCAGCCTGACTCCAGGGAAGGCCACTTTCCCACTCCATCCCCCCTCTGACCTCCCCATCCACCTTGCTGAGAGCTACCTCCACTAAATAAAACCTTGCACTCATCCTCAAATCCCCATGTGTGGTATGATTTTTCTGGTACACTAAGGCAAGGACCCCGGGATACAGACAGCCCTCTGTCCTTGTGATAAGTTAGAGGGTCTAATTGAGCTTATTAACACAGCTGCCTGCAGATGGCAAAACTGAATGAGTATACTGTAACACATGCCCGCTAGGACTTCAGGAGCTATAAACGCTCAACCGTAGATGCTGCTGTGGGGTTGGAGCCCCACGACTTGCCAGTCTGCATGCCACCCCTAGGGGTTTCAGCAGCCAGCATGGAAGAAGCGAGCCACATCAACATTGCATGCCTTAAGAGGAAGATAAGGCAACTTTTCCCATTTCAATAATATTAATTATAATGACAATATAATTGCCTAAATCAAATAAATAGAGAATAATTATAGCTTGAGAAAATAGAAAATTAGTGTGATACAGTTTTACTTAAGTGAAAAGATGCACTTAGAAACTTTGTTTCTGAGCTTGAAATCTTATCTCTATTTTGAGAGGATATTCAGACATATCTTAGAGGAAAATGATATTCTGGAGGTCCAAAAATAAATAAATAAAAAGGTAGAAGAAAAGCATATAAGGTAGGCCCCAAACTTATCCTATCTCTCCACCTAGAAAGAGTTTCTCAAATTTGACTCAAGTAGATGAAACCCAAGGACAGCATGGTAGTCCAGCTAAGCAGAGAAGACAAAGGTCAGAATTCAGAGGTACTGCTACAGTTGGAACTTTCAGGACAGTGCATCAAAAGGAGAAAACTGCATGGCACTGGGATTCACCAAAAATCCTTCCAAAGGCTGCTGTCATTGTGCTCATGACAGAATTTTGAAGGCCAAACACAAAGCCACTGCTACAGATGAAAGAGTTCACATGGGGCTGGGAGATATTGGCATTCTGACCCATCTGGGTGGAAAGACTTCAATCATCTGAGACATCTGCTGAGCCAAGAGAAATTGCATATTTTCAGAACAAGGACCACATCATGTTGTAAGAACTTCTCTAAACCCTTTAAGACAAAGCCAAAGTGAAGCCTCAGAAAGTTCAAGCCAAACTACCACAATTAACCATTTGTAAGAACAAAACTAAACACTCTGTAAAGGAAGACAACATACCTCAAACCTGGATATTAGAAATAGCAGATAGAGTTTAAAGGAACTGTTACAATATAATTGGAGATGGCCAGGTTGGTGGTTCATGCCTGTAATCCCAGAACTTTGGGAGGCTGAGGCAGGTGGATCACAAGGTCAGAGTTCAAGACAAGCCTGGCCAATATAGTAAAACCCCATCTCTACTGAAAATACAAAAATTAGTCAGGCATGGT
>CM052648.1:163562740-163578283 GCA_028533165.1 Leontopithecus rosalia | reverse complement strand
GCATGTTCTCACTCATAGGCTGGTGTTGAACAATGAGAACACATGGACACAGGTAGGGGAGGACTACACACTGGGGTCTCTTGGGGGGAATAGGGGAGGGACAGCGGGGGTGGGGAGTTGGGGAGAGATAGCATGGGGAGAAATGCCAGATATAGGTGAAGGGGAGGAATGCAGCAAATCACACTGCCACGTGTGTACCTATGCAACTATCTTGCATATTCTTCACATGTACTCCAAAACCTAAAATGCAATAAAAAAAAGACCAAAAAATAAAAATAAAAAAAAATAAAATAAATAAAAATAAATAAAAAACGATTATGTTTTCACAGTATTTTGAATCAATCATTTTTCCATTAAATTACACTTGTGGTTGAAAAATGGTTTTTAAAAATTTTAAGATGGCATCTCATATATTAGCCTATAGTCTTCTGAAAAGAAAATGTTTTCTTACTGCTATCTTATTTATTGACTCAGTTTATTAAGTGAGAGTTAGTATGGAACCAAGATTTATTAAGTAAAATCAATTAATATTATTTTGGTGTTCAATAATCAGCTTTGATTCAAAGATTAGTCAATAATTAAATATAAATGATTCTCATCAATTCTTTTCTAAAGTTTTTCTATTGTATTTGATTGGATGAAGCTCAACATCTGATATTGGGAAAAGCAGCAAAGGAGAAATGACTTACAGTACCTACATAAATTGGTTATGAGTAACACATAAACAAGGAACAACAAACTGTGGAAGGCCACAGGAGGCCTCTGAAGAGGAAGGCCTCTCCCTGCCTCATGTTTTGGTGCAAGGTGACCTAGGTTTTGTTACCATAAACATCGTGCTCAAGAACGTAAAACCCCTTCGAGGCACTAGGACATAGCCAGACTTGTCAGCTCCTTGTAAGGCCCGTGTTCCATCAGCTGCACATAGATAATAGGTTAAAGATAACCACATGTTCTTCTTTGGTGAAACTCTTCAGATCGCCACTGTTATCAATCCTCAGGGTGACACACCAGTTCGGGCTCACTGATTCACTTCCAGCTCACTGATTCACTCCACCATCACTCCACCCCTACCCTATGGATCAAAGTGATTGTAATCAATAAATAGTGTGGATGATCAGAGCTTGGGGCCTTCACTGTCTTCAGTAATAAGTGATGGCCCCCTGATCCCACTCTTTGAGCTCTTAATCTTTTTCTCATTCCTTTGTTGCCACTGAACATGGACTACCTGTGGGTAATGTAGGGCTGCCTCCCTATATTCTGGTGCCCAATGTGTGGGGCTCATGAATCCCTACATTCTGGCACCAACGTGTGGGGCTCAGGGATTCCCTACAATCTGATACATTTCAAAGGGCAGGATTATAAGTAAGTTTTTTGTATGTTCTTGAATGTCTATTGCTATTTTAAGTGTTTAGTTTAATTTTTCAAGTTTCCTGAAAATTATGCTCCATTGTTGACTTTCTTTGTATATTTCTGTTACTGTTTGGGGAAAACTTTATTTCATTTCATTGTATTGTTATTTTACTTCATCTAAAAAAAACCGATTATTTTGGAAATAAATATGATAATTTTGCATTAATTTGGGGCTGCTGTTAAAAGCATGGCTATAAACTTTTTATATTATATTTTGTAACTCTCTTTATTGGCTAGACTGAGAATAAAATGGGTTTTCTCTGTTTATAATTAAAACATAATAGCTTAAGATTTTTGTTTTCTTTAGCTATACCTTTCAAACTATTTTATTACTCACACAAGATTAACTTTTCAACATCTAAATTCTGATATCTTTATGAAATCAAAACATTTATTATTTCAATTTTGAGCATTTATTCTTTTTAAAAATTTTTGCTCTTCAGTCTGTAATTCATGTGTATATAAATATATATGTCCATATATACATCTATATCTACTTGTATATTGATGACTGTGTTTAAACATGGACATAGAGATATATACATACACATACAGATAAAATACATATTGATCTATTTTATCTATGCTTATTTCTCTTGGCTCTTCTTAAAAATTATTTTCCTTGGCCAGGCACCATGGATCACACCTGTAATTCCAGCACTTTGGGAGGCTGAGGTTGGTGGACTACCTGAAGTCAGGAGTTCAAGACCAGCCTGGCCAACATGATGAAACCCTGTCTCTACTAAAAATACAAAAAAATTAACCAGGCGTCATGGCCAGTGCCTGTAATCCCAGCTACTCAGTAGGCTGAGGCAGGGGAATTGCTTGAACCGGAAAGGCAGAGGTTGCAGTGAGCTGAGATCATGCCACTGCATTCTAGCCTGGACAACAGAGTAAAACTTCATCTCAAAAAAAAAATGTATTTTTTTCCTTTATGCTTACTCCTTCATTTGCAGTTTGCATCTGTCTTTCCATTGGTGTCTGTAATAATTAATTATGAAATGATGTTTTTTGTACTTCTGTAGTTTGTCAATTTCTTATCGCAAGTCTATTTCTCATATATGAGTTTATGAGAAATGCTGCATTTCTTTTGTATCTCTAATGTATTTTAAAATTTTAATTAGCATGAAAAATTATTGTGCATTTAAACTTCTTTACCATTTTTTTCCATAGCAGAGGCTATTTATATTTTCAAACATAACAATTTTGATTGGTAGTTTTTAGTCTTATGGTAGATTGCTATGGCTATAAATGTGATTTTTTTTAAATAATAAACTTTCTGGAAATGTTATGTATCAATAGTAAACAAATTGGGGTGGAATGAGAAATGGGCTTAGATGACATATTCATTGTATTTATTTATTGTTGCTTATTCTTATGGTACAGTGAAGTTCACATCTTTAATAAATGATATCTTCATGGTGGGGAGAGGTTAGTGTGCTTTCTGCTTCTGACTCTGATGCTTTTTTGTTTCCATGGCTTTATGTACTGCAACAGCATGTTTATTTCTCTCTGTTCATAGCACCAAACATCCTTCCTGTTAAGAACTTCCCATGCCACCCTCTTTTAAATTTTGTTTTTAACCCACCAGATCTGACTCATTGTCAGCATTCCCTACCTAGAACAGGAAATTCTCTCTGGTGGCAGTTTATTTAGGTTTCACAACTGTTAGGGTCGCTCCACATACTTTTCTTATTTAAAAGTATGTATTGTTTTCTTTTTATTTAGAGATGTGGTCTCACTCTGTCACCCAGGTTATCCCAACTAAAGCTCAATGGAGCCTCAAACTCAGGGGATACTCTAACATCAGCCTCTAAGTAGCTGAGGTTACAGGCGCACACCACCACACCTGGAAAACTACAGTCTTCCCTTTTTGCAATCTTCTTGTGATCTATTACTTGTCAAATGGGCTTCACATCTGTCTGCTATTTTCAAATGTTCGTTTCCCAAGATAAAAGTAAATTCAGTTTTAAAGTATTCTGTTTCCTGTTCATGCTGTAGGATGGGTGAAGCAGTTCATATATAAGGTTGTCACTATTATGTATACTAAGAAATCTCAAGCCAATGATTCTTAAATATTTGAAAGTCAATGGAATTAAAATATATAACCATGACCATTTTTAATCTATTAAGCCATGTAAAAAAGAACATCATAATTAAGACAAGGGAGTTATAAAAACAGAAAAACTTGTCCTGAGAATAAAGAACTTAAATTTAAAAAATAAAGTCCAGTTAGCCATTCAGGCCAGCAAAGATATCAAGTGAGGTTAATTAGCAGATTATAGTAAATCTGACACCAATGAGAAAAAAGCAATGGTTCATTTTTATGACTTATTTACTCAGTCCCACAAAGAAATTACTATTTTGCCCTTCAAAGATATATTTTTGAAGGTCAGATAAAATATAGCACAGGTTGTCATTTATTGGTTTTCAATTATGGCAAGCCATAAATTTTGTTACTGGGAAGCTTGCAGTTTTATTACGTATTACACATTTGCCTTCTGAATTTTCTGCTGTATATGTGAAGTGCTGTAGTGATTACCCTTCTTTCATTTTTCTCCTTCCATCCTTTCTATTTCTCTTCCAAATTCTTTTTTTCTTATCAAATATGTATTTCTTCAGTTGAAAACAAAAATAAATGAATTATTTTAGAAATAGGAAACATAATTTGGCATCATGATGAAGCTACTGTTAAAGGAATGCTTATAACCTTTTTTATACACTCATTCTGTTTTTAAGAAAAAAATAGATTCTGTGAATCTAAAGACAATTAGAAAATCTAAATTATTGAACACTGCTGTTGTCTAGACACACTGGTTTTGTGCTTATCCACACTTTAGGGTCTTATGAAAAAACATGATTTCAGAAATTTTGCCCTTTTGGGATTTTAAACCAAAAGAGTCAGTGAAATTGGTAATACTATAGCACCTCTCTTTCCATGTTTGACTAAAAATTAAAAAACTGAGGCAACGTATGGAAGTTCTTTTCTTATAGTTCAAATAGTCTGAAATTCATTTTACCAGTTTATAGACATGCTTATAATACAGGAGTTAAAAAGAAATTACTTAGGCAGATAATGAGGGTACAGGAGTCCTCCTTAGGGCTTTTTCTTCCAAGAAAAAGCAGTTCTCAAACCATTTCTTTTCTAACAAAGAGCAGCCTAAAAAGTCAAGCTGCAAGCATAGATAAGCAAGCTAGAAGCTTGCATAGATAAATGCTGGCAGCTGTACTAAGAGTCAGACCCACCCAATATGGCAATTCCCCTTCCTTTTCTTTGTCACCAGGTGTGCAGGTGTCAGGTAGAGGTCATATATGCAGAATAAAAGATTAAGGTGGGAGGGCCAGTTTCTTCACAGGCTAGGAATAGAACATTTGGTCAAACCAATCCCCAGGGCCCTATGTAAATCAGACACTGCCTCCTCAAGCCTCCTTATATAATCTACTGCTTTCTGCCACAAGAGGGTTTTTTTTTCTCCCCATTCCAAGCCCTCCTCCCTCTGTAGGGGGAAGCTGTTCTCTTCTTTCCTGCCTACTAAACTTTCTGCTCCTTAACCTGCCCTGTGAGAATGTGTGTGTGTGTGTGTGTGTGTGTGTGTGTGTGTGTGTGTGTGTGTGTGTATTCTTGAGGTTAAACTTCTCTGTGTAGGAGGATGAATCTCGCGTATTTTCCCAGACAACAAAGATGCTTTACTTACGGTTCATAACAAAAGACTCTGGACAACCTTCATAGGGGAGATGTATTTGTTTATATCATCATTTTGCAGATTGTATTTAACGAACACTGATCAAGAGAAAATTACTGGGCCAGGGAACAAGAGTGTGAGGATGTGTTGGCAAGAGTCATGATAGGAATATGACTAGGTTGCAAGAAGAAATGTGTTTTCCACTTATCAGAGAAAATAAAAGACAATAAAACATAATGCAGGCTAACTAGGGTGGGCAGTTTGCCAATGTTTGGGCAGACTGAATGATTTCTACATTAAGATTCCATTAGTTTTATGGAAAATTATTATTTTAAAAATGCTGTTCTAAGTGGTGAGCATGATTAGACAATTAATTATAGTAGCATTAAAACTTCAATTATGCTAAAAATATATTAATGAAAACCCTAATCCTGTGAAATTTTCTTTTGACTAAATAGGAAAAAAAAACATTCAAAGGGGAATGACTTAAAAACAAGGCAGGATAGGAGTTTCCAGCACTCACTCCCGTGGAGAAACATTAATTTAAACAACCATTCATGCATGAAAATACCATCACAAGAGCTAAAGCCAGGTGAGAAATTAGAGTACCTAAATATAGCACAGAAATTAGAAAATGTCTTTGAAGAAGGTAAGGACAGCTTCGTGTTACCTGTGTCATACTTCCCCCAAGATTATTCAGTGAAGAACAAAGAAAAATGCTCTCCATGTGAAACAAAAGTGAAGTGAGAATCAACCTTTGCCACAGACCACAGCACCAGGCCTGCCCCAATATGCCAGGCACTAGGTCCATCCTCTCATACTTAATCATCAGGCCCTTTAGAGAACAAGGCTGGCACTTATGTACTCAAAGTCAATGTCTGCTCCAGCACAAGGTTGCTCTCCATAGACTTACACTTGAGACCAACTACTGTGATCTCAAGCTACAGGACCACCTCCCTGGAACTAGTCACCAGGCCCAACACAGTGGACCCCAGAAATAGGGCAGCATAACTGGGCCCAGGACCCAGACCTGTTCATATCATCCAAAGCAGTGTACAGACTTAGCACAATCCTTATCAAAATTCCAATGGCATTTTTCAGAGAAATAGAAATAAACAATTCTAAAATTTGTATGAAATGACAAAAGACGCAAAATAGCAAAAACACCATGAGCAAGAAGAACAAGCTGGAAGCTTCACACTATTGACTTAGAAAATATACTCCAAAGATGTAGAAATCGAAAGAGTACTGTACAAGCATAAAAGTAGACCTATAGACCAATGGAATAAAGTAGCCCAAAAGTAAATCTTTGTATTTACAGCAAATTGATCTTCAACAAAGGTAGCAAGAATAGGCGTGAAGAAAGGACAGTCTCTTCAATAAATGGTTTTGAAATCTGGATATCCATTTATAGAAAAATAAAATTAGAACCTTATATCACAGCATATACAGAAATTAGCTCAAAATTGATTGAAGCCTTAAACTGGAAACTGTAAAATAACTGAAAGAAAACATAAGAGAAAATTTCTTGTCATTGGTCTAGGCAATGATATTTTGGATACAACTCCAAAAAATCCACATTTGAACCTGGGAGGCAGAGGTTGCAGTGAGCCGAAATTGTCCCATTGCTTTCCAGCATGGCAACAGAGAAAGACTCTGCCCCCCCCCCCCAAAAAAAAGGCATGTTTCCAATTGTGTATATTGAACAGTTTTAATGTCTGGCTTTCTGATTCCTGACTGGTTTTTTATACACAGTGCTGTATGTTCTTGATATAGCCTAGGGTTCAACACTAGCTTATTACTGTGGAATCATGCTACCTCCTTCTCTTTGAGCCAGGAGATTTACCTTATATTTAATTCTCAAGTTGATTATTCTCAGGTTTATTATAATTCCTATTCATTATATTTCCTTTTAGAAGTTTAGTTTGTTGAATTATTTTTAGATTTTTAAAATCTGTCATTCTATATAAAGGGAAATATAAAAGTTATCATTTATTTAAAACTTCCATATTACTTGACATTCTAGAAAAATATGCATGATTTTTTATTATGAAAAAGTAACATTTTCTAAGTAATAAAATATAGAATAAAATTCAAATTTTCTAATCCATCTGTAAGACTTTTCAAAATATGTTCCCTGAATAATCATCCAAACTTATTTCCCACACTTCAAACTGTCTTCATTTTCATTTCATCCTAAATGTTACGTATATTGGACTATAATTAAAAAAAAATGCTGTGGTCAAAGTGCTGCCACAATACAGCTTAAATATAACTCCATTATCTCTCTTATGAACTGTTCCACACACACAGCATAATCTCAGTTCTCTGGGGACATTTTTGTTTTGTATGTATTCAATTATTTTTGATTGAACACAAAAACTTATTATGCACTTACCTAATTATTAAAATAGAGTCTTTCTATACATATGTGTATGTATATACAACTCTAGATATCTTTATATCTTTGTCTGTTTAATAAGTTAGATTATAAAAAGATATCAAATACCAAACCAAAAGATTCAGGATAAATCATTTGAATAGTAATAAAAGATAATTGTTAAGGCAATCAAATTTTACATTTTACTTGGACATTTACTGAAGTCACGCATAAGGGAGACTATGATAAATGGCAAAATACTTGCTGTCTTCTCATTGTTAATTCTATGAGACTTTTCATGAGAAAAATAGAGCTAACACCAAATCCTTAACAGAATATATCATATGAATCCTTTTTGTGGGGTCATTTGGCATCCTATAATAAATAATACTTTCAGCAATGAAGTTGAAGTTATTTTCTTTAAATGCATAGTGGTGCTTAAAAAACAAACTTCCCCTATTAAGCCATGATAGACTTGAATTGGTTTTGTAAACAAGTTTTAAACTTTCTCTATTAAAAGCCTAAGTCCTTTATAACAAAACGTAAAATAGAAAAAAAACAAACTTTAATCCTATAACAATTAATTTTTAGCCTTTTGTTTGACCACCAAATATAATTTTGAAAATGGAGCTTTTGGCAGGAGCTTGAAAGCTCATGCCTCTAGCAAATGAGACCTCCATGGTTTCTAATCCAAACCTGAAGATAAAAAAATCTTTCCTTCTATTTTTTTGAATTAAATAAATTGATAATATTTCACTCACCTCAGATAGCCAATCATATGATAAAATTTGATAACAGAGGTAACTTAAAGTGGGGCCAAATGTCATTACATCAAGTGATTCTAAATTTGTACAGATGCCTAAAATACATAATTTATCCTCAGATTCTGCATCATAAGTCACAGAAAATATTTTAAATAGAAAAGAATATGTCACCAGTTAACAATTTCAATTGATTTCTTAGTCATGCAAGAACATTATTTTGGCTCTTGAGGTATATGTGTGTGTTTATGTGAATAACTTCTTTTTGTTTTAAAAAAGAATACATAAAAATTGAATGAATTAGGCTGCCCCACTGGGTTTTTTATTAATATCTCTGTAACTTTTTTCTTCATCCATCACATGTACCTCATAAGTGTATATACCAATTTGGTACCCATAATTAAATATTAAAACAGTTATTTATAACTTTAACACCAACCTGAAAAATAGATTCAGATATTTAATTGCTAAGAGAAGCTCTAAGAAGTGATTTTGTTACCCTTATATTAACTTATTTTGCCTAAAGTAACAAAGCATTCATGAACTCTCTTAAGTGTATGCACAGTGTGAGAATCAATTTTTCCCTGGAGGATTTCATGTATTCTATTATTCTCATAGTATTGTCTTTTCTTATGTGTTGATGATATGGTTTGGCTGTGTCCCCACTCAAATCTCATCTTGAATTATAGCCCCCATAATTCCCACATGATGTGGGAGGGACCCGGCAGAAGATAACTGAATCATGGAGGTGGCTTCCTCTGTACTCTTCTCCTGGTAGTGAATAAGTCTCATAATACCTGATGGCTTTATAAGGGAAAACCCCTTTTAATTGGCTTTCATTCTCTTTTTGCCTGCCGCCATGTAAGATGTGATTCCCCCATGATTCTGAGGCCTCCTCAGCCACATGGAACTGTGAGTCCATTAAAATTCTTTTTCTTTATAAATTACCCAGTCTTGGGCTTGTCTTTATCATCAGCATGATAACAGACTAATATAATTGGTTTTGTTGCTCTTGTTGAGTTTCTTTTCTAACTTTTGTTGACTAGTCATTCTTTTATGCTAACTTCAGATTGCAGGAATTTTTACTTCCAACTTGATCAAGTGTCAAACTCCCAAGGAAGCTACAAGTTATTCTTTCTTCTAATTGCAGGAGACCTCAAGTCAATTTTAGCAGAACCAAAAATAAATAAATAAAACACTTTTTATTTAGCCACTTTATTTAAACAAATATATGCTAACTCTTGCTGAAACATCTGTGTCTGTCTAGCCTTGTTTTTTCCTTATTGCAGTAATTTCAAAACCTACAGTGCATTCTTTTTCATCCCAACCAAAATTTTGCTAGTCATGATTGTAAAATGATGATAGAGATGCAAATGAACAATAAATAAGTAACAAATATGAAATTCTTATAGTGAAACATGAAAGCTTTGAATACACAGAGTCTCCCTGTTGCTGATACTAGGGAATAACAGATGTATTGAGAGCATACAGCCTTGTAGTGTGTAGGAATAGTCAATGAGGAGCAATTGAATAAGGATAAAAACAAACTTTCCTCAGTGAATTTTTTTAAGTGAAGTATCCTTTGTTTTTCTTTTTTCTTTCAATCATTTACAGCATAAATATATTTTCATACGTAAACAGAATTTATAATCATTTGATATGCACCCATTAGAATGAAGATGGGCAACTTAATCAGTGCTTTCGTAAACCTGCCAATATCTTTATTTTGGAGAACTGTGTCATTAAATCCATCTTCAGTACATTGGTACATACTTTATAATCTATTTTCTTTTCTTTTTTTACTAAAAATACATTGAATAATTCAACATATATTAAATAAAAAATAATTTGCTTCATGATTTGAGAGAACAATCATTGAGCCTTTGTAAGCCAGAAAGACACTTAATATAGTTCATCTTCTTGCAATAATATAGGGTCAGTAATGATTATCAACAGCAACAACAAAAATAAATTCCTAATAGTGATATTATTTTGAAATTAAAAGAGATGACAAAAACTCTATTTTTTGAAATCACAGTTTGAAAGAGGGAAGTAACTTATGCTCAGGTCTAGTATTGAAAGTTATAGCTATAGAATTTCTCACTGAATTTTAAAAATGTATGACTCACACCTAAATACTATATATAATTATTATACTCAACATTTATTTGTCGTATTTGAAAAAATAAATAATATTTTTGCAAAAGCCTTTGTGATACCAACTCTATACAAATCTCCAAAAATGTCAACTCAGGTAAGTTATTTTGGGCTTCATCAAAGAATTCATGAACATTTCATAAACTACTTCAAGAATTCTCACTGTGGTCAAAATCAAAGTGTTTGATAAACCTTATAAGTTGATACATGCACTTCAATGTACGAGTTAATTCATCTGTAATTTTGTAAAATAGTATTTTAGTAAGTGAATTTAAAACTGTCAATTGTTAAGTGATTGCTGGATGGCAACTATAAGAAGATAAATAATTTTACTTGGTTAGATAGCTGCAAGGCATTTGAAATGAACAGCTAGGCTATTGTCTTCCTGTTTTACAAAGTTATTACATGCAAATTAGATTAATAATAATTATAGTTTTACTCCTATATCATTTTTAAAATAAATATCTTGGCTGGGCACAGTGGCTCACACCTGTAATCCCAGCACTTCACAAGGCCAAGGTGAAAGGATCACCTGAGATCTGGAGTTTGAGACAGGCCTGACCAACATGGAAAAACCCCATCTCTACTAAAAATACAAAATTAGGCTGGTATGGTGGCACATGCCTGTAATCCCACCTACTTGGGAGGCTGAAGCAGGAGAATAGTTTGTACCCAGGAAGTGGAAGTTGTGGTGAACCAAGATCAGGCCATTGCACTCCAGTTGGTCAACAAGAGTGAAACTCCATCTCAAAAAAAAAAAAAAATGGATAAACATCTTAAGATACCTTTTAATTTTTTTGACTTTTAAAAAATTCTAATTGTTTGCTAATAAATGCTTGCTACATATCTAATTTATACCTTATATTGAAAGAAAAAACCTTGTTTTCTGCCCAGTAATATAGAGGTTTATATGAGGTATATTGGATTTCTCATATTTCCAAATACATTAGGCTTTAACATTTAATTCAGATGTTTTAAACAATCATTTGTATTCCCAAGTTGTAGGCCAATGCAGGTTTTCAATTTTATTTATCTATTGTGAACATGCTTTGGTAATTAATATAATTATGAGTATCTTACAAAATATTTTATTTAAAAGGCATGGCAAACCTCATGCCAGTTAAACCTCTTCAAACAGAATCATTCTGAGGTTATTCAATATTTCAGGTAACTCAAAGGTAATAGCTTAATGAACCATATTATCATCTTCAAAGGCTTAAAACCAATATAGCTTTAAAATATGTATTCTACTCTGAACAAGAAAGCATCCAATTTTCCTTATAATTACATTTCTTAATGGATTGCAGTAGTGAAATACATGGCTCAACAGCTGGCTTCACCAGGGTACTCCAAAGAACTTTTAAAATCTGGGCATTTATAACAATTATTTATTTATGAATTGCTGACTATTCTTTGGTTAACATTCCATTAATTGAATCTATGTTTTAAAGTAGTTTTAGAGCTTAGTGATACTGCATTGTATGTCTCATTGATCTCCCTTATAAATATTAAAGCAAATGAACTCTCTCCAGTTTGTTAACATAAATAATTTATCTCTAGAGTCTGGAAACTTACTGGAAACTTCTCACATTTTAAGCAAGGTATTTCTACACTTAAATACTCAGAGAAATGATAGAGGGACCACGTATAGATTTTAAGTGTTATATCAACAAGTATATTACCACTAATGAACTTAATAACTTTGATAATTCAAAGAACAGTGTGTTTTTATTCATCTATTTCTACTTTTATTAATAGAGAAATCAATTAAAATTTTATTTTTTACTATAAAAGAATACAATATACTATTTCAAGGAACAGAAAACTAAACATACTAAATCAAAACAAAAGAATGTATTGTTATTTGAAACTAAAATTTAGTTGGATGTCCTGTATTTTTACTTACTAGGTCTGGCAACCTAATATGTATAAATATGTTAGAAATTTAAAAGTGAAAAAAAAAAGTGAAATTCTGGGTGCAGAAAAGTTATTGAAGCCTTTTAGAAAAAAAAGTTGGAATGGACTTTTTATTTTTAACATATAAATGTTGTTAATTAGTGAATTAATATTTCAAGTATGCCTCTGTGTATATAATTTGTTTAATACCAGGATTACATACCAAACTTGTTTCAGTATAGGGTAGGAATTAAGTCAATATGTTTTAAAGATATGAAATAACTATTGAAATAATATACTTTAAATAGTACATAAAAATTTACTAAAATTAATTTTATAATGTGAACCATTTCCTAGCAAAATATGCAAGAAAGGTATAATGTTAAGACATATTCAAATAAACTATGATTAAGTGTGTAGAATAGACTAGGCTCTGAAGTATAAAGATACATATAAGACGTTGTCTCATTTGGCAGTTGGCTATTAAAATAAGTGCATGCAATTAGTTGCTATGGGTGTTATACAATAATTCCCTATCTGAATTGTAGCTTATTGTTATTTAATTTTGAAGAATTTAAATCACAGTACACTTGAAATTCATTCTTGCTAAAAATAAGGGGAAAAGTAGCACTTTAACTTGATAAAGGAATTAAGCAATTGACATAAGAATGTAGATTTCAGCAAAGATAGATTAGAAAAGATAATGAGAAAAATATTTCTATCCTTCATTAGAAAGATAGTCTATTCTTCATTAGAAAAGAGCCTAGTCTATTCTACACACTTCTTTATTTGAATATGTCTTAACATATTCAGAGAAGGGTCTGGTAGCCTGCATTAGGTGCCATGAGTCTTCTGAAATGTTTCCTAAATAAGAAGGCTTGAAAGTCAAAATTACTCTTTAATCAGTGGACTGCAGAATGGAAGTTATCCTGGATGACCAGGTACATTATTGATTCACAACAATATTTTGAAAAGAATTTTTTTTTCTCAGTAGTAGGTCTCAACAGTTGGCTTAAAGTATTCTGTAAACTGTGATTTAAATAGATAAGATGTTTTTCAGGCTTTGCTTTTCCATTTATAGAACATAGGCAGAGTAGATTTAGCATAATTCTTAAGATTCCCAGGATTTTCAGAATGGTAAAGGAACACTGACTTGAAATTAAAGTCATCAGCTGAATTAGCTCCCAATGAGAGCTGTCCACTGAAGCTCTGAAGCCAGGCATTGACCTCATCTATTTAGCTATGAAAGTTCTACATGACATCTACTTCCATAAACGCCGTTTTGTCTACACAGAAAATCTGTTGTTAAATGTGGCCACCTTCATCAATTATCTTGGGGTGATCTTCTGGATAACTTGCTATGGCACCTATATCAGCACTTGCTGCCTCAACTTTTATGTTATGGAGATGGCTTCTCTTCTTACACCTCCCAACCCACCCTCTTCTACTTTCAAACTTTTTTCCGTGTGGCTTTCTTACCTCTCTCAGCTTTCATAGAACTGAATGAAGAGAGATAGGCCTTTGCTCTAGATTAAGCTTTGGCTTAAGGCAATGCTGGGGCTGACCTGATCTTCTATCCAGACTGCTCAAACTTTCTCCATATGAGCAATAAGGCTGTTTTTGCATTCTTTTCATTCATGTGTTCACTGGAGCAGCACTCTTAATTTCCTTCAAGAACGTATCTTTTGTATTAACAACTTGGCTGTTTGGCACATGAGACCTAGTTTTCATCCTAAGCTTTCCTTACTGAGCTTAATTATTTCTAGCTTTTGGTTTAAAGCAAAGGATGTGTGACACTTTGTTTCACTTGAACACTTTAAGGCCATTGTAGGGCTATCAATTAACAGAATTGTAATATTGTGTATCTCAAAGAATAGGGAAGCCTGAGGAGAGGGAGAGAGAAGCAGGGACCAATGATCATAGTCAGTATATTCAAATCATTAAGTGATTTGTATATTCATTAAGTTTGCCATCATATATAAACACAGTTTGTGGTGCTCCAAAACAATGACAATAGTTCATCAGAGATCACTAATTACATGTTAGTGTAATTACTAATTACATGACAGACATAATAATAATGAAGTTTGACACATTGCAAGAATTACCAAAATGTGACATAAAGACATTTTGTCTTTTATGAAGAACTGAGAACACGCAATTGGAAAAATGGCACTGACAGAGTTGCTCAACACAGAGTTGTCAGGATCTTCAGCTTCAGTGTCTGTGAAGTACAATAAAGTGAAGCACAGTGACCTGGGATCTGCCTCTAATTGATGTTCTACTTTATGAAGAATATTCTCTTTTCTGTTTTAACGAAACTCAACAGAGACAGACACCATCAAAGCTATGATTTTATACAACGGGTGGCTGAATCTTGTACGCTGTAGTTTCATGTGAAATCAGACATTTTATTTAAGGGGCCTAATTGTAGCTTTAGTAATGACATGACTTCATCTTCTATACCAAGATATCCACCTATGTGATTTCTTAAATAGGAGGTTCTCCAGGAGTGGACAAAAACTGAAGTTAATAATTGTGTTAGAAAAATTGAAAGATGTTGATTAAACATATTTCTTTTAGATGATAAACGCAGTAGGACTTCAAATGGATATATACAAGCTGCTTAACTGAATCACGGTAATATCTTTATTTTTAGCAAGTATAACCACTTTTCATTAGAAGGCTCATGGATTTGTATAATCTCCACAAAGCCATTCATGTTAATAAGGCAAAGTTTACTCAAAAAATTAGGAAAATATCACTACCAAAACAATGCAAGATGTAACTCTTTTGAGAGTTAAATTTTCCATAAAAATTTTCACTGTTTAAAATTGTTTTTGTTTGTTTCATGTGATTATGTCTCTGTTATTATTGTTCTGTTTTGTTTTCAGAAGATTTGAATGTTACCTAACCCAAAACCAGGCCTAATCCAAAACTCAGGGAAAATATCTACAATTCAAGCATATACATTAGGGACTATGGCTTCAAATTAAGATTTCTCTGAAGTCAAATCTAATTATATAGTAGGTAAATTGCTGTTTGTTGCCTATTGTCCTGTGGTGACTGATTTTTAGATATATGATATCTTAACTCTAGGAAGATGATCCAAAAAATGCTGTCTTTTCTGTAGCATAAGTTTATTTATTCCAGCACTGCAAATATTCACTCTCTGGAGCAATATACTAAATCAGAAACACACCATAATTATCAGACATGAGGCACCATCAATGGACCAAATAATATCATATACAAT
>CM052648.1:163537972-163562240 GCA_028533165.1 Leontopithecus rosalia | reverse complement strand
CCAGGTTAAAAGTCCTCTTTTTCCACACCTCTTTGGATACTGTACATGGGCCCCCTTCCACACTCCCTTCATGGAAGCTGTCTTTCCTCTCCAGGATTTCCCCTCTGGAGTTCCCTTCCACTCTTCTCATGGAAGCTTGCCTTCCCATCCTAAACTCCATCTCTCTCCCTCCCTCTCAATCTCACTGTGGAAGCTGCTTTCCTCTCATGGATTCCATCTTTCTGGATTCTCTCACTCAGTGTGAGAGGAGCTTTCCTTCTCTGGTTTTTCCCCTCTGGGAACCCTTCTCACTCAGTGTGAGAGTCGCTTTTCTTTCTCTCACTCAATGTGAGAGCTGGTTGCATCTTTCTCCTTCTCCTTTTTTTCTCTCTGCCTAGACAAATCACTTTCGGCAAAAACCTTTTTGGGTCTGGTATTTACGAGCATAACTCTTTTCTCTCTGCCTAAATAAATCACTTTCTGCAAAAACCTTTTTGGGTCCAGTATTTACTTTATAAGCATTTGTACAGTGTGGTCCCCTCTCCCATTCTCGGGTGAGTGAGAGACCAAGGGCCTGGAAAAACATCCTCTCAGGGGAGCTAAGTGCTCCCTTGCACCTCGAAACCTGGCAACTCAAGTATTTTATTCATTTTCACAATTTTTGCCACCTAGTTTATTTGTAACATTTACAGAAATTATTTGTTTTCACCAAGACTCCATTTAAATATTAAAATTCCCTTTAAATGTGAAAGCACACTCACACTAACAGATAGATTGTTCTACATGCATATTAATTAACCAAAGCATCAAGTACTGGCATAGCATACCTGGACTTTGAGTATTTATAATCAAGGTATTAATTGCCTCTAGCATGACTTTCTGTAACTTCTTATATGTCATGGATTTTGTTATATGAGAACAAATACACACACACATATGTATGTATATATGGAAATATACCTATATACTCACACAAAAAAGAATTATAAAACATTGCATTATAAAAATTGGCTCTGTATTAGTAAAATGACCTGCAAAACTGTGTTTTTTAAGTCAATAAACAGTCTTTCTTCCTTGAAAAGATAACTAATGAAGACTCAAAATGCCTATGATTTACATTTCAGATCTTATGAAATATTTTGAAATACAATATCTGGCAACGTTTGCTTTTTTGTATAATGGAATGGGATATTTTAAGAAAGATCAGCAACAAAAGTTTATATGAATCTTTTGAAATTACAATATTGTGCTTTCTCAGTGTTAAAATTGACTAGGATTAAATTAATAATTACCTATTGAAATCGTGGATGCATCTTCTGTGTTATGGTGTCCCCCAGATTTAACAAAATAGCTGACACATAGAATATACCATGTAATAAAAATTGTTGTCAAATTGAATTTATTAAAACTAATAATATGCTAATATATTGGCATAAAGTAAAATAACTTGGAGTTTTGAATTTTTTTCAGATAAACTTGGATATAGTGAGATACAACTTTGTTGCTACAGCAAATAATAAATTTGATTCTTAGAGCTGGAAAACATCTAAAAATTCATGGGTATACCATCCTCTCTAAAGTCACAATGTTGGTTTAAAAAAAATCTAACGTTTTTCTGTATAGGCTATATTGAATTTTGTAAATAATAGGAAATATGTTGCTGTGTTGAGAGGTCATAAATTATTAGACATCTAGTGTTATAGAGGAAATTATTCACACCTTGGTACTAAAAACCCCTACTGAGGGACTGTTAACTTCTCTTCCCAGGTCCATAAGGGGTGTGGTTTCAAAGGCAGGAAAAGGCAGGAACTTTCCAGCCCCATGCCTCCATCCACCTCCCTATCTGGGAGCCTAGAGCTCTCTAACTTTCCACAGGAGAAAGGTAGACAGCTCAGGTGAACTTCCTTTGTTTAGAAAGCCTGCCACAAGCTCTGAGGGAGGAGGCTTTGATTGCAGGCCAGGTAATGGATCCTATATCAGAGTCAAAGATCAATCACTCCAGAGGAAGTTTGGAAAAGCTCCTCTCACTGGATGAGAACTTAAATGGGGCGGGAGTAACTCCAGGGTTAAAATCCCCCTACTCTTTTACCTATATGGATTTCCCTCTCTGGGATCCCCTCCCACGGCAGCGTGGGAGCCTTCTCATTCTCTCTCTCTCTTTAACGGCGCAGACTCCATCTCTGGATCACCTCCCATGATAGTGTGGGAGCACTCGCTCGCTTGCTCTCTCTCTCTGCCTAATCAATCACTTTTCTGCAAAGCTCTTTGGGTCCGATATTTCCAATATTTATTTGAAGGAGCTGACCCAGCCACCAGGGCCTCCTCTCCATTCTTGGGTGAATGAGGCCCAAGGACCTGGGAAAACACATCTCATCGGGTAACAGTGAGCATCTTTGGGACACTCCTACAGCCCTGCACCTGTCACCTGGTTACACTACCTATAATAGGCTCCCTTTAGTTATCTTCCTGCATTGTTAATTGTAGTGGTTAATTACTAGGTCAATTTAGCTAAGCTCCATCTACAATCTTCTACAGCCCCTGATTAATGTTGGTCAGCAGACATATATTTTTTGAGAATTTGAAGTAGAAATAAAGGCAGTCTTATTTTTATACTGTGAAGATTGAAGGAGGGTGTGATCCACTATGGGCAGCTTGCACATGCTGTCACTAATGTGTCTGGTCACCATGTTGATGTGGGGCATTAGCTGAAGATGCAGCAACTCCAGCTCCCACCATACCTATTCCTTCATCTTCTCTGATTCTGGGCCAGGTATATGTAGAGCTATATGGCAAGGGATATTGACCTCTTTCCCCTCAGAGCCTCCTTAGCCATAGTTAAAGACAGTGAGACAGAGGCACAGATTTTATTTTGTCCCCTAAGTTGTTTGTATTTTTGAGCATTCGTTTGTCCTTATTCTCAACCATATCTATCTGGTTGATGTTTTCTAAATTCACTGTGTGTCGTAAACAAAATTCTAAGACAATTTTTCAAATTCCTGCCCCTGGTGTTCAAAACTTGTATAGCCCCCTCTCCCCATAGGCACAAAGAAGTTGTGACTGTAATGAGATACAATTCCCATGATTCTTTAACTAATAGACTTCTAAGTAATCAAAAGTAGATTCTACTAGTACGTTTGACCCAATTTGATGATTCTCTAAAAGAAGGTGAAACAGACAATTTGCCTGCTGACCTTGAACAAGCAAACTGCAATCTTATAGAGTCACAGAGCAGGGAATTGCACACATCCCTAGTAGCTGGAAACAACTCCTGGTTGACAGTCAGCAGGAAATTAGGACGCTCAGGTCTACAACCACAGGGAAGCCAATATTGACAACCATCTAAATATGCTTAGAAGAAGACTCCAGTCCTCAGAGGAGAATGCGTGCCCAACTGAGACCTTGATTTCAGCCGATGAGACCCTGAGCAAAGGACCCAGCTAATCTGTGCTCAGGGTCTTAGACCCATAGAAACTTTTAGATAATAAATTGTTATTCCATTAAGCCACTAACATTGTGATAATTTGTTAGGAAACAATAGAAAATTAATAGAGATTGTGTTACCTGGAAGTGAAGATGCTGCTATAATAAATACCTGTAAATGTATGAAAGTCTTTGGAAGTAGTCTGTGAGCAGAGGCTAAACTAATTTTCAAGAGTCTAAGTGAGAAATGCTCAATGTCCTTGAGTACACTGTTAGTAGAAATCTGGACTTGCAAGATGCTGCTCATGAGGGCTTTCGATGGAAATAAGGAAGTGAAGAACATGTAACATTGTAAACTGGAGAAAGAACAATCCTTGTTATGTAAGGATAAAAAGCCAATGTTTAGGAAGGAATAGGACACTGAAAATTTTAGAAATTTTAGGAGTCATTTAGATCTTCAGATCTTGAATCCCTAAAATTTTGTTGAATCTCCTTTACCAGCAGGAGAACTTTTTCCTCTCTGTCTGAAGACCTCATCTATTCTGCCTGAAGGAACTTCGGTGTGCTCCCCCATGGTCCTGCTATTTCAAGGGACTGCTGATACTTCCAAGATATACCCTGCTACCCTTTATTAATCCTCAATATATATCTAGGCTTAACTCTCAAGAAACCCCAGGAAATAAGGTACACAGTATGACCCATTGAAAGGTGTCATACACACAAAAAAGGGTGTGATTTTAAAGAATGATATAGAAACCTGGGGATTATATATTGGAATTAATACTAAGGTTTGCAGAGCAGGGTTAATAAATATTTTGTTTGATCAGGCTGAATGGAGACTCCATAAATATATATTTCACATTCAGTATTCATATCAATATTCAATAGATAGAACCACTCAATACCTTAATTCAATTAAATGATTTTCTGGGTGGATTGATTTGGGCCTGAATGTGCATTACACTAAATGAAGGGGAAATATCAGAATTTCTTTATTATGCAGAAGGTATAAAGAATGCCTGTAGATGAAGGCATCCAAATGTTGATGGAGACTGGAATGCTTAAGGAGATTTACCATATAAAACAAACTGCATCTTACAGAATTTATAAAGAACAGTCCTTCATAAATTTAGAGAAATACGTTTATGAGTGGTATCTCTCCATGCTTTAAAAAATCTGTGATGACTATTCTTTATGAGCCAGAAATGATAGTCAGAACTACTTCTATTACACTGAGCTCTCCAAATCTTCAAGCAAGTAAAGGGATCTGGTATAAATTGTGACTTAATTGCCAAAGAGAAAGGGTTCATGTTTGCCATAATCAGTGACAGAGCCAACACAGTTATCGGAATAGTCTGACCTGCAGAGAGTTTTGGCATTGGCCAGTTGATTACTGCACCTCTTAAATGAAGTATATTGATAACCTACTAAACTTGTACAAGTAATCCAACTCAAGATTTGTTGAAAGAAATTGTTTAAATCACTGTAATACAAAACCACAACCCCTATACCAATTCGCAGACTTCAGGGAGTTCAACCCATAGTCTTTTGCTTGAGTGAGAGGCCAGTTTCATTCAAGAAGGAGTCCCTCCATACATCCTAAAATGACTACTCAAAATTTCTTTCTACCTTCCCCCAAATTACCTGTGGCCATTTACCAGGGTGATTTTGTATTGGAAAAGATGAAATTATTAGATACTTAGAAGGTTACTGAATTCTGTCTCTGAAATGGCCTTAATGCTAGAGACATGAAATGCCATTTTGCTGTCCACCATCAAGATTAGGGGCTTATGGAAGTCAAATAAGCAATGAAGCTTTGGCTTGTGTCCAACTCACCAAGGGCCTAGTGAGATAAACATCCCCTGTGGTTATTTCTTATAATTGGAATAGTCATACTTAGCCACTGGCAGAGTTCCCATATTCATTACCTGGGCTCTTACAATAAGAAAGGTCAATTGAAAGCCACTAGAACTGGCTCTACCGAGAGAGTAAATCAAAATAAATCATGAGAGAATTGTAGAGATTTGTGCCACTCTGAAAGACTTGAAAAATGCAATGATATTGATTCATGCTACATTGTCATTCAGTTTGCCTACTCAGGTCATACACAATCCAGACAGGTTTGGAGAATAAGGATGGTTATCATCATCTCAATTACATGTCCACTCCCAATTGCAGCTGCTTTTATAGATGAAGTTTCGTAGCTGGAATAAATTAACATATCCCTCAGCTAGCACCTGGTATGTGTCCATTGATCTTGAAAATATTTTTCCTTCTCTATATTTATAGTAAATGCCATGAAAAGCACTTTACTTTCAGCTGAACTTGCTAGTAGCATGTCTTCTCTACCCTAACTATGAAACTGTCTAATCCTACATCATTTGGAGCAAACATAATCATCTCTGTATTCCCCCAGATGGTATATTACATTGATTTATTTTATCAATAATAAACATGCTGATTAGACTTGATTATTCAGAAGTAGCCAGTATTGTAGACAGATTGTTAAAATATATACATGCCAAAAGATGGAAAACAAATCCTCAAAAATTATAGGTATGAAAAATGTTTTGAGGTGATTTTCAAATTGAATGACAAGATACTTCAGGCATCTCCAACCACTAAGAAATATGGAACTTGAAGGCAATATGTACCTCCATCTGTGCATGCTAGCCTGACTAGTTTGCTGAATAACTAAAAAAAGCTAACATTTTTGAGTGGGTCACAAAAGCCACCAATGTTTTGCAATATGTCCAGATTATCACACTTGTGTCATATAACTTAGCAGATTACATGGTATTTATAGTATCTACGGCAGAATGGTATTACATCGCCTCCTCTGTCTCAACCCACATAAATAGTTTTTTAGGGGAATTCCCTATAGATAACAGCTAATGAAGAGCAATGGGGGATGTTTACAGATAGATGTTTTTGTACAATACGCTGGCACTATACACGGGTGCAGCATCACAATGGAGGTACTATGGGGTCACTTCCAGGAAGGATATACTAAAAGGTTATTACATTAATTAAGAAAAATCCACACCTTCCAACAGTATATACCTAGTTGTCAATGTTGTGCAGTAGGAGAGATAGCCAGAAGCATGGATCTTTATTTATTCATGGACAGTGGTTGCTGATTTGGCCAAATGTCAGGGGTTTGAAAAGAAGGAAAGGGGAAAACTGTGACAAAGAAGTGTGGTACATGGGAAAACATTTCTCAGTGGTCTTGAGTATGAAGATACCCATGTCCCCTGTGAAACCTCATCAAAATGCAACTCAGAAAAGAAAAACTGTAATAATTAGATGGCAAAGTTGACCCATTCTAAGGATATTGGGAAATATTTCCCCTTAGCTATATCTATGCTTTCCTGTTGTGCTCCTAAACTAAATGCTCATTGCAGCAGTGATGAGAATGCCTGGGGTCAGCAACCTGGACTTTGACTCACCAAAGCTGATTTGAATCCAGCTACAGATAGTGTCTACCTGCCTAAAGCAGAGACCAACATTAAGCTCTCGAAATAATATCAGATCTTGGGTGAAACAGTCAGTTACATGGTGGTGGATAAATTGAATGAGATGTTCCATCACAGAATGGGCAGTACTTTAGTCTCACTGAAATAGACCCTCATACTCCGTATAGGTTTATCTTTCTTGTCCACAATGTTTATGCTACAGTCACCATCCACATAGTTATCAAATGCCTTATTTACTGCCACAGTGTTACCTACAGTATTGCTTCTTACCAACAAACCCATTCCAGAAATAAACTGCTGCAAAGTGCTCACACAGATGCAATCTACTGGTCTTTGTACTCTATAACCTAAAACAGCTGGCTTAAATAATAGTATGACTTTTAGAAGATTTATAGATGCAATGCACCAGGAAATAACAACTCTGTAAAAAAGCAGGGTAATATTGTTTATTTTAAAATGTCAGAAACCAAAAATTAAAAATTAAGAATCTTCCAAAAGACACACAGTTATTAATTATTGAGGTGGGTATAGAACTAAATAATATTGGTAACCCAAGCATGTTCTCTTTCCCATGTAGTATATCCCTTCTCTTATTACCAGAATTAAAATAACATTATTTTTATTCACCTATATGATACATCTAGAAGAGAACTAACATATATCCTTGTTAATTACTCTGTCTTTCCAAGTCAAGTTACATCTGCTTCTATTATTTGTATTTTCCTGTACTGGAAAAAATTAAACTACTTATAAGAACATCTGCTTTAAGCAAGTCAGTATATTTTAGCATTTCCTCTTTCTCCTCTTGGATATCATACAAAAGCAAAAAAATTTTTTTAATAATTCAGAAATTATATTTTTAGAGAATCTTGAAGATAAATATAATCCAAAACCTAAAAAATACATTTTTGGCTCCCAACAGCACTGATGCTAAGCAGAAGTCGTCTGAAAAGGAGTGAAGACAAGAAGCATAGTGAATGATAAGAGAACTATCCTTGACATGCTTAAAAAAAAAACACTACAGACAAAAAATATCCTGAAGTGCTCATTCTGAAGCTTAAAGCAATACTGAATAAAGTAACCGGTTTGACTCAAAGAAGCAAGGGACATGCCATGACACAAAGAATTACAGAGATGGACCATATTTTCAGGAAATTGTCTCTGTGCAGCAGATAGTCTCCCAAATTATTATCTCTGAACACTACTGCCTAGAATAAAGACTAGTTTTCTTTGAGTCATATTTCATGGCCAAATGAAGAAATGTTGAATGAGAAAATGTAAGCTGAATTCCCTGGAAACTTCAAAACATGACTCAGCATCCATTTATGCCTTTCCTTACCCATTCCTCCTGCTTGAGGTTCAGATGTAATGCCAGAGTGGTAAGACAGCAAGATAAGATCTTTCTAAGAGATAAATAAGCTTGTCTCTTATTTAAGCCAATTTTATTTTGCATTTTCTTTTGGACAGCAGCTAAACTTATCAGAATATATTTTTCTAAATACACATGGGTTTTAATTTCATTTGACGTCTTTATTTCCAGAGGAAAAAGTAACAATTCTGACAACTTAACACTTAAACAAGAAAAGCTCTATGTAAGAGGATAACTAAAAAAATATATGTAACCAAGGATATCATAGGCAGTGTCTAAGATAGGTTCCAAACTGTGTTGGCTTTAAAATCCTCTCATTGTCTGGCGAAGTATCCTCCCTTCTTGAAAATCTACCACAAAATCTAGATTTTAGAAAGGACAGAGAGAGAAAGAAAAAAAATGTGATATCCTTTTGAAGAAGTGGCATGCAGACATCCAATGACATCAAAAATTTCTTTGAGTCAGTGTTAGTTTCTGCAGAGTTAGAATGCTGTCTCTGATAATGACTATTGTCACCTCTCTATTCACATAAGTTCAATAAGGTGATTTTATTGCTCTCCAAATAACAAGCAAAGGAGAAACGGAAAATGAAATTCAGTATTCACCTGTGTTTATGTCGTATTTGAAGGCTGTTGGCAACTAAGAATAAACACAGTAAACAAAATGGAGATTTCTATAACAGAATGCCATGCATATATGCATTGCTCTTAATACACACTACTGAGCAAGAAAAATTAAAATTCAATGAGGTTTATAGAAAATTATAACTCGTGTAATAAAAACAGACACATTTGAGAAACCATATCATATAATTTCAAAGCAGCATACATATATACACATAAATATTAAAATGAATGTCTCTATTGTATGGTGTGTTTGAAGAGGATCGTGGTGGAGACAGGGCTAAAGAAGTGGGCCAGAAAGGGAGAGCTCTGTACCTTGTTTAGTTTGTTAGTTATTATGACGTATGGGCCAAATAATATAATTAATTTGTCTTTGAATCATAGAATTTGAAATATACATATTTAAAAGGTTCTGTTTGTTTTGTGGAGACATCTGTCCAATATCACTTAGGACTGAGAAACAAACATTTCCCTGGGTTACAATATCAGGGTTACTTAGGTATACATTTTAAATGGCAGATACCAATCATTTGTGTGTGGGAAGGGGTGTGAATGAATACTTTGATTGAAAGTGGGCACATCTAAGACTTTAAGAAGCATCCAAGCCTTAGTTTCTGAGGGTTGACATGTAGTCCAAACTCTTTACATCTCTGGAATTTCTTTTCATTTCCTGTGATCCTAAATCATCCTTAAAGTCTAGGTTTTGTCCCAGATTATTCTACGTCATTCCCTGATGCTAAGATATAGATACATGCACCTGTACTGTGTATTGTCCTGCTGCCTCTCTCACTACTATTATAATTATTCTAATCAGAGTTTTCATTATTGTTTTTCAGGAAACCAAAACTGAAGATGCAAATGAGTTATTATATATCTACTCAATTTAATAAAATTGTGCTATGTATCTATTCTTGCAGTGTTTCTATCATACCAAGATAATTATCCCTTCTTTATTTAAATATTTTTTATCTTGAATGGTGGGTATTTTGTAAAGCTTAATATAACTGGTTTCAGAATAAACATAAGTAATAATAGAAACATGTATAAGTATTTTGAAAGCCATATAACAAATAAGAGAAAATATTAAAATATGTTGTAATTTTAACAAAAGAAAAGCTTTCCTACCCATTCTCCTTTGATATAAAGCAGAAAAACAATAAGGCTTTGGAGGTAGCGATTAATCAGAAATAGGTAAGTTCTCAATTGGAAGAAATATCTATGTTTATTTCATTAACCTTCCTATTCAATGCAAAGATTCCCTTTCTAAAGTTTGTTCTCCAAACAAGATTAAATTTAAACAAAAAGTCTCATACAAAACCCTAAATCAACTGAAGAAGAATTATGCTTAACTTTTATAAGAACATTTCCTGGAAATCTACTGTGAAGACAAATAACAAAAGCATTGAGAATGTAGTAAAGTTTGCTGCACATCAAAGATGGTGTCAGCAACTAGTGCTACAGAACTGAGACGCTGGAGCAGAATACACAATGAAGTCTGAGGTGTCCGTCAGCAGAAATAGGTACAAGTTAAGCTGAGATCACCTCAGTGCATCTAGGGACTACTTCAGTGACAGTTTTAGCAGCAGTTGATTTAGAAAATGCATAGCAGTTATGCAGTAAATTTTAGAATAAGCGTGATGTGGTGCTGAGAAGAATGTATACTCTGATGATTTGGCGTAGAGAATTCTGTAGATGTCTATTAGGTATGCATAATCCAGAGCTGAGTTCAAGTCAAAACCAGGACCAGACAGATTCACCACCAACTTCTACCAGAGGTACAAAGAGGAGCTGGTACCACTCCTTCTGAAATTTCAAACCATAGAAAAAGAGGGACTCCCCCCTACCTAATGAAGCCAGCACCATCCTGATACTAAGTCCTAGCAGAGACACAATAAAAAGTGAAACTTTAGACCAATATCCTTGATAAACATTGATGTGAAAATCCTCAAAAAAAATACTGGCAAACCAAATCCACAGCAAATCACAAAACTTATTCACAACAATCAAGTTGGTTTCATCCCCAGGATGCAAGGCTGGTTCAACATATGCAAACCAATAAACATAATCCATCACATAAACAGAACCAATGACAAAAACTACACTATTATCTCAATGGATGCAGAGAAGCCCTTCAATAAAATTCAACACCCTTCAATCTAAAAACTCTCAATAAACTAGGTATTGATGGAACATATTTCAAAATAGTAAGAGCTATTCACAAAAAACCCACAACCAATATCATACTGAATGGGCAAAAGCTGAAAGCATTCCCTTTGAAAACTGGTGCAAGACAAGGCTGCCCTCTCTTATGACTCCTATTCAACATAGTATTTTAAGTTTTGACCAAGGCAATAAGTCAAGAGAAGGAAATAAAAGTTACTCAATTAGGAAGAGAGGAAGTCAGATTGCCTGTTTGCAGATGACATGATTGCATATTTAGAAAACCCCATTGTCTCAGCTCAAAATCTCTTTAAGCTGATAAGCAACTGCAGCAAAGTCTCAAGATACAAAAATCAATGTAAAAAAAATTACAAGCATTCCTATACACCAATGGCAGACAAACAGAGAGCCAAATCATGAGAGCTCTCTCATTCACAATTGCTCTGAAGAGAAGAAAATACCTGGAAATACAAGTAACAAGGGATGCAAAGGATGTCTTCAAGGAGAAGTACAAACCACTGCTCAAGGAAGTAAAATAGACCAAACACAAATGAAGAAACATTCCATGCTCATGGTTAAGAAGAATCAATATTATGAAAATGGTCATACTGCCCAAAGTAATTTATGAATTTAATCCTGTCCCCATCAAGCTACCTTTGACTTTCTTCACGAAATTAGAAACACTGCATTACATTTCACATGGAACCAAAAAAGAGCCTGTATAGCAAAAACAATACAAAGCAAAAAGAACAAAGCTGGAGGCATCACACTATCTGGCTTCATATTATACTACAAGGCTACAGCAACCAAAACAGTGTGGTAGTGGTACCAAAACAGACATATAGACCCATGGAATGGAACAGACCTCAGAAATAACATAACTCATCTACACCCATCTGATCTTTGACAAACCTGACAAAAACAAGCATTGGGGAAAGGATTCCTTATTTAATAAATGGTGCTGGGAAAATTGGCTAGCCATATACAAAAAATTCAAACTGGACCCCTTCCTTACACCTTATGCAAAAAGTAACTCAAGTTAAACTAAAGACTTTAACTTAAGACCTAAAACTATACAAACTCCTGAGGAAAATCTAGGTAATGCCATTCAGGACATAGGGATAGGAAAAGACTTCATGACTAAAACACCAAAAGCAATGGTAACAAAAGCCAAAATTGTTAAAATTGCCAAAATTGACAAATGGGGTGTAATTAAAGAGTTTCTGCACAGCATGAAAAACTATCATCAGAGTGTACAGGAAACTACAGAATGGGAGAAAAATTTTGCAATCCATCCATCTGACAAAGGCCTAATATCCAGAATCTACAAGGAACTTAAACAAATTTACAAGAAAAAAGCTAACAATCCTATCAACAAGTGAGTGAAAGATATGAACAGACACTTCTCAAAAGAAGTCATTTATGTGGCCAACAAACATAAGAAAAAAGCTCATCATCACTGGTCATTAGAGAAATAAAAATCAAAACCACAATGAGATATCATCTCACTCCCATTAGAATGGTGATCATTAAAAAGTCAGGAAACCACAGATGCTGGAGAGGATGTGGAGAAATAGGAATGCTTTACACTGTTTGTGGGAGTATAAATTACTTCAACCATTGTGGAAGACAGTGTGGCGATTCCTCAAGGATCTAGAACCAGAAATACCATTTGACCCAGCAATCCCATTACTGGGTATATACACAAAGGATTATAAATCATTCTACTATAAAGACATATGCACACGTATGTTTATTGCAGCACTTTTCACAATAGCAAAGACTTGGAACCAACCCAAATGCTCATCAAATGATAGACTGGATAAAGAAAATGTGGCACATATATACCATGGAATACTATGCAGCTGTAAAAAAGGATGAGTTTATGTCCTTTGCAGGGACATGGATGAAGCTGGAAACCATCATTCTCAGCTAAGTAACAGGAACAGAAAACCAAACACTGCATGTTCTCATTCATAAGTGGGAGTTGAACAACGAGAACACATGGACACAGGGAGGGGAACAACACACGCTGGGGCCTGTTGGGGGATGGGAGGTCTAGGGAAAGGATAGCATTAGGAGAAATACATAATGTAGATGATGGGTTCATGGGTGCAGTAAATCACCACGGCACATGTATACCTATGTAACAAACCTGCATATTCTGCACATGTATCCCAGAACTTAAATTTAAAAAAATACAAAAAGTAAAATGCAGAGCAAGTTCATGAAGCAAAGAAGAGTAAAGAAAAAAAAATTGGCAATGATATTGAGCAGCAAATTTTCATTCTCGCTAAGCATGCTGTAAGACTCTATAGCAAACTTATTGATGGTGTTTCCACTGTGCTTAATTTAAAATCACAAGTAAAGTTGAAATACAAGTGATTTATTGGTTTCAGGTTAAAAATGTACTGTAATCTGAGAAACACAAATATATTCTTCCAGCAGTCCTAATAAAGAGGTGCGAAGAATACGAAAAAGAGGAGTTTACCCTCTGTTTTACATGGAAGCAACTGTGGAGGAAGCAAGCCACAATTTTGATGTAAAGTGCATGTGTGATTAGGTCTTTTGTAATACTCTCAAATGTCATTTTTCCTAAGTCATTTCCCTTTTTGGCTTTTGACAAGGAAAGTACATATAACATTTCAGGAAAAAGAGGTAACAGATATGCATCAGCAACAATTAATTACTGAAAGAATATAGATATGCTTTAACTATTTTATAGGTGTAATTGTGTAGAATAGGTAACAAGCTAATAAAATCTTTTACCCACCCATTTCTTTATTCCTAAAGCATTGACAGTTATTTTACAGTACAGAGAGAAAGATAAAGCATCAATCATGTGATAGGAAAATAATTAGTAGGTATAACTTGTTACAAATGCATTATCTATAATTTTATTAAATTCTGAAGAAAATAACAATACAATTTAATATGTATTTGCTTTCCATATTTAGTAAGTACTTTCCTCTTATCTTCTATGTCAAAGGAAGTATCAGGCTTTCATATGTCCTTATCCCTAAGAGACTTTAGCAAGACAGATAGAGGAAACTGTTGAAAACGAACCTCATTTTAGTATGAGTAGGAAAGCTTGAGCTTATTTATGAGCCTTTGCTTGGTGTCCCATTATGGAAGTGCCTTACACTTTGGAAGTCATTTGACTGTGAATTAATTCACCTAAAACAACCCATTATGCTTGCCAAGTTTCATGTTATCAAAACATGTTCTTGTTAAATATTTACAAAGTTTTAAGCAAATTGTACAGCACGGGCTGGTTTCAACCACCTTTGGATATTTCTGAAGTTTTAATTCAATTCAGTTTTAATTTTAACATGATTCTTTAAAAATCCCAGGCCTTTGATTTAGCTAATTAGCTGTGGTTTCGAGGGATAGCTGAATTGTATGCCAGTGTATATATATTCACATTTCAGACACTGAACATCTTATTTTTTCCCCAAATACACAAAATGAACATCTGATCAAGTTAGTTCCATTTCTGGACTGGGATTGAAAATGTGTTGAAATTAAGAGCATTTCATGATTTATAAAAGCATTGACATACAATCTTTGGAAACACTCGAAAATCAAAACATACAAGAAATGCATGCCCAAATATCATCAGCCCAAAGTCTAGAAAAACTCAACAGTATACTATACTGTGTCCACAGTGGAACTGGTGTCATAAAACTGAGGCAGGCATTTTTTTTTAGTTACAATTAAAATTAAGCTATGCTGAAACTCTAAATTGACCAACTATAGTTCAAGAGGAAGACTCAGAAGCTACTAAATTATTCCACTCTATATAATTGTGGTGAACTGTATAAATACTTAAAATATGTATTTGGTAAATAGATAAACTTTTAAATTTAACAATCATGCAACTTAGCAAATTATCTGTTAGCCAGTTACATTTTACTACAAATTTTCACAAGATTCTTGGCCACACATCATATTGGCAATTGCACTCGGCAGGTGTCTATCCTAGAAAGAAATATACCCAATTATTGCCTAGGGAGGCTGGAGATTGGGCAGGTTCCTGTTCTCTCAAGAAGATCACAGAAACCAAAACTTCAGCATTGGCTTTCCAAGAAGAAATCAGTATCCCATGCATCAACAGAAATACAGGACATTCTCTGAAGCTTTGACAGGTTATAAGCACTCCAGGATTTCTGCAGGAATCTGAAAACATAGTATGACTTTTTTTAAAAGCTGAAGTTATTTACTGCAATTTCCCTGTATATCAGGTAAATTTCTCTATGAAACCAACTTAATATGGATCTGGAATTTGTTTTATATTTTTTCAAACACTATAGACTAAAGTGGCATTTCTTCCACATCCAGTTCTATGATGGTAACTTATATTTTACGAATAATTTTTGCAGATGAGAGGAACCTAACATGACAGAAATTCTAAGTGATATTTCATTAATACTTGGCTAATTTGTCTTATATAAAAAGAGACACTTGATAGAAGGCAATGTTGCATCTGATTACTTGCAACTATAGTTTTGTTTAATTTTATAAGCATATTTCTAAATATTTTGTTGATTATTTTACTGTGTATTATGAACAGAAGCAAAAATTATGATAGTTATATGCAAGAATTACTTTAGTACAAAAATGATGATCTATTACAGGTTATAAAAGCTTTATTTGTTTTACTATTTTAATTTCTGGATTTAATAAACTTTCACTATGGAAGCACTATATAGCATTTTAATGAAAACTAATTAATAGCTTTGTGACTACAACAACCTATAAGGGCAAATAACTAGGAGTAGATAGAATAGAAACAACTCATATGATGGGAGAGAGAGAGAGACAAACTATAAAGGCACCAAGTACTGCCTATAAGGTACAACTGGTGCACTTGTTGTTTACAAATTCCTTCAAATTTCAATGATGCCTTGAGCCTCGTATAAATGTTTTAACTTGAACCAAGGTGTAGGTATTGCCAGAATTTCTGCACAATTTTCTTTTCGAAAAGACTTACTAGCATTCTATACAGTTTGAAGTACATCTATACTAAGGGAAACTATACGCTTTTGGGGTCAGAGTGAAAGAATGGAGATACAGAAAATTATTTCTATTTATTTTTTTGTCCACAGTACTAAATGATTACCTGTAATTGACTGTGTGATGCTGTTGGGCCATAATCGTGATGAACCATTTTTCAATGACCATACGTTTTTTTCATTTACTCATAGTCTTTCTCAAGAAAATATACACATACTACACAGAGGATGCTGTACCCAACCTCTCTAACTTTTCGAAGATTGAATTTCATAAAAGCAGGATCCAAATTTATTTTTTCTTTTGAGACAGGTTCTGTGCTCTGTCCCCCAGGCTGGAATGCTGTGCTACAAATATGGCTTACTGCAGCCTCTAACTTCCAGGCTGAAGTGATGTTTTTGCCTGAACCTCACGCACCATCACACCCAGCTAATTTTTTGCATTTTTGCAACTCCTGTCAAGTGGAAGCCAGGAGTTCGAGATCAGCGTGGGCAATGCAGTAAGACCATTGGTGGCCTTCCGAACAGCTGAGGTTGCAGGGTGAGCCACTGTGCCTGGCCCACATCTATTTTGCTGGATCTCATATCATATGATCATATCATATGATCTCATATCATATTTATATTCTTCTGAACAAGCAGATCAGGGAGTACTTAATGCGTATTTAAGACTCACTGAACCAAACACATGTATACTTAGCACCTACTATGGGTGAGGAATCCTTACAGACTCACCAAGGACTTTGAGGTATATTTTTTCCTACCTGATAGGTAAGAAACTAGATTTCAATGTTATAGGCCTCTCATCACAAGCATTTGTCCTTGAGTTTGTTTGTTTGTTTGTTGTTGTTTTAACTTGCTAAGTTCCTGTATTTTAGATTGCAATGTCTTTAGTTGATGGTATTTTTATGTTGGGGATGGGATGCTGTTTCTTCTACCTCAATGACAGTTATTTCTCTATGACTCTTGAATTCTAAAATCTGTTTGTCTCCTTCTTTTCAACATCAAGATTCTAAGGGATGACTCATTTGTTTCAACACATTTGCCTATCCTCTGAAAGGGAAACTTCCCAAGACTCACCTGTTTTGACACATTTTAGCTATTTTCCTACAAAAGTCTGGTCACTTATGCTATAATTTAAAAAAAGTTTCAATTCTGTTTCAGTATTCTATTCAGAGTGGGATATTGAAATGATTCGAAAAATAGTATAAACTATGGGAGAGTAACATAGCAATAATGCATAGTGGAAAAAAGCAGTATTAGCAAAGTATTACTAAAATATGTTGCTAAGTGTCTTAAAAAGATAAAGCTAAAAAGCATTTCCAAATGTGTTGACCTCCCTGGCTTTGCTACCCTTGTTAAACACATATAAACAAGGTATTACTAAAGTATTTCTAGCCTAAGTAGATTTAGAAAATCCTCAGAAAAATATAAATATTCTATAAGTTTCATGTTAGTCTGAGAAACTATCTACCACTGGTAAGTTGGTGGACTATATAGGATGCTGCTAAAATGTGTATTGAGTGTTACAAGTTAAGAGAAGAAGCTAAACCATAGTAAAATTTTACAAAGGCTAGCTACCAGAATAGTCATATATATGCTTTCTAACAACAAGAAATAAATGCATAAATTCCAAAAGATGAGTAAGGCTGCACATGGAATATTGTGTTTAGTTTGAAACTTTTAATTATATGTTAAGTATAAAGAAATCAGAGACAGTTTAGAAGAGACTGCCATTAACTAAAAAAAAAAAAAAATGAAGAGCTTCTTAACAGAAGATAAATAACTTAGAAATATAAAAATTGATTAGTGGCTATTTAAAGTCATAACTTTAAATCATATCTTAGTTACAAAATAAATTAATATTAAAATATCAATGATTTAGACATAATATCTGTGGCATAAGAGATAACTTTTTGGGCTGAAGGATAATGAAGTGACTGAAATAGAAATAGCATATTAAGGTATATATGACAAGGTTATATGTATATGATAAAACAGTCTTTAACTATTTTTTGTTTTAAAAATAGTTACATTTGTAACAGTACATTCATAATTTTTGCACAGAAAATTATTGTTTTACTGATACTTTCTCAGATATGACCTAAATAGTCAATTCTTAGGTATAGTATGATCAGCAATTACAATTAATTGCAGCAAGGCAACTGGTTATTCTTCTCAACTTAGTTTCAATAACATCACCATTTTTCTATGTGATATTTACAAAGCATCATAAACATAAGAGAGCATAGAAACATACATACATGGAAACAAAACATTTAATGTACTTCCTGGAGCCATACACAAGTCTATAACAAGTTTTACTAACATAAAAATGCCTGAGTGAGACAATGCTCAAGTTGCAGGCACAAACAAATGTATGTCATGTAAATTTTGATACATACAAGATACTGTTAGTTTTTAAAAACAATACTAACTATATAATGCATTTTCATGAAATTTTATTTTTAGTAGCTTTATCAAATGCACTATCATCATTTGGCAAATGAGACAATTGAAACAGAGACAAACATTTTCTTTTCTATTCAATTTCTAACTTTTTCTCCTTATTTTTATAGGATTGAAATTGAACCAGGAATGTCCCAAAGCAAGTTATAGCCGTTTTCATGTTGACGATAGAATAAAAATTTGTAAAAGCATTTTTATAAGTTCTTGCACTTACAAGAGAGAGTTAAGGACATAGTAATGATTGTTTATAGATATAAAATATATATTATCACTATAACATTTTATGCAAATGCATCAGAGTTAAGTTTGCAGAGCAAGAACAATAATCAGCCTGACTCTCAGAAAACTATAGTCTGGTTTTGATGAGATTCTGTATACATTTTATTAACTTTTTTGTGTTGATATTTTTAAAAATTACATTCTGTCTCAAGCAGTTTTAGGAGCTTTCCTTTATTTTTCCAAGCTTATTTGTAGAAGGAAAACACCATTACCATATTTATAGAAAAATCGTAACTTCCCACTTTAAGTCTACTTCTCTACATCTTGGACTTTACCCTATTTTAAAATTTGCCTTTGAACTTGGCTTCTTCAAATTTGTCTATACTTCTTAAGACATATTTGTTCATGTAAGGTTTCTCAATGTTACCTTTTCAGCAAAGCTAAAGTGTAGAATTGTTGTCATATTTAATACTAAAAATGCCTTATAAAAATATAATAATCTACTTTGCAACCAATAAATGAGTTCAATGCACATAATACTTAAATTTTTTAAAGGTTATTTCAAATTTTATTTGTATCATAAAAATAAAAGACAAAATAGGACAAAATAACTTTTATCAAAACCATGTTTTGCTGACAGTTTTTTAAGTTATTGTAAACCATGGCTAATTTTGCATGCCCCACAGAGTTCATTTGGCAAGGACTGCAGTGCAAGAGGGGAGCTGAAGTTATGAAGTTATTTGAAAGTAGCAGGTGGAGGCCAGGAATGTCACTAACCATCTTACAATGCACAGAACAGACCCCCACCCAAAAAAAGAATCATCCAGTACAAAATGTTAATAATACTGAATTTCCCTGCTTCTGAGTAGTCTTGAGATTAGTCAGTATTTAGAAAATGTAAATTAGGAGGTTTGCTGCATCTATTTGTTCTCATTATTCAGCTCCTGCCTGCTTATAAGTGAGAACATGCAGTGTTTGGTTTTGTGTCCTGTGTTACTTTGCTGAGGATAATGGCTTACAGTTCCATCCATGTTTCTGCAAAGGACAGGATCTCATTCCTTTTTATAGCTGCATAGTATTCTATGGTGTATATGTACCACAGTTTCTTTACTTAGTGTATCATTAATGGGCATTTGAATTGACTCCATGTCTTTGCTATTGTGAACAGTGCTGCAATGAATATATGCATGCCATGTATCTTCATAATAGAATGATTTATATTCTTTTTGGGTATACACCCGAGTAACAGGATTGCTAGGTCAAATGGTATTTCTGGTTCTAG
Organism: Leontopithecus rosalia; assembly: GCA_028533165.1. Classification (NCBI taxonomy): domain Eukaryota; kingdom Metazoa; phylum Chordata; class Mammalia; order Primates; family Cebidae; genus Leontopithecus; species Leontopithecus rosalia. The sequence continues at coordinate 163,542,231 of CM052648.1, read as the reverse complement.
CTCTTTGAGGAATTGCCACACTGTCTTTCCCAATGGTTGAACTAATTTATATTCCCACCAACAGTGTAAAAGTTTCCTATTTCTCCACAACCTTGCCAGCATCTGTTGTTTCTTAACTTTTTAATAATCACCTCTCTGACTGGCATGAGATGGTATCTCATTGTGTTTTTTATTTGCATTTCTTAATGACCAGTGATAATGACCTTTTTTTTTATGTTTGTTAGCACAGGTTTACCTATATGAGAAATCTGCACATCCTGCACCTGTATCTTGAAACTTAAATTAAATTTTAAAAATTAAATTTTTAAAAAAGAATTTATATAAGGAAATAAACTGATTTATTTCCTTTTCAAGCTGAGATTTCAGGTGTGATAACTGAGTACTCAGTACGTTTCTGAATAGCCTTTGTCTATTTTGTTCTCTAATCATCAATTATATTTTAATGCATTTGTTGAAGATATAGAACTTACATAAATAGATTGTAAAAGCTCTTACTAATCTAACATAATATAAACTGAATTTATTTTTTGCAATTTGCCAGGTTCTCATATGCAAAATTACACACACACACACACACACACACACACAAACACACACACACACACACAGATTAAGAAAAAATACTACGTAATATTGGTATTACCCCTGAAAATTTACTAAATTATTTCAGTGGCCTCATTATGTCTATGAATTCAGTTACCTCCAATATACTGATTATTTACCAAATTGTCTCTAATGATAATCTTTCTTCTTTAGCTTCAGAAATGCTCAAGGACTATGGGTGCTTTCTCACAGACAGTCTTAGTACACAGTCCAGTGTAAAGTAAATACACAGTAAACACTATTGACAAGACTGTAAATAGAATGAGATTATGAATAAGCCCGCCTAGTTCACCAATGTATCCAAATACCTTATGTAGCTTAGTCTCAATCAATATTTATTAAATGAATGAATTAATTAAACGGACAGTTTATCAGTTCATTTTTAATTCCATACAATAACTCTGCTTTTTTGAGATTAATGAAGCTAGAGAAGCCAAAAGATATAAAGTCATTATATTTTGTATACTTTGGAATGCAGAATATATTTAAGGTGGAAGATAGTTGAATTAGTTGGCCATATGTGTTGATGTGACTTTAATTGTTGGTTCACACAATATAAAAGCAGAGTAGTAAAGTTAATAAACTAGCAGGTAGATTATAGCACAACAGCCTGTGATAAACAGTGAGAGGTTGAAGGAAAACCTATTGACTTCTTCAGTTGTAAACTGCTGAGATGGCATCCTTTGTTAGAACATTTCTTTCACCTTAGAAAAAAAAAATATTTCAATCTCTCAAAGTCCATGTCTCCTTTGTTGGGTGAAAAAACAGATTATTTTTACATCTGTTACTTTGTAAATGGAAACAGTTCAAATCAGGCTTACAGAGGTACCAAAATTTACAGGCCGCCAAGGTCTGTACGCAAAGCTAAGAACAAATACAAAAAGAACTTCTGTTTTCATTTAATTCTTGCAATATTAACCATACTATAATATTAAGTGATACTGATTATACTTAGCACTGAAATAATGGACTATACTTAAGAATTCCACATTCAGGTAAAAGTATTAATTATATCAATAATAAAAATATCAAAACTCAATAATTTTGTATTGGAAATCATATTTTTATGATCTTTCACATTTAGGGACTATAACGAGAGTGTGTTGAAGATGGCAGAGGCGTGGAATTTATTCTTGTTTTATTTTGTTACTGGACTTATGCCTTCATATTTAGATAGGAATTAGTTGAGTGTCGTTTGAAAGCTACAGAGATATATAAAATGTGCAGTATTTCACTGTTCTTTTTAAGAATATATACTTTTTTCAGACACTCAACTATGTAGATATTTTTCTAAAATTTTCTTTAAAACATATAGTTCAATATTATCACATTTCCTCTCTAACAGTGGTAAATTAGAACAGAAGAACTATGCTATCTGCAACATTTACTTTATAATGTAGATCTACTTATAACAGATTTTTAACCACTTTTTCTCACTTTACAGTATTTATTTCAGATTATATTGTACATTGTAATTTTAAAATTATTCTATTTTGATTAAATATTTTAGTGTAATTTCTTTGTGCCTTGTATATGCAAGAGGATAAAATTTATTTTGTCAGGTTGTATCTTTTGGAGATAACTTGTCTTTGTTTAGGAGAATAATTTTATAAAGCCCTTGTAAGTACTGAGTATATGCTTTAGAAAGAAATACCTTGAAGAGAAGTAAATATCACTGGTTAAGAAGGAAAAAACCCAGAAATGTAAGAATAGTAAATTACTGAGAATTAAGACAGGAATAGAAAATTAGGTGGAACTTGCATTAGGGATTTGCTACAATAAATAGTTTTCATAATTACATGTAATAAAGTTTGACCTGTGAGTGTTCCCAACATCCTATTGACATCCCACACACAAGAAGATGCAGTATCTCCAAGCAACTAGAAAAGCAAAATGTCCCTGCCCACAATTATAAATCATGTCACCTATTAAAACACCCATTCGACAAATGTGATGAAATCTTCACATGCATCAAGTTGCTTAGATTCATCAAGTAGCATATTTAAAAAGATAACATATACACTTAGCCTGTTCTTTTTAGGTTCAAATGAATTCCTAGTAAACAAGTTTACTAGAATTTTTCTTACTATTTTCTTCTTATTTTCATTTTATTTTTTAGAGACTGGGTCTCATTCTATCACCTAGGCTGGAGTTTTGTCACAATGAAGGAAGAGGTAACAGAGGCTTCAGGTGGGAGTAATGGAAAGTAATTTGGTGACACGGAATTATGCTTACCAGGTCAAGCAGCACAAACTGTGAGTCTTTACTTTTTAATTTTTGTGGTGTATAGATTTATAAGGTACATGAAATATCTTGATGCAGGCAGGCAGTATGTTATGAAACATCGGGAAAAAATGGGGCTATCGATCTCTTCAAGCATTTATGCTTCATGTTACAAACTACCTAATTATACTTTTACTTATTTTAGAATGTACAATTAAATTATTTTTTACCATAGTCACCCAGTTGTGCTATTAAATTCTGGATCATATTCATTTTTTTCTACCTTTTTTCCTCCCCCCCATTAACTATTCCTACCTCTCTTCCATCTCCATACTATTCTCAGCCTCTGGTAAATATCCTGCTACTCTCTATCTCTATTTTAAAGATTAAATTTATCTTCAGAATTTAAGAATACCCCTGTAATGTAAGAGCAATGTTTTAGCTATGTAATTTCAGTCTTTATAGGAACAAGTTTCTTACTGCTCTGGAATGTTTGATATTCTTTTTTTTCCAGTAAATAATAGTTTACTTTAATTAAAATGTAGTTCATATTAGATTCTAGCTCTGCTCATACTACTGGATGCTTCCCATTTCCATCTGAAGTTATTCCAGTATCTCTACATAGAATATAAGTTCCTGTACTGTCTTGGATATCTGCTCTTCTCTCAGACCTCATCTCACCATTCTGCCCTTTTCTCAGTGGACTACAGCAGTTAACATCCTGCCAGGATTTATACTTGTTCTTCCTGTCTGGGGCACTCATTCTAGATATTTCCATGAACACTCTCAAGGAGCACTTGAAAACTTGAACAACTATAGGTTTGACAAATTAATAACTTTATCAAACTTATTTTAGAGTTTGGGAAGACTTCATTTAGAAAACTACTTCAATTGCAGCGATTCCTTAAAAGGTTTATTTCCTTTTCCAGGAGAGAGTGGATATCTTCAATCATGAATCTGTTTCCACAGAAAGATACCCATTAGCATACACTTTGAATAAATCCTCTGATACATAGTTATCTAAAATGGATAATTTAACAATTCTCTAGACGTGTGATTTCATTTCCTGCAGTCAGATAGTGTAAAAGGGTATTTTAAAAAGTAACAAAATGAAATAAAAGCTAAAGGAAAATTCCAATGTAAATATCAGTTACCAATTGAGACGGAGTTTCACTCTTGTTACCCAGGCTGGAATGCAATGGCACGATCTTGGCTCACTGCAACCTCTGCATCCTGGGTTCAGGCAATTCTCCTGCCTCAGCCTCCTGAGCAGCTGGGATTACAGGCACACACCACCGTACCCAGCTAATTTTTTGTATTTTTAGTAGAGACGGGGTTTCACCATGTTGGCCAGGATGGTCTCGATCTCTTGACCTCGTGATCCACCCGCCTCAGCCTCCCAAAGTGCTGGGATTACAGGCTTGAGCCACCGC